>OZ005653.1:115330258-115735258 GCA_963930645.1 Salticus scenicus | reverse complement strand
AATATTCACTTAAAATTATTCAGACAATTTTCACACGCAAAAGTCCTTGAAACTTATCAATCTTGATCAAACTTTTCCAGCAACAAACTTATATTAACTTCAAATTACAACATTTTGGATCTCCTAAAATTATTTGTTTTTTAAAAGGTCTAAGAGACACAGACAAAGACCAATCGTAAAATTCTTGACTACGGTAATCAGGAAGCCTTAAAACGTGTAAATATACAAAAAACAATCGATGAATATTTAGCTTATAAACATACATTATTTACCATATATCTACGAGGAATTCATTTTAGTTCCCGAACAGCGGTTAAACTGGCGCACCGATTTCTTTTTAAAGACACTTTGTTTGACATTAACAGCATTCATGACAATTTCAAACGACGTTTACTAAACAGTTTCAATACTTTAGAAACTCTGGGGAAAACTATAAGGAAAATTATAGAAAAAACTGAATATTATTTTGAATTTCTGTGTTTTTTAAACATGATCTTTACAAATTCGGAAAAAAAAAAATAGCGATTTCCAGAGTAACCGGTTTATAACTATTCTTATTATTATAATCGGCACAACAATTTGTGCATTGAGTTTCCAGTCATATTTGCCATACATTCGTAAAAAATACTTTTCTGCTCTTTATTATTAATATTTCTTTTGTTCTTTATTACGCTTATAATGTTGAAAAATATACTAAAAATATCATAGTTAAGCAATTAAACACTGCGCTTAAAAAAAATTTGAAGAAATATGAAAATAAAAATGTTTCTATTTATTTAATCAAGTATTAATTTAGAATTCCATTACCGTTAATACGGTAATAAAAATGCTATGAAACATTTGCATGTCAACATAATTGTCATTGAAAATATTTAATTATGTTTATACACGTATTCATTAAGAGCTTAAGTTAATAAACTTTTATAAAATTCTATCTAATTTCATCACTTAAACTTCATGAATAATTCAACATTTTAGAAAAATTACGAAATTTTTCTCTTTTAATTAATGTATTAATTTATCCGCTTCCTTTTCAAAAATGTATTGTCAATATTAATTTCCTCTTTGAAGCATATTTATTGTTTAAGGGTATACACATGAATTCAAATGCGGTAAATGAAGTACATTAACAAACAAAATTCCGTCATTCGCTGTTAAAAAAGCAAGCTTTACATTTCATTCAGAATTTCATCCGCCACTTGCTATCAAATTAGCTTAAATTAATAATAAGTCTAAATGTTCTCTAAAGAATGAATAAATTTGATGACGAAGGAATTTTTATTTAAACAAAAATATATTTTTTTTCTTATTTCTCAATTTAATGTAAAGTTCTTGTCTTTTAATTTTAAAATAAGTTTTTTATAAAAAGAAAGGGAAAAAAAAATATGATGAAGGGTACTATTACTAAATAATAATTTTAAAAAGTAAAAAAAAAAAAAAAAAGTGATTTGCGCTCATTTGCACGTAACTAGTACAATTTATATGTATCATATACATGTAACGTATAGATTACTAGTTAAATAGTACCAGATATCCACACTTAAAAAAATAAATATGCAGAATCTACTTATTTATTAGTATGATAGGACAGGATTATTGCTATCAGTTAGCCATTATGCATCGCCATCTTTTGCTGTGTTAAGAAATGAGTGTTGTAGCATTGCTAGTGGACACAACTTCATATATTTTTGTATGAATTACATTTTTAATGTTCTTACTTATCAATTATTTATTTATTTATTTATGGTTTTTATATGCTTAGACTATTAAAGAGTTTTTCCATTTTTTCCTCTGGCATCAAGTTTTAAAAAACATGTATTTCCAACGGAACACCTAGAGTACAGGACATCCTTGGTGAAAAATGAATTTAGAAGTAGCTCAGACGTTTCTCCTCAAAATCTTTATTTAAGGAATTGCAGAGGTCATTCTAATTGATTGCCTAAATGGCAACACAAATTTAATGTCGCCGAGGCTGTTCTTTACTAAAGCTGTATCAAAGAAGTTAAAAAAAATGAATATAATAAACTATGCTAAGAAATGCAATAAGTTACTGGATGTTTTATATGTACAAATAGCCTAAAAAAACTTGCTGCCCTAAATTAAATTCTGTTTTCTAGAGAATTTTAAATCTATTACTTAGAAAGCAAAGAGGCTCCGTTTTATTCCTTTATTTTTATTATTATTATTATTACATTTAATACTGGATTTATATTTATCAGACAACAAAACGTATATATATTTATAAAGATTTCATTAAATTGCCCTGAAAAAAAAAAAAAAAAATGAAGTCTCGGTTCCGACTTTAACTTGATTCATGTTCTTAATTTAGAGTAGAAGGCAATCAGGCAACTCAGATTTAAAGAGACATCAATCTCGCTGCTCCATAATTCGATTCCCATAATTTAAAAAAAAAGGCTATATCTCAGAAACTATTGTATAAAAATGCATATAAATTTATATGTAGATGCAGCTTGAGAGATGTTAGTGCTTATTAATATTTGGTGTCAGCCGCTTATTAACAGGTGGCAGCGATTTTGAAAATTTAATGAAGTGTTATATCTCAGGAACTACTGCGTAAAATTGCGCAGCTGGCAGAATATTTAAGAAAAGAAAATTTTATACCAAGCCATAGATTCTTTGAGAATTTTATTCCACCTACTCAGATAGACAGTAACTATGCCTAGTATATAGGTGCACAAACAATACGCGCAGATGTCAGCAATTGATACAGCAGTGTAGTTGGACTCAAGGAAGCCGGTTCGTCTAATCTGCAAATTGTTTGAAATTTGTATAGGAACGATGCCACTATTAGATAGATGATGTTTGAAGGGATGGGGGAACCATGCTCACACATAGTGCTAAGAAGGAAGTGGTTGGCCTAGAGATAAGACAGAACATAAGAACCGATCAACCGTCACAACGGTACAAAAATCCCCAAATTGGTCGTTATCATCGATCCTAGTGCAATTGGTACCTCGGTGACTTCAAATACCATTAACAGGCAGCTCAGAGGAATGGGGTTGAGCTGACGGAGCATCTTGCTTCGACTACCATCAAATTTTGTACGCCGACAAGCCAGTTTACCGTGATATCGGGAGCATTATACCTAAAATGTTACAGACTGGAGTAGAATTGTCTTCAGTGACGATTTCAGCTCCAATTTGCACTCCGATCACCAGCAAACACGCGTCTGTAGGCGTCTCGAAAAAAGGGGGATTCCAACTTGATTGTCGACGGCCATACGGCCCAAAACCAGGAGTGATGGTCTTAGGTGTCGCTTTATTTCACAGCAGGACTCCTTTGGATGCCATCCGCAGCATCTTTAAGCAGAGCGGTACGTCGGAGAAATTCTAAGTATAGTTTTCTTGTTCTTCATATCACAATATTTCGACCGCATATTTAAACAAGATAATGCCCGCCCGCGAACGAAGATTGTTTTTACTGCTTGTTTTCTTCCTTGCTCAACATTATTTTGGTCTACGAAGTCGCCGTATCTCTTTACCACTGAGGAGGTTTCGAGCATCATGAAAAGGATTCTACAATCAGATCGGGATTTTGCTATCTAACACACCAATTGAACAGAATTTTAGTCTGTCTAAGAACATGATTCGATAAGGATTTATTTAACAAAACAGTATTAAAAGGACTTGTTTTACATAGGAACTTTTGCTGCCGACTGTACATCTTAACTTCTTGGTTTTTATGTTAAAGTCAAAAAGTCACTGAATTTTTTAGTAGATTGAGCAACTCGTTTATTTTAGCGGCAGTTATCTCAAGATCCAGAATTTTTGTAAGCTTTTCTGGAAAGAGTTACTTCCTGAACCTGTGTCCCTTAGTCTCTTTTTCGTCCTTATCAGTGAGCGAATTGATCGAATAATTTTTTATTGTCGTTAAGCAGCATATGTCAATACTTTTTGGTATTATCTGAGTTTCTCGAAAGCAGTTCGTTATCCAAACTTTGCAGCAACCGTTCTAGACAGAATTTATTGAGGTTAGTATAAATAAATCTCCTTCACACATGAGAGTTTCACTTTCAGTGATCATAGCTGCATCTGCTTAGCGCACATACCTTTTGGACTGAATGTGGTTCTATTTTAAATTTTTTTGCAGCAAACAAAGGGCTGTCTGATTCATTTGATGTGGTATTGTCTGAAGGAATTTCCGCAAGTTGAAGTTTTTCATTTCCACAATCTATGATGGCATCTGTGGAACGGAAAATGTACCATCCAAGTACCATTTGTTGGCTACAACTTGGAAACACATGGAATTTAAATGTTTTCACAGTTCCACTTAAATTTAGTTTTACGAGTAACACACAACTTCCTGAGTCAGCTATGGGTTTTCCACATGCAGTTCTCAATAATGGTTATTTTACGGAGAACATGGGTGCATTTAATTGCCTACAAAAATTTTCAGAGAGGACTGAATAATCGGCACCAGAATCAATGAGAACTTTCACACGTTGTCTATATAATGTGACATAGGTGGTGTTCTTTTCTTTTTTGAGGTATACGTCAGAGAATTTTTTACAGTTGCGGCTTTACCACCTTCACAGGTCGCCTGAATTAGTTTTCTTTGTCAGGTCGGCGTGGAAAGTGACTGGGCATACAGGTGACTATGACTGTCGGCGATTGAAGGAACGGCAAGGATAGGATCCACCTCTGTAACTGGTAGACCTGGTCTGTATCCGCTTCCTTTTCAAAAATGTATTGTCAATATTAATTTCCTCTTTGAAGTATATTTATTGTTTAAGGGAATACACATGAATTCAAATGCGGTAAATGAAGTACATTAACAAACAAAATTCCGTCATTCGCTGTTAAAAAAGCAAGCTTTACATTTCATTCAGAATTTCATCCGCCACTTACTAGCAAATTAGCTTAAATTAATAATAAGTCTAAATGTTCTCCAAAGAATGAATAAATTTGATGACGAAGGAATTTTTATTTAAACAAAAATATAATTTTTTTCTTATTTCTCAATTTAATGTAAAGTTCTTGTCTTTTAATTTTAAAATAAGTTTTTTATAAAAAGAAAGGGAAAAAAATATGATGAAGGGTACTATTACTAAATAATAATTTTAAAAAGTTAAAAAAAAAAAAAAAGTGATTTGCGCTCATTTGCACGTAACTAGTACAATTTATATGTATCATATACATGTAACGTATATATTACTAGTTAAATAGTACCAGATATCCACACTTAAAAAAATAAATATGCGGAATCTACTTATTTATTAGTATGATAGGACAGGATTATTGCTATCAGTTAGCCATTATGCATCGCCATCTTTTGCTGTGTTAAGAAATGAGTGTTGTAGCATTGCTAGTGGACACAACTTCATATATTTTTGTATGAATTACATTTTTAATGTTCTTACTTATCAATTATTTGTTTATTTATTTATGGTTTTTATATGCTTAGACTATTAAAGAGTTTTTCCATTTTTTCCTCTGGCATCAAGTTTTAAAAAACATGTATTTCCAATGGAACTGTGGAAAAATCACGCTAAAGAAACGGAACACCTAGAGTACAGGACATCCTTGGTGAAAAATGAATTTAGAAGTAGCTCAGACGTTTCTCCTCAAAATCTTTATTTAAGCAATTGCAGAGGTCATTTTAATTGATTGCCTAAATGGCAACACAAATTTAATGTCGCCGAGGCTGTTCTTTACTAAAGCTGTATCAAAGAAGCTTAAAAAATGAATATAATAAACTATGCTAAGAAATGCAATAAGTTACTGGATGTTTTATATGTACAAATAGCCTAAAAAAAACTTGCTGCCCTAAATTAAATTCTGTTTTCTAGAGAATTTTATATCTATTACTTAGAAAGCAAAGAAGCTCCGTTTTATTCCTTTATTTTTATTATTATTATTATTACATTTAATACTGGATTTATATTTATCAGACAGCAAAACGGATATATATTTATAAAGATTTCATTAAATTGCCCTGATAAAAAAAAAAAAAAAAAAAAAAAAAAAAAAAAAAAAAAAAAAATGAAGTCTCGGTTCCGACTTTAACTTGATTCATGTTCTTTATTTAGAGTAGAAGGCAATCAGGAGACTCAGATTTAAAGAGACATCAATCTCGCTGCTCCATAATTCGATTCCCATAATTAAAAAAAAAGGCTATATCTCAGAAACTATTGTATAAAAATGCATATAAATTTATATGTAGATGCAGCTTGAGAGATGTTAGTGCTTATTAACATTTGGTGTCAACCGCTTATTAACAGGTGGCAGCGATTTTGAAAATTTAATGAAGGGTTATATCTCAGGAACTACTGCGTAAAATTGCGCAGCTGGCAGAATATTTAAGTAAAGAAAATTTTATACCAAGCCATAGATTCTTTGAGAATTTTATTCCACCTACTCAGATAGACAGTAACTATGCCTAGTATACAGGTGCACAAACAATACGCGCAGATGTCAGCAATTGATACAGGAGTGTAGTTGGGCTCAAAGAAGCCGGTTCGTCTAATCTGCAAATTGTTTGAAATTTGTATAGGAACGATGCCACTATTAGATAGATGATGTTTGCAGGGATGGGGGAACCATGCTCACACATAGTGCTAAGAAGGAAGTGGTTGGCCTAGAGATAAGACAGAACATAAGAACCGATCAACCGTCACAACGGTACAAAAATCCCCAAATTGGTCGTTATCATCGATCCTACGTGTAATTGGTACCTCAGTGACTTCAAATATCATTAACAGGCAGCTCAGAGGAATGGGGTTGAGCTCACGGAGCCTCTTGCTTCGACTACCATCAAATTTTGTACGCCGACAAGCCAGTTTACCGTGATATCGGGAGCATTATACCTAAAATGTTACAGACTGGAGTAGAATTGTCTTCAGTGACGATTTCAGCTCCAATTTACACTCCGATCACCAGCAAACACGCGTCTGTAGGCGTCTCGAAAAAAGGGGGATTCCAACTTGATTGTTGACGGCCATACGGCCTAAAACCAGGAGTGATGGTCTTAGGTGTCGCTTTATTTCACAGCAGGACTCCTTTGGATGCCATCCGCAGCATCTTTAAGCAGAGCGGTACGTCGGAGAAATTCTAAGTATAGTTTTCTTGTTCTTCATATCACACAATTTCGACTGCATATTTAAACAAGATAATGCCCGCCCGCGAACGAAGATTGATTTTACTGCTTGATTTCTTAGTTGCTCAACATTATTTTGGTCAACGAAGTCGCCGGATCTCTTTACCACTGAGGAGGTTTCGAGCATCATGAAAAGGATTCTACAATCAGATCGGGATTTTGCTATCTAACACACCAATTGAACAGAATTTTAGTCTGTCTAAGAACATGATTCGATAAGGATTTATTTAACAAAACAGTATTAAAAGGACTTTTTTACATAGGAACTTTTGCTGCCGACTGTACATCTTAGCTTCTTGGTTTTTATGTTAAAGTCAAAAAGTCACTGAATTTTTTAGTAGATTGAGCAACTCGTTTATTTTAGCGGCAGTTATCTCAAGATCCAGAATATTTGTAAGCTTTTCCGGAGAGAGTTACTTCCTGAACCTGTGTCCCTTAGTCTCTTTTTCGTCCTTATCAGTGAGCGAATTGATCGAATAATTTTTTATTGTCGTTAAGCAGCATATGTCAATACTTTTTGGTATTATCTGAGTTTCTCGAAAGCAGTTCGTTATCCAAACTTTGCAGCAACCGTTCTAGACAGAATTTATTGAGGTTAGTATAAATAAATCTCCTTCACACATGAGAGTTTCACTTTCAGTGATCATAGCTGCATCTGCTTAGCGCACATACCTTTTGGACTGAATGTGGTTCTATTTTAAATTTTATTGCAGCAAACAAAGGGCTGTCTGATTCATTTGATGTGGTATTGTCTGGAGGAATTTCCGCAAGTTGAAGTTCTTCATTTCCACAATCTATGATGGCATCTGTGGAACGGAAAATGTACCATCCAAGTACCATTTGTTGGCTACAACTTGGAAACACATGGAATTTAAATGTTTTCACAGTTCCACTTAAATTTAGTTTTACGAGTAACACACAACTTCCTGAGTCAGCTATGGGTTTTCCACATGCAGTTCTCAATAATGGTTATTTTACAGAGAACATGGGTGCATTTAATTGCCTGCAAAAATTTTCAGAGAGGACTGAATAATCGGCACCAGAATCAATGAGAACTTTCACACGTTGTCTATATAATGTGACATAGGTGGTGTTCTTTTCTTTTTTGTGGTATACGTCAGAGAATTTTTTACAGTTGCGGCTTTACCACCTTCACAGGTCGCCTGAATTAGTTTTCTTTGTCAGGTCGGCGTGGAAAGTGACTGGGCATACAGGTGACTATGACTGTCGGCGATTGAAGGAACGGCAAGGATAGGATCCACCTCTGTAACTGGTAGACCTGGTCTGTATGTATTTGTCGTCAATGCTATTCTAGGATTCCTTGTCTATGTCTCGTCGAAGTCTGGATAAAATGGAATTTCTTGTGTCTGTAAATATCTTTCTCTTTCTTTACAGTATTTAAGCACATGTCCTGGACGTCCTCTATGGTAGCAGATGGTGAGGCCTAACTGGGACTGATTCGAGTTGTGATATTGCGCCCTTTTTCCGTGACAGAAGCTAAAGCTTCCATGACTTCTTGAACATTAGCGGGAAAGTCCATTACAGATTTATGTTCGTTTTCTTGAGAGATTCTTCCATCGGTAAAAAGTTTTGGAAGCTCTTCTCTCACAATACTGCGTATCAGTGACCTCATGTCATCGATGTTCATTTCAGCCGACATAATAGAAACGTTAGGTGATCTTTGAAATCTTAGACGATTGACCCTCGTTCATCGAAGGCTCTCAATCTGACGGCAACGTTTTTTAAGAGCTTCCAAAGTCCGGTAATCTTACATGAACAGGATCTGTTACAGGTCCTCCACATTACCCTTCGTAAGATGCGCCACTTTTTCTTCATCTTTCATGGAAGTGTTGACTTTCCGGCACAAAGAAAGTGCGTCTTGTATGTAGGAGACAGATGTCTCTCCAGCTTGCTGTACACGAGTAAGCAGTTGCCTCTCAGCCTGTCGTCGTACATCATGTGACCAACAGAATGTGTTCTTTAGTGCCTCCTGGAATACAGTCCATTAAAGAAAGTGTCTCGTTTATAACATCAAAACATTGTCTAGCTGCTCTGGCAAGGTAGAGGATCACATTTGCTGTGCATATTTGCTCATCCCAGTGGTTGTAAGCAGAAGTACGTTGAAAGTCCTTTAGCAATTTACTAGCATTTTCTTGGTCGTCTCCGGAAAACATGCATGGATTTGTAGGTAACTCGTATGTCAGGATTGGTACTGTGGCAATGTTGGGCTTCTGATCGGCTTCATCTGGCATCTTTCTTGAACTGTTTTCTGGATTGGGAAGGCTTTCAAACTCTGGAGGAAGTCCTTGAAGTTGCTTACTTCTGCGTAATTCTTCCGTTATTTGTTTTACATTCTGGTAACTGGCGCCTCCACCAAACTGTCACGTACATTAGACTTAGAAAACATTTTGTGCAGACGCACTAGAGCGGAATAACACAGAGCATTTAAAAATCAACTAGATACTTTAATTTTTAACCTAAATTAGTTTTACATCAGCTTATACACAGTTGACGCATTTGTAGAATTCGAAAAGTCTAGAAATTACATAATATGAACTGAATAAATAACACAAACATAATTAACATGCTGAATAAATAAGCAATTTAATAAAATCCATTTTTAACCACTTGCCCTTAAGTGGTATCGAACTCACGACCTTTGGATTCGTAGCCCGACGATATGCCTCACAGCCACGGCGTTCACAGGTGAAACGACTTTCGTTACAATATTATTAAATTTAAAAATAAAATCATTTTTATTTTATAGTCTTTTTAGAAAAAGTTATTACTTAATAATAGTATTAAATTATTTAATATGTTTTATAAAAGAGCCAAATCGTATTTTTACAAAACTTTATTGCCTTTATCATTATTATTTAATAAAGTGTTTATATATTTATTGGATTTTGCTGTTTACATCTTTATCTATGAAACATGTTTTTATTAAATTTACGTATTGTACATATTATTTAGGAATTTTATTACCTATATATTATTTTATTCAATTCTTACATAAAATTATACCGTTCTTTTTATAATTGTATTAAAGGGTATGAAAACAAGTTAATATTATTTGATGTAAAATAGTCGTTTATGATTTTATAGCTTTTAGGATATTTATTTTCATTTATTTTTCAATTTTTGTACATTTCTTATAATTAGTAAAAAATATTTTAAATGACTTTTTAGTAAATTAAAGTCCTCTTTTAATAAAACTTTTAAAATTATTATAAAAAAAAATATAATTTTTTCTAAAGCGAATGGGTGCATTTTAATCACATCTGATTTGTTTTTGAAGGTTTCGTAAGAAAAATAATATTATTTTAATATAATATTATTTTAATATAATATTATTTTAATATTAGGTGTCTTTATGTATAATAGAAGTCTTTATGTATAGTTATTCTTTTAGTATTGTATATAGTCTCGACATTCTAATACATGACTGAGCAAAATACCATTTATGACATTACAAGTATTTGAACATCTGTAGCAAGTGAAGTACGCATGAAATTAGATCACATGGTCAAACAGTTCAATTTATCAAGCCTATTCGATCTAAAAAGCACTCAAGAACATGTATTTGCAGGACCTAATTGTTGTTACTATAAATCAGGATTAAACAAACTTCATTCGACAGATATATTTAGGGCATTATGTGTAAGTATTCGCAAATTACATAGCACTAGGAAAACGTTAAGTTATAAAAGCATAGATTTAACAAAAAAAAAAAAAAAAAAAAGATTTAATCTTTGTAGAATATTATCTAACTAGTATATAATGCTTTATTTATTTATCCTTTTTTTTTTTTGTCTAATGTATAGAGCGATATGTTAAATTTTAAAGAGCTTGTTATTAACAAATTAAATAGTAGAATATAGTTATGTACTTACACTCATGTTTGTGAAAATTGGAACACCAAGAAGGATCGAATATAAAAATGATATATATTGGGTACAAACATTATAGTAGGAAGACCATTGGATTAAAAATTCAGGAAATTTGGAGTAACATGTACTGAGAAAACAGTACATTAAGCAGCGATCTCTGTGAGCAATAACAGAACTTATCTGCCTAGGCATTGACTCAAACAGCGATTGGATGACATGTACTTGTAGAGTACTTCCAGGATCTTCAACAAAATGCCACAATTCATCGATCGTAGTTACTAGAGAGTGGTAGGGGGGCCATCGGTTTTCAGCGATTAAACAGCCATTTTCATTGGTGCAAGATTAGGAGAACGCGCTGGGCAGAGCAACTGTCGAACATATTCTAAATCAATTAAGGTCTGGCCAATACGGACAACTTGCGGTCGTGCATTGTCCTGCTTAAATATTCTCTTCGGAGGCCTTGAATATAGTGCAGAGTGATGGGTCTTAACTCGTCAGAAATATATTGGCGTTGAATATATTGGCGAACTTGATTTAACCAAAAATATCGTTGAAAGGTCCTGGGAAAACGAAAGTTGTACGTTCGAAATCTAACCTTAGGAATTTTATTCGCAATAGATGTTTATACTTATTTATGGTTTCATAACTGTTTGAGCCGATAGAGACTACATAACTATTTTTTTCAATTCTATTTTATTTTATTGAGAAGAAATGAGAGCTATCCCAGCTGAAGATTTGCCTCTGATTTATTATTATTATTATTATTATTATTATTATTATTATTATTATTTATTTATTTATTTTTATTGCAAGAACAGAAATAGATTCAATTAGGTATTTCACCAGCTAAGAAACCGCAAAACTTGATTTTAAATGTTATAAATGTTTTAGAATCGTTCTTTATAAAGATGGGAATTGAATAAAATTTTGAGCGATAATGTTAAATTTTTGAATATGTGAATTTCAATATCACATATTTCTCCCCTTCGGTGAAAAAGAATTGTTGCCCAAGGTACGATATATATACGATATATATAATTTACACATAAAAAGGCAATAAATTTTTATATATAGATGCATGAAAATACAAAAAAAGTGTAAACATTGTGAATGTTTGAATAAAAATATACAGAATAGCTACCATTATTTTTTTTTTTACTTATTCACATTTTTAAAATAGTGTAAGACTATTCTTGAGTACATATAAAATATTTTCATAGTTCATAAATCACTTGATATGGTGTACTTTTTCGTTCTATATTTAACAGGGTGCAGCCCCCGCTCATCGCTATTAGAGCGATGTTGAGCGATTCAATGTCGAGACAAAGGGGACTACTCCGAAATTTATTGAAAAATAAAATAAAATAAATAAATAAATAATAATAAAAAAAATACAAAGTTTCGCCAGGCTTGTATCCCAAGACCGACAAAGGGCGAGAGAGGTTAAAATAATAATTCAGAGAAAAGTCCTTAGTTTGGATTGATTCTGGTCGATATAGTTCATTTAGAGTTCATGAGGTAAACAGCTGAAACATATTAAGATAAGTTCTGTGTTAAGATAATCACCTGTTGCCGGGCGTGCGCTTCTCGTGACAAGGGGCAGCAGGTTACTGATCGTTGAATCCATTTCTACAGCAGAGCATGTGCATGATACTCTTGTATACGTTGCTCTTGACGAGGTCTAGGTTCCTGTCTGAGCCAGTAGGCAGTGTTATTGATAACAACATTAATCAGTGGCATTTGATATATCCATTAATAGGGAGAAAATCTTATTGAGTTTATTAATTAGATTTGGTCTAGTTAAAATGTTGTCCAGCCAGTTTACTGGTCTGGGGGAGGGATTTCTGATGTGGTGGCCAGACGTGAGGACACAGTTAAAGTAATAATGCAATGCATTTCCTTCCTCGCCACAGGGGCACAAGGGTGAGCGTCGGCGATGAAACCGCCGTTCTATATTGAAGAATTTATTAATAGTCACAGTATAAAAGCACTTATGGAATAAATATCGTGTACACTTTTAAAATGTCTTCTTCTAGATTTTGGCCATATAAAAATATTGGGTTGTTCAATAAATAATGTCGTTTTTTAAAACCTTCGCTTCTAAAAAGCAAGGCTTCTTCGAACGTGGAATTTTTCAACTTACCGAGATATGGCAAAAGGTCATCCAACAAAATGGTCAATATATCATTGATTAATGTTTGTTGTTAATATAAATAAATTCACTTTGAAAAACATGAAAAAAAACGACATTATTTATCGAACAACCCAATACTTTGTTTTCAAAAGTATGAATCACTTGTAAAAGTAGTATTAATATTAGAATGTAAAACAATAACGTATTTAAATGCAAAAAATGAAATACACAAAAGCAAAATTACCTAAAATTAAATACACTATTTTCCAACTGATGTGTAAATAACATAATAATAATAATAATAATAAAATATGATGTATGAATAACACCATAAAAATATAAACAAAAACTTATTTTGGCAAATTCCAGCCAGGAAAGCTCTTCAAATGTGTTCGGCATCCACCGTAACACGAACAATATCTGATGATTTTCTTTATTTACTTATTGCAAAAACAGGAAGAGATTCAATTAGATATTACGCCACCTGAGAAACTGCAAGACTTGAATTTAATTGCTATAAGCGTTTTAGAATCACTCTTTATAAAGATCGGAATTGAATTAAATTTTGAGAGATATAAGTAATTTTGAACATGTGATTTTCGATATCACAATCTAATATATATATATATTTTCCTTTACTAAAATAATTCAATAAAAATATTTTTATTTGGAAAACATTTGTTTATGTAAATTTATTTTTTTAAATATTTGCTTAAAGATTCTTAATATGAAGGAAGGCTTTCAGGGAAAAAAAAAAAGAAAAAAGGAAGAAAGAAAGAAACCGATACACAAAATTTGTAATATATTATATGTCAACATTAGTGATGTGATATATATATATACATATAGTGATATATATATATATATATATAGTGATATATATATATATATATATTTGTATCTTTCATTTAAATGTACATTGTGAGCACTAATAGATGTCTTTTACTATCAGTTAATTTAGAATAAAATATTTTTTTTAAATCTATATAGGGGAAAGTACCCCAAAACGGGATAGCTTATCTATTCTTCGCTTTATTTCTTATTGTGCACAAGGTACATTCCAAAGCTAGACGTCATTTAAAAGAATACACCTTTTCAACTTCTTAAAATACCTTTGTCACATTTGTTCAATAATATTTATGTGATAAATACTGGTTTCACAAAGTCTTACACGATCCCGTTTTACCCTACCAAGGGTGGGTAAAAAGGGATAGGGATTTTTATGTTATTAGGTTTTTACTGATTTTACTTTTGATTTAGTTTTTAGAACAAAAATAGGCTACGTTTTTATAGGAAGAAACTTTTTAATTGTAAATTTGAAAAATTACATAACACAGAAATCGCATAAAAATGTGTCGTCTTCTTCTTCTGCTCTAGAAGAGGCTTCATGGGCCCATCCCTGGCAACTCGAGCATTGTATCCAGCCTTCTCCAGATTTCGATTCAAGATACAGAGCGTTGTAGAAAATACATGCTTCATCTTTTTCAGCTTCATCTTCTGAAGACGACGACGTCCAACCTTGGCTAACTGATGATTTTTTTTTTTTAGGTTTTTTTATGTTAGGTCCATTTTCTTCGATTTTTGCAAATGATGATTGTGGTTTTTTTTTTCAGGTTCAGAGTAACATTTTTTAACTTTATCTGCCTGTTTTGCATCTCCACTTGGTTTTCTTTTACGCCTCGTTTGTTTTCTCTTCGGAACATTCAAGAGACTTGTTTTGGCAGCCCTTTTTTTTAGCTTTTGAGTTCTTTCTCTTTCTTTTTTTTCACGCTCTTCTTCTTCCAACTCAAGTTTAGATGGGCTTCCTGTTATAATTGCTGTTTTCCCTCTTCTCCTATAGTGTTTATTTTGAGGTCTTGGTCCAATCACTCGTGGTGGAGGTAGAATTTCTTTGGGTGATATAGAAAATGGTAGTGAAGGACGATAGTATAGCCCAAGTCCTTTGTTTTCTGTTGAAGTGGACGGTTGTGACTGAACTTGAAGATCCTTCGGATCTGGCCTCGTTTTGTTGCAGATTTAATGGTAGTTGAGACGTCCTGTTCTGAGCATCCGGCAACGGGTGATCTGTTGGATGAGAAGGAGCGAAGAGATATTCAGGAAAGACATCTGGGTTATATGGAAAAATGCCTGTTTTCCTAAACCCATTCACAGCAGTTTGGACAAGAGCTGCTCGTTGAAATGCTGCATTGAACATCTTTCCTACTTCGTAGGTAGTAATCCCTCTGCCAGGATGGTTGAACATCCACTTGTGAACCTCTTGCTCGTAGAAGGTGCTCAATGGAGACATAACTGTAACATCTAATGGCTGAAGCCGATGAGTAGTGTCGGGAGGGAAAGTCAGCATGATAACATTTTTTTCTCTTGCCAGATTTATTAGTTCGATACTTTTAGTGTGGCTGCAGTGACCATCAAGCAACAACAGAACAGGTCTTTCATGGGAAGGATTTGCAATCTGAACGAATTTCTTGAACCACACAATGAATCTTTGTTTATCCAGCCTGTTTTGTTGTATGCCGCGAAAGAGCCTGGTGGAGTATCATCCATTAGCCTTGGGTTTTCCCTTTGCCTGGGGAAGACATACATGGGAGGAAGATAATTCCCTGCAGCACTTACACAGGTTTCTACTGTGACCAAGACTCCTCGCTCACCTGATGTCAAACTTCCCACTTGCTTTTTACCTCGCAATGCAAGAACTTTAGAAGGGTTGTTAGGAGCTGTGAGAATTCCAGTCTCATCAACATTGTAAATGTCATTGGGAGCAAACTTATACTTTTCATAGAGAGAGGCCAATAAGTCATAAAATTTTTCAAGGAAACGCGATTGAAACCTTTTGCTCTGACCATCGATGTAGCTTCAGGGTTTCTCAGACTAAGGGTTTTATATCTTCCAAGAAAATTGTACAACCAGTGCTTACCCACCATTTTTTCAACGGTGGTAAAACAGTGCTGAATATTGTTAATTTCAGCTAACTCAAAAGCTAGGATTCTCAGGTCGGTTAGGGTAATTCCAAAGAGCCTTTCTTTTAATATCAGTACATGTTGAGCTAGCTTTTTTTTCCTGATCTACAATAAAGACGTTTTCAAACCTGCCCAGCTTTTTTACAGCAGCCACTTCTGGTGTCAAAGCATTTAAGCGAGTTTTTTTCACTTTTCTCTCCAGTGTAGATTTGGGGACATTAAATGAATGGGCAGCTTTCAGAAAACCCATCCTCCCTTCTAAAACTTCTCGAGCAGCCTCTGCCATGCTCTGCTCGTCCCAGCTATTTTTAGATGAAGTTCGCTGATAATTGCGAGGCATCTTGTATTCTGAAACCAAAATAAATTATTAGCTTTTTAAAAATTGCCAAAGAAAATATGGTCAAAGTTTAGTTGTGATTAGCTTATGTTTTTATAACATTATAGTGCGCACAGTTACTTACAGTTTTAACCTATAACTAAATTTTGTACATAACTCAGGCCAATTATTTGTACCCCAAAAGTAAAGTAAATTATTTTATTTCGAAAATATAATTATTTAAAATTAAAATAAATTGTTGTAATTGATTATACATATTTTAATTCATTACTTATTTCAATTAAAATAACTTAAACACATTGCCAAAACATTAATGGAATTGGTCGGGTAAAACGGGACACATCAAAATTGTATCCCGTTTTGGGCACCCCAAAAGTGCCCCGTTTTGCCCGACCGTGATGCTATTCACAACATAAATAGCTGACCCCTGAACTGTCACTCACTAGCAATATTTAAATACATGAAATTGTTGTTAAAAGAGCTATGAACAAAACACAGTACTTACCGGAATTGTTCCGAAGGACGGAGAAGCACACGGATAGTTGTTTTGCAGTCGAAAAAAGTAAGTAAAAATCTCACTTGAAAACTATGATGAGAGATCAACTGAGAATGCTGTCATGGCGGTCGGGAACCAGTTTAGCCTTTCTCCCAGGAGGTAGCACCACCAGTCAAGATCCGAGGCTCAATATCCCGTTTTGCCCACCTATCCCGTTTTGGGGAACTCTCCCCTATATAAAAATGAATGTTTGTCTGTATGTCCTTTATAAAATCGTAAACGACTTGAACGATTTCGATCATTCTTTTTTTGTTTTTTTCCTTATAAGTCAGGGATGGTTTAGGAAAAAAGAAATTGAAAAAATTCGACCCCCAAGGGGGGGGAGGGGGCCAAAGCGTGAATTCAAAAAATCATTCATATCTCAAACAAAAAAAAAAACAGATATCCGTAAATTTTTTGTTCATTCAACTCTTCTGTTCATTCAACTCCTAATAACTTAAATACATCTAGTAATAACACTCTATTTTACGAAAGTTTCAACCCTAAAATGTGTAGCTTTAAATATAAACTTTGTAATAATTTACGTTGTAAATTATGTACCGTTTCAGATCCAACACAAATCGATAATTCACATAAAAATAAGATTTTTTGTAAAACTTTCAATTGTATATATAAACTTACTTGTAAAAAATGTAATTTTGGTTATATAGGACAAACTAAAAACACTCTTAACATTAGAATCAATTTACACCGAAGTCAAATTAATCATGTCAATACTAAAAATTCCCCCCCTTCTCTAGAAATTAAACACTTTGCAGATCACGGTATCGAAAACATGGTAGTTAGAATAATAGACATTGTCAGTAATGAAAATACTCGTAAATGGTGGGAGAGTTTTCATATGCATCAATTTAAAACTTTATTTCCATTTGGGTTAAATACTCAAGTTTTTGACAAAACTGTTTCCATTTCATCTATTATAAACAATAATAATCCATTAATTAATGATTCTACATCTCTGAATGATCAAACCAAAGTTAAACGACATCGCAGGGGTGGTCGTAGAAATAAATGTTCTTTAGATTTTACAAAAACCATTTTAACAAACTTAGTTAACAAGTTAAAACAATTTCAATTGATAAAAACAAATTGGATTAAAAACTTCGTTTATAGTAAAAGAATTAAACTTATTAAACATATGTGGCATTACTGCCAAGATGTTATTCAAACCAATACAGATTTGAGTACTACAGTTTATGCTATAGTATTAGAACACCTTAAGGTTAGAGCTATTCAATACAATATCGATTTAAAATATAATGACAATCAAATTACTTATTCTAAAGAATTCTGTATCTTTAATTTTTACAATAAATCCTTTAATTATATTCCATTTGCAAACATTTTTAGAAATATTAAAAAATCTTTTCCGTTAAATAATATAAATATAAGTGCAGCTTTTAAATATGAAACCCCTCTTGGTAGATCAATTTTTAACTATAATGAAATCTCACGCAATTTAAATTGTAATTCTCCACTGCAATGTTGTTGTAAACCGGATTCTATAGGTTTTGACAATAATCATAATCATATTGTAACTGGTAATTTAGATATTGTAAAGAATTCTACTTTAAAAAAATTTATGAAATTGGGCACAAATTTTAAAATTGAAAAAAACCGAAATATTAAAACTTCTATTACAACTAATCTGGACTGTTTCATATATAAAATGGCTGTAAAATATAGTTTACCATTATGTTCATTTGATGAATGGAAAGATAAATTTATATTGCATTTTCTTAGTTATTATCCACATCAATATACAGGCCAACATTTAAATATGCGTTTATTAAAATGTGCTATTAATGATCTACAAAATAATTATGTAATTTCCTATTTAGATAAAGTTGCATCTAATTATTCTTTTACTTGTAAAAAATACTATTACGATTTATTAATTCAGTCTTATAATGACATCAATTTATATAAACCTTTAAATGTCAGTGAACGTGAAATTAAAAATCGAATTACTGCTTTATATAAAAAAACTGGTCTTACAATCAAGAATTTTAAATTTCCCTACTTAGCTCTCATTCCCAAATTACATAAAAACCCTATCAAGTTTCGTCCTGTCACAATAGCATGTAATACATATCTTACTCTAGCTAACGACAAACTGTTAAAAATTTTAAATAAACTAATTGACAAATTTAGGATCGATGGCTGTTTTTTTGTTAAAAATAGTTATAATGTAGTTAAATTAATTTCAAATAGCACAGATAAAAAAGTTGTAAGTTTTCATTTTGCTGATTTATTTAATACTATTGACATTCACATTTTATTTCAGGTTTTATTAAATTACTTTGAACAATATGATTTACAAGAATTCATTACATTTCCAAAATTTAAAGCCCTTTTGACTATCGTCTTAAATGAAAACATTTTATATAATGGGATTGGATATTACCAACAAATTTACGGTATTCCTATGGGGGGAGGATGTTCCTCTGCCCTTGCAGATATCTATTTACATCATTATGAATTTGGTACTCATGTTTTAAATGAAATTTTGTATATAAGATATGTAGATGATATTCTAATTCGATATGAACAAGAAGAATTTAAACTAAATTTTAATTTTTACCCCAATAATTTAAATTTAATTGAAACTGAACCTAACAATGATTATAGTGTTGATTTCTTAGACCTTAATATTTGTATTAATAATGAAACAATCGTAATTAAAATCTATGATAAACGTGATGCTTTTAAATTTAAAATTAACCAAATTTCTCCTTGGTCTTCTTGTTTACATAAAAATATATTCAGAAATATTATAATTAACCGACTTATTCGATGCAGTCGAATTTTTACTTATAGTTATGACAGTGACTCTTTTGTAGTTAATTTTATACAAATTGCCATAGATAATAATTATCCTCTTTATTTTCTGTTAAATATTCTTAAACAATATTACCAATTAGATTATATTACTTGTAAATCACGTTTTTTGAATCGTTTATCAATTCGATTTTAAGGTTTCTTCCTTTCACTAACTGTAACTTTCATTAACTGTTTGTTTCTAAGTTTGAATTGTGTTGAATGGGTGGCATATTGCTTCATGATTTTTCTTGTATGTCGTTTTAAATTGTGATTTGGTTTTTCTTATAAATTGTTTTAAAGGTTTTTATTTGGGATTTATTCCTTATTTTACCATTTTCATGTAAGTTTATTCTAAGTTTTGACAAAGTATCTGGTATCCGGGAGTGTTGACCGGTCGTAAAACATGTTTAACCGGAGTGGGGTGGTCACAACTCCCCCCTGCCATTTAGATACTTTTGTCTCCATTTTTTCTTTCGCTCCTCTTCAGTTACATATGTTGATGTTTTTCTTTTTCTTACTATTTAGATTTATATTGTACATTAGCAAGGAGCAGCATTGCGCTCATCTAATGTTACTTTTTTGTATTTAAAATTGAAGTTTCCACATTCCTACATTTGTACAATACATATAGTGATATATATATATGTATAGTGATATATATATATATATATATATATATATATATATATATTTGTATCTTTCATTTAAATGTACATTGTGAGCACTAATAGATGTCTTTTACTATCAGTTAATTTAGAATAAAATATTTTTTTTAAATCTATATAGGGGAAAGTACCCCAAAACGGGATAGCTTATCTATTCTTCGCTTTATTTCTTATTGTGTACAAGGTACATTCCAAAGCTAGACGTCATTTAAAAGTATACACCTTTTCAACTACTTAAAATACCTTTGTCACATTTGTTCAATAATATTTATGTCAAAAATACTGGTTTCACAAAGTCTTACACGATCCCGTTTTACCCTACCAAGGGTGGGTAAAAAGGGATAGGGATTTTTATGTTATTAGGTTTTTACTGATTTTACTTTTGATTTAGTTTTTAGAACAAAAATAGGCTACGTTTTTATAGGAAGAAACTTTTTAATTGTAAATTTGAAAAATTACATAACGCAGAAATCGCATAAAAATGTGTCGTCTTCTTCTTCTGCTCTGGAAGAGGCTTCATGGGCCCATCCCTGGCAACTCGAGCATTGTATCCAGCCTTCTCCAGATTTCAATTCAAGATACAGAGCGTTGTAGAAAATACATGCTTCATCTTTTTCAGCTTCATCTTCATCTTTTTCAGCTTCATCTGAAGACGACGACGTCCAACCTTGGCTAACTGATGATTTTTTTTTTTAGGTTTTTTTATGTTAGGTCCATTTTCTTCGATTTTTGCAAATGATGATTGTGGTTTTTTTTTTCAGGTTCAGAGTAACATTTTTTAACTTTATCTGCCTGTTTTGCATCTCCACTTGGTTTTCTTTTACGCCTCGTTTGTTTTCTCTTCGGAACATTCAAGAGACTTGTTTTGGAAGTCCTTTTTTTTTAGCTTTTGAGTTCTTTCTCGTTCTTTTTTTTTTTCACGCTCTTCTTCTTCCAACTCAAGTTTAGATGGGCTTCCTGTTATAAATGCTGTTTTCCCTCTTCTCCTATCGTGTTTATTTTGAGGTCTTGGTCCAATCACTCGTGGTGGAGGTAGAATTTCTTTGGGTGATATAGAAAATGGCAGTGAAGGACGATAGTATAGCCCAAGTCCTTTGTTTTCTGTTGAAGTGGACGGTTGAATAAGTGCTGATTTTGTGCTAGTGTTATCAGTGCCCCCATCACTAGGTGATTCATTCAATACTGTCTCTAGTGGTTGTGATGACTGCAAACTCTTAGATGCTATGACTGAACTTGAAGATCCTTCGGATCTGGCCTCGTTTTGTTGCAGATTTAATGGTAGTTGAGACGTCCTGTTCTGAGCATCCGGCAACGGGTGATCTGTTGGATGAGAAGGAGCGAAGAGATATTCAGGAAAGACATCTGGGTTATATGGAAAAATGCCTGTTTTCCTAAACCCATTCACAGCAGTTTGGACAAGAGCTGCTCGTTGAAATGCTGCATTGAACATCTTTCCTACTTCGTAGGTAGTAATCCCTCTGCCAGGATGGTTGAACATCCACTTGCGAACTTCTTGCTCGTAGAAGGTGCTCAATGGAGACATAACTGTAACATCTAATGGCTGAAGCCGATGAGTAGTGTCGGGAGGGAAAGTCAGCATGATAACATTTTTTTTCTCTTGCCAGATTTATTAGTTCGATACTTTTAGTATGGCTGCAGTGACCATCAAGCAACAACAGAACAGGTCTTTCATGGGAAGGATTTGCAATCTGAACGAATTTCTTGAACCACACAATGAATCTTTGTTTATCCAGCCTGTTTTGTTGTATGCCGCGAAAGAGCCTGGTGGAGTATCATCCATTAGCCTTGGGTTTTCCCTTTGCCTGGGGAAGACATACATGGGAGGAAGATAATTCCCTGCAGCACTTACACAGGTTTCTACTGTGACCAAGACTCCTCGCTCACCTGATGTCAAACTTCCCACTTGCTTTTTACCTCGCAATGCAAGAACTTTAGAAGGGTTGTTAGGAACTGTGAGAATTCCAGTCTCATCAACATTGTAAATGTCATTGGGAGCAAACTTATACTTTTCATAGAGAGAGGCCAATAAGTCATAAAACTTTTTCAAGGAAACGCGATTGAAACCTTTTGCTCTGACCATCGATGTAGCTTCAGGGTTTCTCAGACTAAGGGTTTTATTTCTTCCAAGAAAATTGTACAACCAGTGCTTACCCACCATTTTTTCAACGGTGGTAAAACAGTGCTGAATATTGTTAATTTCAGCTAACTCAAAAGCTAGGATTCTCAGGTCGGTTAGGGTAATTCCAAAGAGCCTTTCTTTTAATATCAGTACATGTTGAGCTAGCTTTTTTTTCCTGATCTACAATAAAGACGTTTTCAAACCTGCCCAGATTTTTTACAGCAGCCACTTCTGGTGTCAAAGCATTTAAGCGAGTTTTTTTCACTTTTCTCTCCAGTGTAGATTTGGGGACATTAAATGAATGGGCAGCGTTCAGAAAACCCATCCTCCCTTCTAAAACTTCTCGAGCAGCCTCTGCCATGCTCTGCTCGTCCCAGCTATTTTTAGATGAAGTTCGCTGATAATTGCGAGGCATCTTGTATTCTGAAACCAAAATAAATTATTAGCTTTTTAAAAATTGCCAAAGAAAATATGGTCAAAGTTTAGTTGTGATTAGCTTATGTTTTTATAACATTATAGTGCGCTCAACGTGTGGTTTTCTGGTTTATTTTTGTAGAAGCCGCCCCCCTAAAAAAGATTTTAAAAAAACTCAACTTTTTTGAATTTAAAACTTAAATTTTTGGTCAAAACATTTTTCTGACTTACAGTTTTAACCTATAACTAAATTTTGTACATAACTCAGGCCAATTATTTGTACCCCAAAAGTAAAGTAAATTATTTTATTTCGAAAATATAATTATTTAAAATTAAAATAAATTGTTGTAATTGATTATACATATTTTAATTCATTACTTATTTCAATTAAAATAACTTAAACACATTGCCAAAACATTAATGGAATTGGTCGGGTAAAACGGGACACATCAAAATTGTATCCCGTTTTGGGCACCCCAAAAGTGCCCCGTTTTGCCCGACCGTGATGCTATTCACAACATAAATAGCTGACCCCTGAACTGTCACTCACTAGCAATATTTAAATACATGAAATTGTTGTTAAAAGAGCTATGAACAAAACACAGTACTTACCGGAATTGTTCCGAAGGACGGAGAAGCACACGGATAGTTGTTCTGCAGTCGAAAAAAGTAAGTAAAAATCTCACTTGAAAACTATGATGAGAGATCAACTGAGAATGCTGTCATGGCGGTCGGGAACCAGTTTAGCCTTTCTCCCAGGAGGTAGCACCACCAGTCAAGATCCGAGGCTCAATATCCCGTTTTGCCCACCTATCCCGTTTTGGGGAACTCTCCCCTATATAAAAATGAATGTTTGTCTGTATGTCCTTTATAAAATCGTAAACGGCTTGAACGATTTCGATCATTCTTTTTTTGTTTTTTTCCTTATAAGTCAGGGATGGTTTAGGAAAAAAGAAATTGAAAAAATTCGACCCCCAAGGGGGGGGGAGGGGGCCAAAGCCTGAATTCAAAAAATCATTCATATCTCAAACAAAAAAACAGATATCCGTAAATTTTTTGCTTTAAAATATAGCTAATATAAATGTCTGAAAATCAATTTCTGGAATTTTCGAAATTCGGTACCCAAGGGGGGGGGGGGGGAACGGGATTTCACATGCGTAAAACGCGATTTCGCATAATCCTATAT
The DNA here is from genome assembly GCA_963930645.1 of Salticus scenicus. Lineage (NCBI taxonomy): Eukaryota > Metazoa > Arthropoda > Arachnida > Araneae > Salticidae > Salticus > Salticus scenicus. The sequence continues at coordinate 115,711,040 of OZ005653.1, read as the reverse complement.
ATCTCAAACAAAAAAAAAATACAGATATAGGTGAAATTTTTGCTATAATATAGCTAATACAAATATCTAAAAACCAATTTCTGGAATTTTAAAAATTCAGCCCCCAGGTGGGGCAGCAGGGGCAAAAACAATTAGAAATACAGTTAGGTCTTTCAAAATTGTTACAGACAGGTTTCAATAGCCTGCAAGTCGAATGGGGATATTTTCGAAAGTGTAAAGTTATCAGGAGGGGAGAGAAGGGGGGATTGGGAGAGGGGGGGGCAAAAAAATTAAAAATAGAGTTAGATCGTTAGGATTTAGTATATAGAGGTTTTCGATACTTACAAATCGATTGCGGATATTTTCGAATTTGTAAACTTATTAGGAGGTGCGGGAAGGGGGTGGAGCGGTAAGGGGGGGGAGCTATGGGCAAAAACAAATAGAAATACAGTTAGGGCATTCAAAATTGGTACAGATAAGGTTTAAAGGCCTGCAAGTCGAATGGGGATATTTTCGAAATTGTAAAGTTATTAGGAGGGGCGAGAAGGGGAGAGGGGATGGGGGGGGGGCAAAAAAAATAAAAATAGAGTTACATCGTTCAAAATTGGTACACAAATGGTTTTCGATACTTAAAATCGAATGCGGATATTTTTGAATTTGTAAAATTATTAGGAGGGGCGGTAAAGGGGGTGGGGCGGTAAGGGGAGGCTATGGTCAAAAAGAAATAGAAATGCAGTTACACCGTTCAAAATTGGTACAGATTGGTGTTAGAGGCCTGCAAGTCGAATGGAGATATTTTAGAAAGTGTAACGTTATTAGGAGGGACGGGAGGGGGGGCAGGGGGGCAAAAAAAATACTTTAGATCATTAGGTTTTCGATACTTACAAATCGATTGCGGATATTTTCGAATTTTTAAAATTATTGGGAAAGGGAAGGGGGGGAGAGTGGTGGGGCAAAAAAATAAAAATAGAGATAGATCGTTCAAAACTGGTGCATAGAGGTTTTTGATATTTACAAATCGATTGCGGATATTTTCGAATTTGTAAAATTATTAGGATAGACGGGAGGGGGGGGCGAAGGGGGAAAATAAGCATTTTGGGAATTTTTTCCGAAGGCATTTAGAACCCGGTGCGACTTTTTCCTAATCAGATTTTGTTTCGCCTTTTTTTTTTTTTTTCACGTGATAAAAATTAATGCAATTTTGAGAATTCAGTAATTACAGTTATTCATTTAAAAATAGGGTCCAGCGAAGCGGGCGAAGCCTGCTAGCATAATATATTTCTAACATATATATAGTATTCTGTAAATGTGAGAAAATAATTGAGAATTTAATTAAAAAAGTCATATATAAAACTTTTGATATTGTAGTTTATAAACTTAATTAGAAACAGTTCTTGCTTTAAATGAATTTTAAATATATTTGTTAAAATTATTTTAATGCACACATTCATAAGATTTTACAAAAATCTTTTTCCGTACATTTGTATAAGAAATAAAATACTATTTTATCTAAAATAAATAAATAAATAAATAAAACATACATACATACTTTCTAATAATATCATATACCCATGTATTTTTTACAATTATAATTTTTTGAATAATAAAAAATAAATAAATAAAACTAAAATGTGATTGACCTATTGCAATTTTTTTTTAAATATTTTATCTCTTACGATAAATGGGGAAATAAAACTTTCTTAGATTGACGAATTATAGCAATAAAGTTTAGCAGGGGATATATATCACTGTTATTCCCCCATAAAATAGGAAAAGGAACATAGAAAAGCAGGTAGAAATATATTTTACATTCATAAAATAAGCGTTTATTCTATACGTAAATGGAATATATTAGAAATTCAAGAAAGAAAAAAAAAAAATGTTAAATAAAGCTTTTGTTTTTAAAATAAAAAGTGCGATTCAAATAAAAGTTATTATTTTGTAAGTTTTGGTATACAAACGTCTACTCTAATTTACAAACAATACTCTCCGTTTTACTCTTACACACACACACACACACACACGCATATATATATATATATATATATATATATATATATATATATATATATAACAATGTATAAAATAGCGATTTTTTTTTTTTTTTTTGTATAACATTACAGATAAAAAAAATAATAATGTAGGGCACAAAAGCAAAAATACAAAAATGGACTTACAGCCTTGAAAGTTGGTATCATGGGGTTTTGGAAAGCAGGGAAATGATTTCGGATACTTCCGAAATAGTAAAATTATTGAAAAGTCCAGGAAAAGTGATGCATTTAATGTGATTCATTTTCCGACAGCGGGTGAAGCTCGCTAGTAATTATTAAATTTAGTAAAGCCATGTGTGTGTGTGTGTGTGTGTGTGTGTGTGTGTGTGTGTGTGTGTGTGTGTGTGTGCGTGTGTGTTTGCACGCGCGCTCGTGGTATGCGCACGAACAAACGTTTAGCCCTAATGAGGAAGGTGAGGGGATGTAAATATAATTCACAGAGTGAGTAGTCTGTTTAAGAAAGGTGCTGTGTCCTCTCTGCCGTATCATGGAAAAAAAAGCTCCCTTTTCCCCCCTCCCCCCCCCCCCAACTCTCCCAGATAAAAAAAAAGGAACCTTTCTAACTTTTGTTATAAACTACCTTCATATCGAAAATATGCTATGAATATGAATAAAAGTTTTGTGTATGATGAGCGACATTCATTCGCATATTACATTAATAAGCAAAATTAAAGGGTAAAGAAAGTTCAAATTATTTTTTTTTTCTTGTAACCATACCTAAAACTGAATATTTAAGTTAAGCGGCTGTATTTTAAATGTTAAATATGCCCTTAAGAATTTAAAACTAACCCCAAAAATCTAAAAAGTGGCATTTTTCTTATTAGCAGTATTCTGACTTTTTTTTTTTTTTTTTTTTTTTTGTTTTAAATTTTTTGAGAAACTTAGAATAATTACAAGTATAATGTAATGTTACAGAATAACTTTAACATTGCAAGCAAAATTTGTGTAAAATTACACTTTAATTTTGTAAAACTATCCCTACAATTTGTGGCAGCAACGCTAAATGGACATATTCTCGTAACATTAGATTTTATTCATTTATTGTACATGTTAATCAAACATACAGGTCATCTAGGGTATTGAGAAAAGAAATATTTTTATTGTCCATAGTTGAATAAATAACCTTAAATGAAGCCCGAAAAATTGTTGTAATATCGCTGCGCGTTATCATACCATGAATTTTAAATTTATTCATAGACTGCATAGATGAACGCCTTCGTAGTTATGACGACATCAGAATACGTCTCCATTCTCAAACTCGTAGGGATACACTGATATCAATGTGCATCATTTCGAGACGATTAGTAGAAACTAATAATAATTCTCCTATCACATTTCTTGAAACCATGGAATAATCTCACATATTTTTTAAAGTTTATTAAAAATAATTCATATAAAATAAGTTTATTAAAAAAAAAAAACTTAAAATACGAAATAACATTAAATAAATTATTAAGCTTACATTCTATACTTTATTGAAAAGTTTCCAAGTTAAATATCAAATTTCAAAATAACTATCGCAATATTTGAGTATTTTCTAACATTCAAAATAAAAATGAAACAGCCTTTCATTAAAGTTCATTTCCTTTACTTACAAATTTAAAAGTAGTTATGGGCAAAACTGTCGAAGAAAATGCATTTATTATTATTTTAACAAAAGAGTTTAATTTATTCATTAAAGAATGCACTATTCACAATCTGTCAAGTGTAAAGAAATTTCAAAACTTTAAAACTTTACTGTGCTACTTCTTTGTGACAAATGCGTTGAGAAGTTTGTTTCTGTTTTGCTAAATTGACGTTAATGAAATTCCGAATATGTGGAGCGCAATGGTGAGTACTTTTTTACGATTTATTCTTTTAAGGTTGAATTCAACTTAAGTTAATAAAAAATAGAAATATATTAATTAATTGAATCCTTTTTTTTATTTTTAAAAATTTCATGAAATTTATATATTTATGATGAACTAATTCATCATTTTAATTCATATTATATGTAGTATATATTTAAAGCATTCACTAAATATACACTGCTCGCCATTGAAAATGCAGCACCAAGGAGGAATGATAATAACGGAATGAAATTTGTTGGACACATACATTATAGTAGTAAGAACAATTGATTAAAATTTCAGGAAATTTGGAGTAATATGTACTGAGAAAACAGTACATAAAGCAACAACCTCTGTGAGCAATAACAGCACATATCTGTCTAGGCATTGCATCGAACAGCGGTTGGATGAGTACGGGTAGAGCACTTCATGAAGTTTTAACACGATGCCACAATTCATCGATCGAAGTTACTGGTGACTGGTGGGGGGCCAGTCGCATTTTAACGATTAAACAGTCATTTTCATTGGTGCGATATCAGGAGAACGCGCTGGCCAGAGCAACAGTCGAACACATTGGGCATCAATGAAGGTCCAGACTATATGGAAAACTTGCGGTCGTGCATTGTCCTGCTTAAATGTTTCGCTTCGGAGGCCTTGAACATAGGGCAGAGCTATGTGCCTTAACTCGTCAGAAATGTAATGGCTGGTATTCAGAGGGCGGGAATGAAAACAAGAGGTGACCGGGACGTGTATCCAATGGTACAACATATCATCAATCCAGGTGGTAACTCAGTATGCGGCTAACAAAATTCTGATTACCCTCAAAACTGCATCACTGATATGGGCGCAATTATTGTGTGATCAACGATGATTCTGGACGCAGGAATGGCGTGAAGTCACTTTTCAGACAAATCACAATCCGTTTTACAGCATCAAGATTGCCTTATCCGTATTTAACGGCATTATGAATAATGCACCTTGCCAGCTGGGATTCGAAATCATCACACTGTCCATCATTTGCAATGATGTTATGGGTTCCCATTGGATACACGTCTCGATTACTTCATGTTCCTATTCCTGGCACTCTGAACAGCGGCCATTAAATTTCTGATGAGTTAAGGCCCGCCACTCTACCCTGTATTCGAGGCCTCCGTAGCGCAAAATTTAAACAAGATAATGCACGACCGCAAGTTGTTTGTATTGTCTGAACCTTCTGTGATACAGAATGTGTTCGACTGTTGCTCCGGCCAGCGCGTTCTCCTGATTTCGCACCAATGAAAATGACTGTTTCATCATTGAAAAGCGACTGGCACCCCCCACCACTCACCAGTAGCTCCGATCGATGAATTGTGGCATCGTGTTGAAGCTTCATGAAGGGCTCTACCCGTACATGTTATCCAATCACTGTTCGATTCAATGCCCAGGCAGATATGTGCCGTTATTGCTCACAGAGATCGCTGCTTTATGTACTGTTTTCTCACTTCATATTACTCCAAATTTCCTGAAATTTTTATCAGTTGTTCTTCCTACTATAATGTATGTATCCAACAAATTTCTTTCCGTTATTATCATTCCTTCATGGTGTTGCATTTTCAATGTCGAACAGTGTATATAATGAATGCTATCGAACTTTCTTAAAAATTTATTCAATAAAGATATATTGAAAAATGATTTAAGCATTCAGTATGTATGCACACATCAGAAAACAAATATTAAACCATTTGTAATAACTTTAGTATATTGCGAGTAGTTAAATTGTCTAACCAAGTGGGCAACTTTTAAACTATTGAAATAAACATTATACTCTAAATGTACGTATTTGTAGGCATTTCTTTTGACAACCATTCATCCGTTACTACATGCAAGATACTATCGTAACAAAAATGATATTTATTCGTCACGTTAATTAACGCTCAAATCAGCATTTAACGACACAGTCGAGTATATGCAACGTATGGGATGTTGTTTTTCCAGTAATAATCTTACTACTCAAGAAAATAAACTTTTAGCTCACATTCAGTTCAAATCTTACTTTAAATTGGGTTTTTAATGATATGCAGTAAAATAATCGCTTTTATGTAAAAACATTTTTATGTCACGAAACAAACAAACAAACCAAAAAAAATAAATAAATGAATGAATAAATATATAAATAATAAATAAAGTTACTTAAAAAAAAGTAAAATATTTTTGTGAGATTTTAATATACTTTTAATCCTTTAAAATCTTTTTAACATTAAATTATGATTATTTAAGTCCTATGGTATATACATTGGAAATTTGCAACATATTGACAAATGCATACAGTTATTAGAAATTTGTGTAAGTAAATGCAAAAACACATTGTATATAGAGCAATTTAAGGTTATTTTAAAGTAAATTGCCTTCAGTTACACAATTAAGAAAATTCCAGCTAACTCGCTGTTTTATTTTTCACTTTCTTGCAATGTATTTTATTACTGTCTAATTTAAAACTGAATATTAAAGATAACGTATTAAATGTATTTAACATATGTAAATATTAATTATATTAATGTTGTAACAATCCCTTTAATTCCATATTGTCCCGAATTGTCACTTGAGATTTTAATCTGTAATTAATAACTATGCATATTAAATATGTTTGACAATTTTCCATGTAACTAATATAAAAAATCTATTTAATTAAATGTTTATGACTTAAAACATCCTTAATTTTAAATGTTTATATATATATATATATATATATATATTAAATACAGATATATAATATTTATTTCATTATCTGCTCTCCATTTCACATTCATTTAAAATAATGAATTGTCAATAATTCTGAGATGTGCTCATTAAATTTTCATTTGAGTTTTAAGATAAAACCTTTTGTAAATTTACCAGAAAATGCATTTTAATTCACAGGAATTATCAGTTAAAAATAGCATCTGCTTTAAACAGAGATTCCATATTTAATTAAAAGTAGCTTTCTAATTTATCAGACTTTTCTTTGAAATTGAACGACTTATTGAGTTTATTTCTGAAGGAAAATGTTAAAAATAAGTTTAGTATGCTTAGAAGAGGAATTAATATGTATACTTCTATATTAAAATTTAAATGGATATTGCAGTATTTTTACGAAAAATTGAGATGTTTGTTAAGTGTGTTAAAATAATTAAATATAAATACATTCGAATAAGGATTACTGTTAACTTATTAACATCGAAATTCTATGTGGGATTGGACTACGATTTTTTTTTTTTTTTTTTTTTTTTTTTTTGAAGGTTAGTCGTAAATCTCTGACACCCACTAACATGAGTTATTTCAAAATCCCCTTCTTTTCGAGGTGAAGGGCAAGCAACAACAGCATGTTTGCTTGCATAATTCGGCTCTAAATCATTTCGCGGTGAAGAAATTGTACAAGGGGAGACTAGACACGAGTAGGAAAAAAAAACGTTTATTTATTTATTTATTGGGTGAAGAAATTCGAAAAATCTAAATTTTCAAATAGAGCTCTACAAAAATGACACATGGAAATTAAAAACGGCTGTGTGTCATCTGGAGTATATTTCTAAAAACTTGTTTCGGGTGTTCTGCAATTTTTCATTAGCGGAGGGATTAATTTACGAGGAAGGAAATTCTACAGCCCTTTTTTTTGCATTAAATTTGCCCTGGAAAACTATGAGAGCATTAACATATTTTGGCTTGTGTGTTGGTTAATTACATCAAACATTAACTGTGACGGAATTTTGAGAAATTCCGCCCCTTTTCTAAGTATAGCACTTTTCTAAACATAACACTTTTCCAAATTACCTCAGAACGACATTTTTTTTTTTTTTTTTTTTTTTTTTGTATGACGTCGTGCTATGCGTAACAAACACGCACCATAAAGGATTTTGCGGAATGACGTCCTTCCCTTCCTCGGCTTTAAGAATGGTATAGGTCAAAAACATGTTTCCGATTATTTGTGCCTAGCACACTTTGTAAAGTGATTTTCCAAATTTCCCACCTTTGTCTTTCAGTGGGAGTCGGTGGTGGTGGTGCGAAATCATGTGTACAAGCTTAACTTTTGTCAAAAATATTTCAAAAAGGTAAAATTTTGGTGTGTGTGCAATGTGTAACCAACACGCACTATAAAGATATTTTACGAAATGTCCCTTCTCAACCCAAAGAAAGCATGGCGGATAAAAAACCCTTTTCCAAGTTTAAATGTTCTAAATTATTCCAGAAAGGCGATCGTTTGGTACACGGATTACTTAGGTGTGCCTAACACATATATAAAGTTATTTTGCGGGGAATTTTTTCCCCTCCGCCCTTTTGGTGGAAGGGATCAAAAATACGTTTCCAAATATAACCTTATTCTATATTATCTCAAGTAGATGCTTTTTGGCATGTAGGTTGGTTATAAGTGCCGATTATATAGGGATTTTCCGAAAATTTCCCCATTCTCCATTACCAATAAAAGAGGAGAAGGAAGGAAAAAGTTTCGAAGCGTAGGTCGTGTAAAACGCTGCAGTAGGTAGCCGGCACCCAGAATCAGCATGTGGAGGGCAGGAAATCCGCTACTGAAGACAACGATAATTCAGATTGAGGTTTTGATTGATTTCAATGAAATACTTCTTTTTTTTAATTCTTGAGCTTTTTATATTAAAGGAATATGGAATTTTGAGAATTCATTTAAGTGTAGTGACCAGCAAAGCCGGTAAAGCCTTCTATTTTATAATAAAATACCAAAATCATTAGAGTACATGTTTTCCGAAAGAAAAAATCAAAACATTTAGAGAAAATTTACATATAATTTTTTTTTTCATTTTTCAATACTTTACAATATATATATATATATATATATATATCTTTCTCATGGTATCTTGAAATATCGTCAAAAATGCGTTTAAAAAAGTGATATACATAGTACAATTTATTTTTATTCAAAGTTAAAACGAAAAACAAAATAATCCTATAATAACAAATAATTCTAACTTTTGAAATAATCTAAATTTTATACAAAATATTGTAAAAATATTACATATCAAGCTTTGAAATAAATCTCTAGGAAAACATTTATCCTATTATTAGTTTTATAGATTATATAATTTTATCCAATTAGTGGATATCAAGTTTTATACTAAAATTTGAACTATTCGAGGGAAAAAATTTAATAACATGAAAATAATAAGATCATGGAGAAATTGTTTACCTTAAGTAGCTTGGATAATGTAATCTAATAAATTACGCAGTTTTGGAAAAATAATGTAGAAAGGATATTTAATAAAAGTATTTAAAATAAAAGATGACAAAGTTTTTTATTAAGGATGAATTATTTTCAAAATATTGTGGATTAAATGTGTTCTAAAACATGGATTAAAATGGTGGAAAATACTTAACTACGTAACAAAATAAAAATATTAATACTTCTAAAGTATTTACAGATGTATAATATTTTTATATAATATATAATTCATAAATAGAAATCATAATTTTATTTTCAGAAACCAAATTTTTGTTTTGTGTGAATTTTTCTGTTGTTTCTTTTAGAGGGAAAATGTATTGAAAGTAATAGATTCGATGCGTGGAATTCTTTAATTGTTTGATTAAAACCCTAATTAAGGTATACATAAACATTAAGGTTTAACTAAGGTATTTGTGATATAAATATTGGATGTTTCGCTATGTTTATTTTTGAGTTATTATTTTACAATAAATAATCTGGTGTGTCACTCACATGTCTTTCTCTTACCATGAAATTTAATACTATAAATACAGGTTTCAGATTAAAAGGTATGATAACAAGTACTGTTATGTAAACCTGTGTTAAACAATTCATATTAGGCTTCTGAAGAGTTTTATATGATAATTAGTTCTGTGTGAGGGGGGCTACCGCCCCCTCAACCCCCCGTTTCATTAATGCACCTACATTTATATAGAATTTAATTCGGTTATTAAAAAATAATTCTGTTTTTAAAAGCTAATTTATTAAAAGTATTATTTAAAAAAATTATTCTTTTATGATAATGCACACGATTTCCATATTAGACAAGTAGTATAACACAAATATCTAAAATATGTCCATTTTATTCTCAATATAAAAAAAAAAAAAATAATAATAATAATAAAAAAAAAAAAAAACGATTTTTTTTTCTAAGTTTTTTTTTTTCGTTAAAAGTAAAAAAAAAAAAAATCGATAACTTTGTTTTAAATTATCCCCCTGGGGGGGAGGCGAGGCTCCTACATACACAATTTTTTTTTCACAGTTAACTATCTCTATTACAAAAAATATATATTCGTTTCATTTGGTTTAGTGCAGTCTATAGACGTTAAACTCTACTTACCTGCAATTTCCCCCATAGACGTAATGTATTAGAATTCTCTTGATTGTCCCTGTACACGAACCATTTGCTTGATCTTAACGAAAAGCTTACTGTAGCATTTCTATATGATACACATTTAGAATACCAAGTTTGAACTTTCTGCCATAATTTGTTTTTGAGATATGCTGATAACAGACAGACACACAGACATACACACAGACACACACAGACCATTTGCTAAAAACATGATTTTCGTATTCAGGGGACCTCAAAACGTGTAAATATAACAAAATCTCGCGTTCGAAAATTTGACCCAAAAAACAATACTTTCTCTACCTTATGGGTAAGAGAAAGTAATAATAATGTGACTTTTTCTCATAAATTTAAAGGCATTTTCCTCATGCAATCTGAAAATTCACCGTTTAATCGAATGATTATGATGTTCGCAATATATATATATATATATATATATATATATATATATATAAATATTCCATGCACATGAATAAATTTAATTATTATTTTGTTTTATTTAACCAAGTAATATTCCTTTAATTATTGCTAAACTGCTGATTTTCAGCCACCAGTACTTCATGCTATGAACTCGATGGTTGATTGGACAGTGAATTGAAATTATAAAGTGTATTACAAATGTTTATTTCAGAAGTATCATTTAAATGAAAGTAAAATAATACTCGCACTTAAAAATCATACTCTAACAGAGTAAAATTATACCGAATGACTGCAATATTGAAATTTACAATTTTTATTTGATTTAGTTCCGTGTATGTAAATTTTGCATTTAGTGAAAACTGAAAACAAAACATTAAACAGAACATCTGAAAAATAATATTTCTGAAATTATTAAAAAAGCATTTTATCAGAAATATTTAATATATAATTAATATAGACAAGCTCCTATGCAGAGAAACTTAGAAACACACATTTCAAATTATCTCTCTTGCAAAGTATCAAACATAAATTAAAAAAAAATTAATCTATATAAAATTTATAGGTAAAAATGGAGATTGAATGAAAACCTTTTAAACAAACTATATGAGAATGAAAAAAATTCATCTTTTGTGACTAAAAGAGACTTTCTATTTCATAAAATGTTTTGACTTACAATGAATGTACGTGTGACCCAAAGGGAGGAAGGGAAGATTTTTTAAAAAGTTATTTTATAGTGCGCGTTGGGTACACATAACCGAGCTACACACACAAATTGCCTTTTTTGTTAATTCGGAGCAGAGTTAGGCATGGAAATGTGCTTTTAGTCCCACAATTAACTAGGGAAAGAGCAATATTTTGAAAAAATCCCATTATATGGCCGTTAAACGCGTATAACCTGCACATATAAATTTTTGAAATTCACCCTTTTCGTTTAAATTACCTTAAAAATATTTCAAATAATAAAAAAATTGATTTTTTATTTTTATTTATTTATTTATTTTAATAATAAGGAATTATTTTATTGAAAAATACTTAAAAATCATGCATACATGTTTAATTAAAATTACACTGTGATTACATTGAGTTTAAAAAATATATATATAAACACAATATTATCTTAAGCAACATACCTTAAATAATAATATAAAAATTTATTATTATTACTAAAATAATAATAATAATAATTTTTATAATTATAATAATTATATTCTTCTTCTTATTATTATTTTTTGGAAAATACAGTGCGCTGCATGAATATAAACGTACCTTTTTCAATAACCAGAAATATAAGTTTTAAAATTTTAAAAGAAGGAATGTGACTTACAGTTATTGCATATGACTAACAACTGAATAAGGTGCTTTGAGCACGTATGTTTAGGCTCATGCAAGCTTATGTAAATGAGTGTTTAAGCATTTTCTTATTTTTTACTGTTTTTTGTTTGTTGCGCGAAATTAAACACACTCTGTATTTTGCGTTTAAAATTTAACAGAGTCACCGGAATTAAATTAAAACACAGATAGTCGTGTTGCTAAAGTTCTCTAAACACAGTTTTAATGCATGAGTGCAAAATTTACGGAGTTTGTTCAAGATGGCAAGAGGGAAAACTTTGACAGTACACGAGAGGTTAGAAATCGACTTTATGCGTGGTAAAGGCTTTAGCAATCGTGAAATTGGGCGCCGAATCGGAAGAAGTGAGAGTGCTGTGCGAAATTATATAAAGAAAGGACCAAATTATGGGAAAAAAGCATATAAGAAGCGAACAGGAAAGCTTACCAGTTACGATAAACGTCGAATATGCAAAGCTGCAAAGAATAAGACTACTTCCTGTGCGAAGATAAAGGCTCAATACAAGCTGGGTGTTCGTCGAACAACCATATGGAGAACTATCAAAGCTGCAACATTCATTAAATTTAAGAAAATGAAGGCGAAATCACCCCTCACTCAAAAGCACAAAGATATGCTTTTGGAATGGGCAAGAAAATGTATGCTAGATCGACTAAATTCGGAAAAAGTCATCTTTTCAGATGAAAAAAAAAAAATTAATCTCGATGGCCCGGGCGGATTCCATAGCTACTGGCACGATTTGAGAACCGAAGAAATGTACTGTTCAAAACGTCAATCTGGAGGTGGGTCTGTCAAGGAATGGACAGCCATAGGTTTTAACGAGACTTTCGAATTAGAGTTCGTGGAGAACACTATGAACTCTGTAGATTATGTCCAGATTTTCACAAGTAACGGCGTCAAGCAGTCAAGAAAGCTGGAAGAAATTATATTTTTCAGCAAGATTGTGCATCTGTACATACAGCACATATCGTGAGAAAATGGTTCCGTGACAATAAAATTAAAGTTCTAGATTGGCCCTCAAAAAGCCTCGATTTAAACATAATGGAGAACATATAGTGTATTCTGGTTCGCCGTGTTTACGTAAACGGAAGGCAGTTTAACACGAAAGATGAACTATAATCGGCCATTCTATTAGCTTGGAAGACAATCAGCTTGGATGACCTCATGCCACTATATCAGTCAATTCCAAGGCGTTTACTGGCTGTTCTAGAAGCCCATGGTGGCTTTACAAAGTATTAGATACAATATTTGTTACTCAGTTATTTATTTTTTACATGTGCGTTTAAATTCATGCAACATGTATTTTTGTCATAAATTTAATAAAATTATTTTCTACAAAAACATATTGGCCTTTCATTGTTTTGACTCGTATTTTCATGTCTTCAATCATACACATACAGTTTGCATCAAGTGTCACCTATTCATATTTTTTTTAATTACACTTCTATCCCATTCTAATTCTTAAAGCTAAGGTGCGTTTATATTCATGCAACGCACTGTATTACAATAAACGTATGTTTAAAATAAAACGTATTTAACATTAAGTTTGTGAAGTGTGCGTGGTTGCAGACTCCATCTTAATTAATTAATTAAGATAACTAAATAGCAAGATGAGCAAGAGACTTGAATACAAAATATAAATAAAGCTTCTATTTGAACTTAAGGTCAAGAGGGATGACGGGATGACTTTTCCAGGAACTCAATCAATAAGTTAAATAAATGAACAATTTAGAGAAATAAAAAACTTAAGTCTCACCCTGTAGAGATAACAGAAAAAGGATGGACGCTGTTCTCGTTGTAACCACTACACTTTTCAAACTTGATTAAGGTGGTAGGATTCTTTTGGCCACCAATTCTTCCACTCTAATTCTACAGTCGGCTGCAAAATTATTCGAGCACTAGCAATAATCCTTGCCAAGAAAAAGTACACTTAATACAGCTTTGTTAAATAAATCCTTGTCGAGTCATGTTCTTAATCAGTCTAAGAACATGATTCGACAAGGATTTACTTAGCAAAACAGTCTTAAGTGTACTTTTTAAATATAGGAATTATTGGCTAGTGCTCGAATAATTTTGCAGCCGACTGTACGCTATCTACAACACCACAATACTCGCCAAATTAGACAACTTCACTATCTGATCCTCTTAACAACTTAGCGCTAGCATAAAGATCTATCCTCATCAACACCACACTCTCTACAAAAAATGCCTCGATATTTATCCTTAACTCAACCGCCTCCAATCACTTCACTTAGCAAAACTTCAAAAATTGTTCATATCCACTTCACACTCCGCAAGTTATATTCTCTCTTGCAGCTCTGTGCCGGCGTAAAATTATTATCTGAAACTTCTTGACTTTATGTGAAACTTCCCCGATAGTTTGCGTCGACCTTCCTAATCTCCCATCTATTACGTCACCGGTAGTCGCTGGATCCAGCTCAATTTTAAAACTGTGGCGACCTTCCATTGTCTCAACCTTACATGTTATTAATTAGCTTTTTATGTGAATATCCGTAGTAATGACAATACGATTGTGCGATTTGAATCTAGTAGGTATATTGTATATAAATTCCAAACAATTTTCGAATGCATTAAAAAATTCTAAACACAATAAGTAATATTACAAATATGGTTACCTGTGGTGGTATTATACATTTTGCTTTTGTTGCTATTATTTCCTTTTTAACCATCAAAATAGGTAATTTATTATGAAATAACATGAAAAAAACAAACATACACTAAAATTAAACAAAGAATTAAAATAAAATGAACCTAAAAAAGAACTTAAAGGCCAATTTGCATATGGGGAATTTTTTATTCCCCAAATTTTGTTTCAAACACGAGTAGTATAGAATTGTATATATATATATATATAAACCGAATACCATACTATCCCACTTTGAATTTAACCACAAGTTTCAAAAAACAAAAAGAAATTTCATAAAATAAAAATTAATTAATTAATTAATTAAAAGCGCAAACCCAGAATTTTCGATATCTAGATCGCAACGTTCGTTTTACTGCTTATTATCTACTATATTAAACTAAAAGTTTAACACATCGTTACACCAACGGCTGGTTGATTTGTTGGATGAGTTTTACGTCGCACTAATGCTGCGCAATCATTATACCAACGGATAAATACATTAAATTTAATATTTTTATAACTTAATTGTTACCATCTCTATTTCTAAAACATGTCATTTTTTAAAGAAATATTTATATATTAAATAATTATATAGTTTGAACTTTTATTGAACTTTTATTATATAGTTTGAACTTTTTTTTTTTTTTTTTTTATTTATTTTTTTTTTTTACTATTATTATTATTAATTATAAATGTTTTATTTTACTTGACAGCATATTATACTGTAAAGAAATATATATGTATGTACTGCCACAAATTAAATTGAGGAGAATTTATACGTCAAGTTATTATGGAGATATGTATCATGAATATTAAAAATATTTTATATTTTTTGTCTTTCTCGTTATACTAATTATGCTCAAGATAATGAATACACCAGACTGTAAAATTCAAAAGATTTTTTTTTTTTTTTTTTTTAAGTATTAGTGAATAATATTCTGTCACATATATTACATTCGTTAAAAATAAGAAGCTAGGTAGAGACTATTAAATTTTCACAAATATAACGAAACCAATTAACTTTTCTTATTAGAAGTATGAGTTCCACGACGAAAGTTATAAAAGTTTTACTTTAAAAGAGCAAATACCTTTAATTTTATCACGTATCGTTATTAAAAGTATGAAAAGAATGACAATATCTTAAAAAACATAGGAAATATAATTATTAAAAAAAAAAAAAAAAAAAAAAAAACATTATTGTTTAAAAAATTAAAAACGTGCACAATTTCTGGAATTTTATTTTTTAGTAAACAATATCTATCTATTTATTTTTCTACCTATATATCTATATTTCTCTATTCCTTCATACAATACATACGTATATATGTATATATATATATATATACACACACACACTCATGCACATATATATATGTTTACTAACACAGGGACATTTTTCAAGTTATAATATATGACAACTATCTCTCCGTTTACATTTTCTATGAATAATACACAGACAAATAATACTTAGTATAATATATATAACACAATTGTTTAATAATAAATATAACACAATTGTTTAACACACCATCTTTTCCTTTCTCACAAACATTAAAATATATGAATTTGCTTAAATAAATTTATATGTATAATTTTAACACCTGGAATATATATATATATATATATATATATATATATATAAGAAAGAATTTGAATTTAAATATATTTTATCAAACTGATTGAAACAGGTATCAATCTGAATTTTAAAATACTATTTTTTATTTCACTAGGGGCTCTTCCCCCTACTCGCTTCGCTCACCAACCCCCGAGGGAGTCATTCCCCCATCCGACTCCCTTTACTTATTAACACATGCCGAGCTCTGGCCGCCTATTCGTTGCGCTTTTTCACCAAAAAGGAATATTAATAGTGCATATTACAAGACAAAAGCAAAAAAAAGATTTTAGAAATCCTCATTTTCAATGTCAAATTGAAATATATAATATATATATATATATATATATATATATTAGAAAAAAATTCATAACATTTAGACCATTTTGCCTTGCAGTTTTAGTAAATGACCCTTTTTATTTCTTTTTTGTAACCTTAGATCTGGACCGCGTTACCCCAGTCGGTAGAGCACCGGGCTCGTAATTGGAAGATTGTGGGTTCGGTTCTTGAGCCGGCCAAAACCCGTCGTGTACACTAATGGTGGCTGGTGCACGTAAAATATGTCGTGGCAGCAATATCTTCCATGTTCCCATCAAAATTATACCTCTGGGGACCACCGAAGCGGGGGAGCCATCCCCTTCGTGTAGGATAGGCTGACCAGATCAAAGTACCTTTATAATAGAGAAGCGTTAAAAATTTTTACAATTATCCAATTATGGATGTATTTTTTCATTCCTAATAAATAGGGACTAAAAATAAAGTGTTATCGATTAATAATTTACTTTCTATAATATTTTAAAACTTAGAAAAATGTTTCCCCATTTGTCCCCAGAAAATGGGGCGTTTGGTCAGTAGGACCAAAGGGTGGGACCATAGTGTAGGACCAAAGCTTTGGTGGTATGTCTCCGGAACATCCGTAGGGGTGCGTCCCAGACCGTCGCCAATTACCCATAGCGCAGTAATGGTGCCACGTCAAACACAACCAACCTAATTATCTACCTACCTACAACCAGGGATCATATTTTAATTTTCCCGTGTAAGAAAAATAATTTTCTGAAAGTAGAGAAAAAAAAGTTAATATTTATTTTCTTTCTTTTTTACATCTATGGTTTCGGACCGCGGTACCCTAGTCGGTAAAGCGCCGAGCACGTAATTGGAAGATTGCCGATTCGATACTTGAACCGGCCAAAGACCGTCGTGTACACTAATGGTGGATGGTGCACATAAAATCTGTCACGATCTCAAAGTCCTCAATGTTCCCATCCATACTGTACCTCTGTGGATCACCAAAGTGGGGGAATCATCCCCTCCGTGAAGAATCAAAACTGTGATGACAAGTCTCCGGAACATCTCTAGGGGTGAGTACCAGACCGTCGCCAATTACCCATAGCGTAGTACTGGTGCGACGTTAAATCCGACCTACCTGCCTGCCTACTTACCTACATACATACATACAACCATGGATCATATTTCAATTTTCCCGTGTAAAATGGCTTCATGACCGAAGAACAACGTCACTCGGAGAAACCTTTTTCGAAATGGCAAATAGAGTACCTTCATAAACTTGTCGTTTTTAGTTGATAACTTTTTAAATTAAAATGATAGAAATTTCTAAGCAGCTGAAATGTCTGCATTTGAGTATTATACTTGTATTTCGCATAAGACTTCTCGACACGAGACTTCGAGCCCCGCAGATAACGTCCCGCTTCGTCTACAAGTAAACAACACGAGCAAGAAAACATTGCGAAACCGCTTCAATATCAGTCTTTGGTTGAGTTTCAAATACTTTCATAGCAATTTTAGTTTGCAGCAGAAAGGGTGTGAAAGGAAAAAAAAATAACTAAAACGAAAGATAGATTTATGTTGTGTCTACTTTGCGGCAATTTCACGGCAAATTTGTCGCATCAAATTTGTCATGGCAAGATAATATCAAGAAAAATCAAACTTGCTGCAAATGCGCTTGTTATCTGGGCACACATATACAATACATACTTGCTAAAATAAATTAATCAGGTATATTCAATAACTACAAATGAATTTTATTGCACAAATCATTTTTCTAAGGAAAAAAAAAGAAAAGAAAAGAAAATTGACTACACATATTCTTTTCCAGCTACTGAATGAAGAACCCTTTAGGAATTTCTGAAGCCAACCTGAAAAGAGTTTCTGATCATGAAGAACATACTTTCTCGATTTTTACAAAACAGAAATTTTTTATGGCTGATAACAGCAGAAGAAGAATGTGCATGCACAAAATATGAAAGAGAGTGTTTAAAATTTTTTTAGCCCTTAACCAAGTGTGTGTATGCATGTGGGGAGGGGAGAATTTTTTAATTTTAATCATACTGATCTAAACCACGATTAACAGCATATGATTTAAAACTAATAATATTGACGATTTCTCTTTTAGATTCATTATAATTGGAATATTGACAATGCTCATCTTTCATATTTGAAAAAAAATTTTGGTGTTTAAAAAAAAAAAAAAAAAACTTTTTTCTTATTACAAAGTGTTTTATACATTTCATTACATTTAACCTGTAGACTGAAGTTCACTGTGTAATAAGTAAATTACAGGGGGGTAAAATGCAAAAACTTCCTTAATATGGATATATGCAATAAAATATGGATCTTCATAAGTTAAGTATAAGTAAATATTGCATATAAGGACATTTATTTTTTCTATTTATTTATTTTTTTTTAAGTCAAATTTTATTTAACCCTTTCATTTCCAACTTTTTCCCTCCATAAAACAATAAATCTTATATTAATCATAAATTTATTTCAAAGGTAATATATATAAATATTTTTTAAATAGGAGTAATAGCAGAGTACGAATTAATATAGCTACAAAGCAAGTGATAGATGCTTATTTATGTTCAGTATAACCACTGATGCCATTAAAAATCATAACTTTTCAATAAATAAAAATATCAAAATTTTGGAAGAAATACGTATTGCAATTAATTAAAATACATATTATAAACATTAAGGAATAAAATAAAAAATATTTCAAACAATTTACTTAAGGGCCCTCTTCACTCACCGCCGCCGGAAGCCGAAACTAATGTTATTCAATGGGAAATTTTTCTTTACAAATAACTTATTAACTAATACATATTTTTAAATACTGTTTTCACATTCTGAAAGTTCCCAGCTGTTAAATTGACGCACCTTTTCTAAAATATTATTTTTTTATTTTTTTATATTTTATTTTGAAGCTGCAAAATACGAATTTTCAATATGTAAATTTTTTTCATTTTGCAATTTCGAAATAAAATATTAAAAATTTAAAAAATACATTTTTAAAAAAGATCCGTCAATTTAACAGTTGAGAATTTTCTGAATGTGAAAACAGAATTTAAAAATATGTATTAGTTAATAAGTTATTTGTAAAGAAAATTTCCCCATTGAATAACATTGGCTCGGGCTTCCGGTGGCGGTGAGTGAAGAGGGCCGTTAAATTGCCCAAAACAGGAAACTGATTCCGATATTATTATCAGAATAGCGTAAAATATACTTTCAATTATCAACAAAGATAGTGAAATCATCTAAAATAGGTATTTTTCGTTGGGAAAATGTATATAGATTTTAATATTGTTCATTTTGAATCAGCGGGAGTGTTAGATGGTACGAAAGAAAATCTGAAATGTTATGATTCCAATTGGAATCACGGGGAAGGAAAGGGTTAACTATGATTTTACCAGTACTATAAAATTGTACTGTTTTCTACAATTAATTTCATAGCTTAATAGCTAACATTCTGAAAATATAAAGATTATGAAATATTCTTAAAATTTTGAAAGTTACAACATTTCTCATATTTAAAACCAATGTAACATTTAAAATGAGATAAAAAATACAAAAATTTAAAACTTTAAAAATACATTTTAATTAAAAACATTAAATCACAAGACAGACGTTTCGGCTAGAACACTAGCCCTCCTCAGTGTCAAACATACAAGCACAAACAACATTTACAAAAATTCATAGTACATCATAGCAAGATTAAATATTCAGGAGGAATAGCTTCAGCCTCGTTCAAGGCAGAATGTTGCATTTTGGTAAAAGCGCCCTCTAGAAAAATACGGGATTCATAGATATTTATATTAGAAGCTAAAATTTTAAAGTTTTTAAAATCCGGAATATGATCACTATTGAGAGAATGGATTACGAGTTTTGATTTCAAATCTCCTGTTTTATATGAGCGTTTATGTTCCTTTAATCTAACGCTTTAATCTAACGCTCATATAAAACAGGAGATTTGAAATCAAAACTCGTAATCCATTCTCTCAATAGTGATCATATTCCGAATTTTGAAAACTTTAAAATTTTAGCTTCTAATATAAATATCTATGAATTCCGTATTTTTCTAGAGGGCGGTTTTACCAAAATGCAACATTCTGCCTTGAACGAGGCTGAAGCTATTCCTCCTGAATATTTAATCTTGCTATGATGTACTATGAATTTTTGTAAATGTTGTTTGTGCTTGTATGTTTGACACTGAGGAGGGCTAGTGTTCTAGCCGAAACGTCTGTCTTGTGATTTAATGTTTTTAATTAAAATGTATTTTTAAAGTTTTAAATTTTTGTATTTTTTATCTCATTTTAAATGTTACATTGGTTTTAATATATTAATGAGACGTATAAATTATGTTTAATTTTATTAAATTTCTCATATTTATTAGCCTATAATTTGCGTTATTTAATTAATTCTCTTTTCAATAAAAAAAAAAAATAAAAAAATAAAAAAAAAAGTAGAAATATATACAATATTGAAAATATTGGTCAAGCAAATTATCAAGTTGTTAAAACGTTTGTTTCTGTAACTCTAAGAAGTAAATGAACAATGTAAATTGGAAAAATGGTCATAAGAAGTTAGATAATTTGAACTGTATATTTTATTCTTTATGAGGACAGAAAAATTCAGAAATACGGCTTTTAACCATTCTAGTTTTTAAGGATGTTTAATCTCAAATGTAATTACCGTTTACTTATTATTTACACCTAATTTTTATTTTATTTGAAGTGTTTCGCGTAAAAAGGCACTCGGAAAGGCACTCATTTTTGCAATTTGTGAATTTTGTATAACTATTTCTTACAGCGAAAATTACAGTAAGTGTTACATATGCTTAGGAGGGGGGGGGGAGGAGGTTAAAGGAGCTATAACTTCGATTATATGTAGAAAACTACGTTATGTATGGCTGACCAGATGTTTAGGGATACATGGAAATGAAATAATTTTTTTAACTACCTTATCATTCATTTTCTTTTGAAATTTTGTGTAAATATCACTTTTGTTAATGAAAAATTACATGTGTAATTCTTTTATAAAAGTTTCATTGAAATAGGTAACAGTTTAAGTTTTCAAAAATCATTTTCTTTCCGTCTATCAAATCCCCTTTAAAATCCTACCCTTTATGTAACATTCACTGTAAGTTTCATAGTAAGCGATAAGAGTAAGCGATATCATTAAAATCGGTAACATGGTGACATATATATATGCCCCCACATCAATTATGTGGGACATTTACCGTAATTTTTTATAAACAATAAGTGATTGTTTACAAGGATTCATGAAAATAGGTATGAAAGGGATATAAAAAAAAACCAATCTACTAATAATAATCTTCCAATCTACTAATAAAATGCATAATCTGTGAAAAAGCCTTGCCAAAAACTTTTATCAATAAAGGGATGGTAATATATATATTTGTACAGGATAAGTCTTTTTCTTTTTTTTTTCTTTTTTATGCACGGCACTTATTAAGCTAAAGTTTAACTCAAGTAAAAAATAAATAAATAAATAAATCTACTAAATAAAATTTTAGAAATTATCACTCAAAAATCATTTATACATTTTGTGTCTCCAGTATACACTCCTTCTCATAATTATAAGGACACCCGTTTTTCTATATTCACTAAACACTGAACACTATTATTTAAATAAATATTTTTTTAATTAATTTGAATTTCATTATAGACTATATTTAAAATGTTTCATCGTTTTTCTACCTTAAAAAACTTTAAATATGGTAAAAAGATGATTTTTCAGGTGTTCACAATTATAAGGAAAGCTCGAATTTTAGTACTTTTTTTCAGTTATTTTTTAATTTAATATTTTATGGGGTCTCTTTTTAGGGTTAAACAGTCAGACATTCTCTCTGGTATATATATATACATTTTTTTTTTAAAAAATCAGTTTCAATACCATTTCTAATAGCATATATATTATGTTCTTAATACATTTAAACTATTTAAAATTGCTTTCCACTTGCATGCACTTTTCTAATATCATAAGTTAAGGTTTTTTCAACTTTTAGGCCATGGGAAAAGCAATAATACAGAAGTTTCTTTCTTCAAACTATTTACTATTGCTGTAAAAGTAGAGCAAAAATGTAAAACTTGTTGAAAAAAAAATTATTACCCCCCCCAAAATCTAACAAAAAGCTGATAATTCCACGTTTAAAATTTGCGGATATTCTCTTGATGTTCATAATAATAGAAAATATTACTAAATTCATTCTACCTTCAATAGAAGTAGCTCTCCAGAGCACCATAGATCCACCTTTAAAATGCCCGATTCATATCTGCCTTTAAAAAATCTGCTCTGTCTTTCGCTATCTTCAGATCGTGCCAGTAACAGTTAAAACCATTTGGATAATCAAGAATAAAATGTTTTTCATCCGAAAATGCAACATTTTACCATTTAATATTATCTTTATTCAACTTTAACACAGACGTTCTTTCCCCCATTAAATGCTGATTGATTATTACAGGTTTTTTTTATTCATTTTAACATATTATTAATTATTTTAAACACGCATAAATGTGGACCCTAATCTTTCGTTAAAAATTACGAGCAAAGTCAGCAGCAGTCATTATGAGTAGAACAGTAAGAGGAATTATGAGCCTTCGATCTCTGTAAAACAACTCTGATTTTTCATCAGATCTCTCTCCTATCGAACCAGCAGTTCAACGTTTGATCGCATGTCAACTGTAATTTATCCGCTAGTAAGTTAAATGAAACGAAAAAATCTGGATTGTCCCTATAATTATGAACACCTAAAAACGTGGAGAAAAACACATTTTACATTATTTTTTATTAATTTTGTTTTATATTTAAAAAAATTATAACAGTTTTGGTTTTTAGAATACTAGATATATTAAGTGCACTTAGTATAATCTTGTTTACAATTATTTTTACATTAGTTATTTCAAAATATAAAGTGTCCTTGTAAATATGAGAAGGAGTGTATGATTTTAAGTTCTACAAACATCTTATTGAATTAAATATAGTTCTATTTGAAAATTCATAATTCAATAAAAGACTGCCTTTAAACAATTCACATTTACAATCAGTAATGTTTACGAATTCTTTTGTGTAATGCTGTGCATAGTATAGAGCGTTTGTACATAACCTGTAATATGCAAAATTAGTTCAAAACGCAAATCGAAACTCAAAATGCACTTCGATCAAATATCGCTGAGAGACGTTACTTCGGATACAGAACTGTATCCAAAATGTTTCATATATCTCTGTTAAAAAAAAAAAAAAAATCAATAAATGATAATCTCTATATATTAAAGAATATAACACAATTCAAATATGATGCAAACAGTTTTCCATAGAGAATTATGAAATGAAACTCTTGTGTGGCTCTGTAAATGAATAATAAATGATTTGCACTCCCATATTTTACAGAATTCAGGTATCAATACACTTTATTAATGCATATGGATTTTATGCTTCAAAAGGTATAACGTCATTAAAATGTACGTAAAATAATTTTTTCCTATTCATCATCATGTAACAATACATATGGCTGTCTCTTTCAATAAACTATAAATACTACATGTTATACTTCAAACATGAATGAAGCTGTAATAAATGTAAATTAGAACAATCCGAATGTAGTTTTAACCGTTAAAACATGACCAGACGGCTAAATAAACCGAAATCCTATACACTTATATATATATATATATCGTTTATATTTTTTAAGTATTAGAAAAGTTAACATGTTGTCAAATGTCAGCACAGAATTACAACACTGAGCGATCATGAAATTTTGATTATTTACCTTAGTTATCTCAATATAAAAATGCAAAACTCCTTGCATTTCACGCTTCAAACCAATAAATAAAATTGCAACAGAATAGGAGTAGGAGGAAATCCACTGAATACCATGGAATAAGGATGCTTTCATGTGTGGGTGACATTATTCTCCCTTATGGTGCCATTCTTTCAGTTCCGGAGCACCCTGGAGTAAGGATGACGTTATTCTAGTTTGTGGTGCAATCTTTCACCCCTTGAAGCACCCTGAATTAGGGGTGCCATATTTCACGACTTCGGGCACCCTGAATCAGAGGTGCCATTTTTTTTACACTTTTTAAGGGTGCCATTTGACACCTCTAGGGGTATCACCAGTGAAACAAGCTTTTCACCTCCAGAGGGTGCCAAGTGTCACCTGTAGTTTTAACAGTGTAGGTGTGAATTCACGGACTGTGAAATGGCAGCCGCAGGTTTTTGTCAAAATTGTTTTGAGTGATAGTGTTCTTGGAAACCTGACGTTATTATGCAACAAAAATAATATCTTAGAATTACACATTTTGTCAGTTTACTTAGTTTGTTAAACAAAAAAGAATACTGTCTCATTATCCCTCAAGACTTAAAAATATATTTGGCTATTTGTTTGTAATATGAAACAATAAAATAAATTTAAGAAAATTTTAAACAATATTCGTACAATTAGCCTTTTTTAATTTGCACCACAGTGCAATTACAAATAATTTTAAGACATGACTTTATATTATCTATTTAAATAAAACTTTAACATTTAAAAGTTTATTTTAAAGAAAGCTATAGTAAAATGGTCTGAATTTCAATGTAAATTATCAATAGTCTATTAAAATTTTAAAATAATGTACAATAACGACATCATTATTCAGTTTGGGACGTTGCTTAATTCTTTTTTATAGGCATAGCATATTTATTATTTTGATTGGATTTTTTTTTTTTTTTTTTTTTTTTTTTTTGTGTGTGTGTGTAGAGATTTTTATCATTAGATATTTCATCGAGATGTATCATGCAAAGTGCATTCTGTAGTTAATTTATATTAAAAACAACAGATTTTTATCCGCAAAAATTCTATTTTTAGAGAAATCTATGCAAAATTAGAAAATATTAAGATAAATCAAAACAAATAAAACATAGATTTTTCTTTCATTCTAATACTTCATTCTACATAATTTAACAGATCTTAATAAAAAATTAAATGATATAAAAAAGACTAATGTTCAATTTCGCTTTACAAATGACTTACGTTATCCAATAACATAAGCAAATAAATATTAATAACATAAAAATTGCTTTATTATTCTGTAATATTATTGACTGCCCTCTACAATCACTGCTTTTTATTGCTTTCACAGATATAATAAGATTATATATTTAAAATAAGATATTTTAATAATTACATAGTGCCTGATAATTTTCATACACACACTCGTATTATACATGAGATAGCTTTCATAACATCTCAAATTAAACAAGATTTCAATATAATTCCGAAATTTTAAAAATTTGTTATTAAAGCATTTTCTCTAATTCCAATATTTATCTACACAAAATGCTATAAATGTTATATATAAATGGTTTATGTATAAAAAAGGAAAAATTTGTAAATTTTATACTAGTTAAATTAGCTTTTAAAATACTTATCTATTACTTAACTTTTTTTTCTAAGTTAAGGTATAAGGAACTTAAGTATGATGCTAGTTTCATTTTATTTTAAAATAGTTGTGATAATGGATTTCTAAGCCATAATAGAAACACCAAGAATGAAACTGTTTATGAAGTAGAAAACTTGATAGCTCTCTTAGGAATAGTTCCTGTCTAATTATAAAATCAATTTATTTAACGTTAATTAAATAATTAGTACTGAAAATTTAAAAAAATTAAATTTCTCGAGAGACTTAATATTCATATATTTTTAAATAAATTTATTTTATAATTTGAAAAATGGAGCCTTAATATAGAGTTTAATGCATGCGTTTAAAGAAATTCTTTAATTCTAGAAAATTTTGCAGATAAAGCTGGTTAAATTTTGAAAATGGTAGACTTCAATTTCTACATTATTTCAGATCAACCAATGCATGAAATGTCACACTTATCTAAAAATCTTAAAAATTCTTTAAGTAAAATAAATTAGTGTATTTACTTCTCTATTGCTTGAGATATAGATATAGATATAGATATAGATATTGAATTAGATATAGATATTTATTGTTTCACTGTAGGAATTTGATGTATTATGCACTAAAATTTTGAAAAATAAATCCACTACTTAATTTTCAAAAATTATAACTAGTAATATTATTATATTTTGTGTGCGTGTGTGTGTGTGTGACGGTGTGAAATTTAATGAAATTGTACAAATATGCTTTACACGTAATCATTATCTATATCTGCATAACTACTAAAAGAATTATCAATAAACGACATAAACACAAAAAAACAATTGTAATTTAACATTTTGTAATAGTTATTAAGATCTTAGCAGGTGATGTATTATAAAAATAAACTTTTTATATAATGTGATTTTAACCACGAATTTCAATGTATAACATAAAATGTTTATATTTATTTTACTATTTTCTGCAAAATCGGATTACACTGCGCAAAAAAAAAAAAAAGAAAAGAAAAGAAAAAGAGCCCTGATACCATTTTTGCTGATTCTTATGTAAAATGACCTCCTGAATTCGAATATGACCACAATATTGCCCAGTCACCCACCGTTTTCTCAGGACACCACGCCATCCCCCAATTTTTATCACTGTTCGGTAATTTTATGGCCATGAATTTGATTTGGAGAATGAAAAATAATTAATTTAACACTTAAAAAAATATATATATATATATATAATCTGGTGTGTCACTCACAAGACTTTCTCTTACCCTGAAATTTAATACTATAAATACAAGTTGGAGATTAAGAGGCAAGATAACGAGTACTGTTATGTAAACGTATGTTAAACAATTCAAATTATGCTTCGGAAGAGTTTTATATGATAATTAGTTCTCTGTGAGGGGATCTACCGCCCCCTCAACCCCCCGTTTCATTAATACACCTATATTTATATAGAATTTAATTCAGTTATTAAAAAATTATTTATTAAAATTATTATTTAAACAAATTGTCTTTTATGATAATGCAGACGATTTCCGTATTAGAGAAGTAGTATAACACTAAATATATATATATATATATATATATATATATAAAGTTAAATTTTTTCTCAATATTACATTAAAAATAATAAAAAAAAATTGTTAAAAATGAAAAAAAAAAAAAAAAAAAAACGATAACTTTATTTTAAATTATCGCAGATCGATCATTCAACCTTTCGTTTTAAAGGTATTGACGAGCTCTTTTGAAAGATACACATCATGAAAATTTACTCCCCTCGAGGGGGGACTTTCCTCTCAGGATGGGGAGGCGAGGCTCCTACATACACATTTTTTTTTCCCCAGTTGACTATCTCTATTACAAAAAATATATATTCGTTTCATTTGGTTTAGTGCAGTCTATAGATGTTAATCTCTACTTACCTGCAATTTCCCTCATAGACGTAATGCATTTGAATACTTTTGCAAGTCCCTGTACGCGAACCATTTGCTTCATCTCAACGAAAACTTACTGTAGCATCCCTATAGGATACATATTTAGAATACCGGGTTTGGAATTTCTGCTTCTATTTGTTTTTGAGATATGCTGGTAACAGACAGACACACAGACCATTCGATAAGAACTTGATATTCGTATTCAGGGGACCTGAAACATGAAAGTATAACAAAAACTCAAGTTCGAACATTTGACTCTAAAACAATACTTTCTCGACCCTATGGGTAAGAGAAAGTAATAATGTTTAATAAATAACTTTAATAATACATTAAAAAAATATAAGAAATGTAATACATAATTTCAGTGGCGAATTCTCCTCCCCCCTAAATTTTCCCCTTGAAGCAAATGTTCATGTTTTATAATTTCCCATATCTGTAGTCCCTCAGAAGATATTTAAAAGTTAAAATAATCCCCCCCCTCCAAAAAAATAAAAAATAAAATAAAATAAAAAAATAAAATTTCTAGACATATAAAATCTTTTTTTGTAAAAAAATAGAACCGACTCCAAAAAGCAACTACTATTCAAACAACTAAAGAATGAAAAAAAAAAGAAAATGGATATGAAATTAAACTGTAAATTGCGCCTAAAAGTATAATTTCCTTCGCCAAACAACCTATAACACTACAATTAATCATAACTTTAATCATAACTTAAGTCGGCGCAAAATTAAATAAAATTTAATTAGTTTTTAAAGGTTTGTTTTTAGATCGGTAGCAATAAATGCTTTGTCTCGAATGATCCATTTTCATGTTTCTTTTATTATTTTATCGCTGTATACAATTGGTCCATTAGTTACATCTACATAGAACAGTGAACATTCTTCACAATGCGGTATTTATGTTTCTACGAAGTTAGAGTTTCCTTTGCAAATTTGGTATGACATTAATAACTATCATCCTTGGTGGCTTTTGGATTTGGAGATCAAAACGTAATGCAAAAATATACACGCAAAATATGTACTTTCATAATATATACTGTATGAAGTATTGTTTCATATTCTTGATTACTCTCTTAATATACCTTATCAAAATAATCATGATATCCCAAAGAAATTCAATATGTTTGACAGATAATTTTGCGATTTCTCTCTCACCTAAGACGTCAGATACCAGCATCCTCGCCAACTTTTGCTGCTTACGAAATCCTATTTGTTTTCTTGAATCAAAGTAGTTTTCAGCTGCGTTTTCCAGGTGACAATGTGAGATATGTATTTTGAATTGGATTTGATTTTTGTAGTGAATAAAGGTATCAATTTTTATTTAATTTTGCGCCGACTTCAAAAGTTATGATTAATTGTAGTGTTATAGGTTGTTTGGCGAAGGAAATTATTTTATACTTTTAGGAGCAATTTACAGTTTAATTTCATATCAATTTTCTTTTTTTTAGTTGTTTGAATAGTAGTTGCTTTTTGGAGTCGGTTCTATTTTTTTACAAAAAAAAAAGATTTTATTTTTCTCTTTTCAGTGAAAACTTATTCATATAGCAGAACATCAAAAGACATTCGACGGTAGTTTCACAAATCACAACTTCCAAGAAAAGTGACATAACTCAAAAAATGGTTTATGTCACTGAAAAATTCATGAAATGCACAAAATGTGAACAAAAATGTTACATATCCATCTAGAAAGTTATCCACTCGAGAGACAGTTGTGCCAGTTTTATTCTAGTCAAGTTATTTTTCAGTGGATATTTCTCAAATGCTACATTTTTAAGATGTGTCGCTTTTCTTGCGTTTATCGGTTATGAGCTAAAAACTATCTATTGAATGAACGTACGTTAAGTTAAAAAGTCTTTAGAAATGTAACGAACGGATACGCTGTATTCGTAACCAAAAATTCTGTTAGGCATATATATTCAACTTTACAGTGAATACGTGTCATCCGCGCAGCGTAAAATTCAAACAAAGAGCAAAATATGCATTGCAGCTGACGGACAGAAGTTTCAAGATCGATACTTACATACTGCTTTTACCAGTGTAGCTGCATGCGTTCAGCAGTTAGAGTGAGAACAGACTTTTGCGAGTATCCTGTAATTTGTTTATATCTTAATGAAATCATAATAAACCTATTTCAGGCCAAGATCATTACGACAACAAAAAAAGTACTAAAATTAAATCATCTCTTACGAAGTTATAAGCTAACAAATTTCAACAACAACAACAATGAGAAGATAGGAATGCTAGCATGAGTGTCCAAACTATCTTTTTGTACAGAAACATTTCTGGTCTATCACTGATAGACCAGAGATGTTTCTGCCTAACGGTTGTCTGAGTGAGTAATGCTGACCGGGGTGTCGGCCTGGATAGCTCAATTTGTAGAGCCTTGAACTTGTAAGTCAAAAGATCCAGGGTTCGAGTTCCGGTCCAGATATTATTTTCACTCAGTCGGAAAAATAAAATTTCAATAAATATGATTTTCTTCCACAGTTGATTGTGTGATTTTAATAAAAAATAAAATGTATTTCTTTCTCCCATTATCTAATGGTGTTTTCCATTTCCTGCGGCTTATTTTCTGTTGAGCTAGCTACATGATAGACCTGAGATGTTTCTGCTTAAAGGTTGTCTGAGTGAGTTATGCTGACCGGGGTGTCGGCCTGGGTAGCTCAATTGGTAGAGCCTTGACTTTGTAAGTCAAAGATCCGTGGTTCGAGTCCCGATCCAGGCATTATTTTCACTCAGTCGGAAAAATAAAATTTCAATAAATATGAATATTCATAAACATGTTTCAGGTCACAGTCACACAAAATGTATACATTTTGGTAAATCTAACTCTTATAGTTTTTTTTTTTTTTTTCCCGAGACACAAAGAAAATTACTTTATCATTCCGGCTTATGGTCTCAACATTCAATAGAGTCTGAATACCTCATCCGATTGATCTGAAAGTTTATATGCGTAACTATCGCACGAACTTTACAGATTTTGGTGAGTCTAGTACTTATAGATTTTTACAGGGACACAACGAAAAATTCTTCATCATTATGGGCTCAAATTATTTCAAGGGAAGTATCGTTAAATTAAGCAACATACTATATCAAGAAAATTAGTCATACACCCTATTATAATTCTCTCTTTTGCTTATATAACGATTTCTCTTACATTAATTTATGTATACTACCGTTGATTACTCAATGTTCGTTAACTCCAGTGCAGCCACTCTAGATTTCTTCAATATGCATTTGCCACTTGCCATGACTTTTTTTTTTTTTTATTTATTTATTTTTTATTTATTTTTTTTTTAACTCTTTAAGTTAAAAAAAAAAAATGCAATTTTGTATTAAATTAAGTTTTAGAAGTAATAACATTTCTTAAAAAATGAGATTTTATTTTTAATCAATTCGAGACAAAATGTGTAAGACATTTTTTTGGTAAATTAATTGTATGTGTTATGACATAACAATGACTGGAAATAATCTGAAAACGTTCTAAAATCATTATTAGCTGATTTTTTTTTTTTTTTTTTTTTTTAATTTTGACAATAATGACATAAAACTCATTAAAACGCTTACGTCATCTAAAATTATTAAATCTAAATATATTTTTAACATCGAAAGAACTGTTCAACCGTATCACTTGCGTAATTATAATAGAATAAAATTCTTAGGAAGTTTACATTGTTCAACTTAATGACGAATATTGAAAGTTAACGGTCCAATAAATTTCAAAAATGCTAATTATAAACTTATTAGTCGATAACAAAATCAATATCTAATATTAACTTTATAATCAGTCGTATTTAAGAACTAAAGTATTTTACTAATTTGTTAGCTAATATTTTAATAAATATATATAGTATTTATAATTTATATAATTTAAAACTTTATGTTTGTAAGATAATCTGATTATATACATCTTCAACATTTTCTTCTATGTAATTCATGTAAAATATAATTATATGAACATACATAATTAATGCAATATATATGTATTATAACTTAAATTCTATCTGTAGATAGAAATACATTTAAGTTATTTTGTGGAATTAAATGAATTCCACTTATCCTGTGAATATTAGCACGCAGATGAATTTTAGTACCAATTATTTTATCGATATTAGTACCAAATATTCAGCCAATCTGGTGAGTCCATATCGTATGCGCATTATTTTGCTCGGTCTGGTACACAAATTACTAATTATATAACTACATTTTTCTACAAAATCCATGGTTTTAATCATTTTAATAGTGTATGTTGTTTTTATTATTTTGAATGCAAAGTAAGGTATTAAAATGCATTTCAGTGAAATGTCATTTTTCTACCTCATTGTATTGATGTACTTTTTGTGTGTCACTTTATACGATCTACAAGCATTATTAGCACTAAAAACTATACAAATAATTCAATGTGATTTATAAATATTCGTATAAAACTTTCAGTTAATTAAATAAATACATATAGTATTTTAATTCTTTTGTACTATGTTCCTTCCGTTTTTTTTTTTTTTTTTTTTTTTTTTTACAGAAAGCATATTATTAACATTCCAGTAAGATTTGTTAATTTTTTTGTGTTGAAAGGAACATAACCATGTTAGGTTAACTTTTGGAAAATATCATTTTTAGACCGTAATCGTACGAAATATTTTTGTGTATTTCTGTACACCAGCTAAATCATTATATGCGTAAAAAGAAACTTATACAGCTTTTTACTCATAAGCATGTGTACCAAATTTTATGTCAAACGAAAAATCACATAACACATTGAAATTATTTTAAGTATTGCCTTTCAGTGTGTAGCCTCAAATGATATTTCTGCTTAAAATATAAGCTTATTGGCTAACAAAATAATCTTATTGACTATTCTAACTTCATAATTTTAAGTTACAATTTTATGTCTCGCACGATTTGGAGAGAGATTTCTTGCTTTACACAAATCAATCTCAAACCGTTTGAAAGGTGTCTATTTGAGTTACAAAAATCCGGTTCAAACGTTTAGAGGGTTAATGTGATTAAATTGATACATTGGAACTCTAACATTAGTAAACTGATCGACAGAAATATCACTTTAAACTATTTTAATCGTATTAAAAGATTAATTTCAAAATTAAGGATATTCAGGATTTCTTTAATAGAGATGTTGAAAGTGATTATCCTATAGATTTTTTGCATGGTTATGTTATAGAGAAATATTTAAAACATTTCTAATATAAATGATTTTTTAAATATTTTTTTTAAATATTCCTTATTTTTAGATTAAATTTAGATGTAATAACTATATTTATTGTATTAGTTTCTTTAATTTAATATAGATGGTGATGTAATATTATATTTTGTATGGTTTCGTATTATGGTTAGTTATCTAGATAGCGTTCTTGTGAATTTCATGCTGCTGTTTCAGTGAATGTTGATCTTTTTCTTTTTCTTTTTTTTTTGCCTGTTCCATTTTATTCGATAAATTTTCTGCCTGATCAATATAATTTTTTGTCTGTTTCATGTTATTTTAACATTTTATTTTATTCATATTGATATTAGCCTTATATGTGCTTTTTGTTAAACTGTCTGCCTGAGAGTTTTCGTCAATTAAAAGCATGCTTTAACCCCATACGTACAGTCGGTAACAAAATTATCCAAACGCTAGCAAAAAATCCTATATAAAAAAAGTACACTTAATACAGATTTGTTAAATAAATCTTTGTCGAATCCCGTTCTTAGTCAGTCTGAAAACAGGATTCGACAAGGATTTATTTAACAAAATTGTATTACGTGTCCTTTTTGTACATACAAATTTTTGCTAGTGTTCGGAGACTTTTGTTACCGACTGTATGTCTCAAGTCATACGAGGCATTTTTGTACTGTTTAAATCATTTATTTTATGTTTTTCAAATAAGTTTTACTTATGTTCTGTTTCACATTTTTATAACTTTCATGTAAGTTTATCTTAAGTTTTTTTTTATTACAATTTTTTTCTTTTTTTTTAAATATTTTTATATATTTTTCAACTTTCGTATAACTGAAAGAATATACTCTAATACCATATATATATGTATATATATATATATATATGTGTGTGTGTGTGTGTGTGTGTGTGTAATAAATGATACATATATTTTTTTTAGTTATGACACGCATAAAAACAACATTTTTTACACCGTACCAATTAAATATTCTCAAAGATATAATCGATCACTTATTTCTACCTCTGTAATTGCATTTTTAATTGTGTTAAAACACATTTAATATATTAACAATTGCATAAAAACATTATCGAAACTTTATCAATATAAAATAGAAAATTGTATTTAAAAAAAATTTTTTTCGAACAGTGCAATTTATTTAACAAAAATGTAGAAAGATATTTCTGAGGATGTATGCTGAGATCTTATATTGAAGAAACTTTTCAATATAAAGATTCTAAGATATATTTTAAGCATTATTATTGATAAGCTGCTACTGTTAGGTTATGATTTATATGATTTTTATACAATTTTAATTTTAAGACTTAATATGTTGATATAAATTATTAAAAACAATTGTTGTTGCTGAGTATATAATTTTAAAGATATTAGTAAAAGATGAGCTAACTGAATGACAAGGAAAAAAAAACTTGTGCAAAGAAACTTATATAAATTTAGATTTTCGTGGTAAATTTTGCTCTCAAAATACTTTAAATATTTAGAAATTTAGACTGTATGTACAAATTAAATAGTGCCAGATTACATGCAATGTCAATAACTGATAATGTAAGTTCTAACAGGCATTAAATAAATAAGAAATATGAGAGATTCTACTTAAAAACGATATTAATCGAAAAGCAAAATTTATATCAAATATTGGGAAAATGCATTTTCTTTAATTACTTATATTTTGAAAAATGTCATTGAAGATCAAAGAAATCAAAAGTCATTAAAATGCAAAAATAATATAAACAGTTTCGATAAATATAGAGAGTCTTCTTGTAAGGAAAAAAAAAAAACCTTTCATGCTCACTCAGAATTATTAAGTAATATTAAATTATTTTATTGTGTAATAAACAGAAAAACTAGGGACATTCTGAAACATATGAGGTATGAATAAGTGGTGCAAGTTAAATTTACCAAATCTTAGGTATATTTAAAGGAGTCCACTCCAACATAATGTATTTTTATAGGTGAATTTTTCAAAGGTTATATGTACATTGATTTCTGGAATCATAGAAAAATATGCTGGTACATTCTCATCAATTTGATATGAGGATTAACATGGACAATCATATAAAATTTTCTTTATATAAATAAATATCTAAAGTCACACATAACATGTGATCAGGAAAATGGGGTGGATGTTCTATCACTTTGTTTATATGTTTGTTTAAGTGTTTTTGCTTAAGACGCTTAAATGTAAGTCTTGTCATAAGTGAACATACATTATTATGGTAAAATATGTTTCTCCTTAGATTCTCTCACATTTCCTTACATTCATTTCTTGAAATATTTCTAGAAGGCACATAGTGATGTACCAGACGAAGGTAACTGACTTCTGTTTCTCCAGATTGGCAGCTTTTATTTGTCCTGTATTTCTGAAAAAAAAAAAATGCACATCTGTGTTTTCATTACAAGATGTCTTTTCACTATCTTTGTATTATATCTATCTTCAGAGACCCATATTTTATTTTGTTGGTGTGTTGGAAAGTTAAAAACAATAATTTGTTTCATCACCTGTTACGAGTATAGAAAATATGGGCGGTGTCAACCATCATTAAAAGGTTTTTAGGAATTTTTACAGAGTCTGGCACACTTTGTATTATTTTTTTTTTTTTTTTTTTTTTTTTTATGTTCTATTAAATTATAGGGTACACATGCACTTCTTTTTCCCATGCACTTCTTCATGAATTATTTTATGTATAGCTTCGGATCCAATAAAGAGTTCTTTCTACATCATTTGGTAAATACAGCGATTTTCATCTATTAAAATTTTTTCGTATGACCAACACATTTTTTGCGACTATAGATGGACAACGTTTGTGTGTTCTTTATTCAGAAAAGAACTTCTATCTCTACAAAATGCTTTAAACCGTTTGAATACAGCGGCAGGAGAAAGATATTTGTTTTCGCATGATAAATGTAGACGTAAAAGGTATTCTCCCCATTTGAGTTTACTTTACTTTAAAACATAGAATATTAAAGCACAAAAATTCTCTCGCGTCAGATTCATTCTATATTTATTCAAAATTCATTCGACGACAAACAAATGACAATTTTTTCCACAAATTCTCGTCTGCGTCAAACAAAAGTTAAAATTTACATATTTAATTAATATAATTTTTAGCGACCTTTGCCTGCCACTATCTTAAAAATTTAAGATTTACCTAGGTATATACTAACAGTCGTACCATACTTTATTGAATAGAAAAAAAAATATATATATATGTATAAAAGATATTTAAACCAGTATTTTGAAATATAAAATATTACCTATTTTTGATTTATCTAATAACATTATAATTCAGTTTAAAAAATAAATAACAAAATCATATGTAACAATATTTACTATTATTTTAGAATACTAACTAATAGATAATGGATTAAGTGCATCTGCATGTTGAAAACTCTAACAAAATTCTGTTATCATTTCCCAACTAATTAATATTTTCCTAACTATTTAATATTTTCAATAGTTAATATTTTTTCAATTTTTGAAAATAAAATAAATGTCCCTACTATACTTTCATCTTGCTTCATTATTATTATTTTTTTTTCCTTTTTATATGTATTTTCCTTTTTTTTTTTTTTAAATACAGTTATAAAAACTGGAAATAAAATTTGATTAAGCTTCCAAAGAAAGGTTTTTTTTTTCCTCTTTTCTTTAAAACTGATTAAATCTATATATTTTTATAACAAAATATATTTATGCTTCATTTGTTGCAAACTCTTGGAACAAAAAATACTAAACAAGATTGAATTTAGAGTCTCTAGGTAAAGTAGCAGATATAAAAAAAACCCACTTATTATTTACAAGAAAAATGTATTTATGCTATGAACAATACTTGCCCAAAGAAAAATCTATCTTAATTTACATTTTTCTTTAAGACGCAGCTTAAAAAAAGCAATCAAAAGGCAAAGAAATTAAGCAAAAGATTTGCATGGATTTCTTCGAAATAAATGTAAACTAAGGAAGAATGTCTTAAATTGTTCTTTTAAAAATACAATGACTTAAATATATTAAATCTCTCTACAATACCAAACATGTAAAATAAAAACCGTCAATTCTTCAACA
Organism: Salticus scenicus; assembly: GCA_963930645.1. Classification (NCBI taxonomy): domain Eukaryota; kingdom Metazoa; phylum Arthropoda; class Arachnida; order Araneae; family Salticidae; genus Salticus; species Salticus scenicus. The sequence continues at coordinate 115,673,975 of OZ005653.1, read as the reverse complement.
CCGACATTAAAACCGGCAATTCAAAACCGACAATTTTCAAAAACTTCGTTTTGTTTATCTATCTATCTATCTATCTATCTATATATATATATATATATATCTTATTATTTTTTCATACTTCATATCTAATATTGGTTTCTAGCATTTTGTATAGTATTCTCCAGAGTGGAGAAAATGAAAACATAACAAATTTAATAGCGCTCATTTGCTTTCAATAGATATCAATCTTTCTACATTTTACAAACGTAATATATTTAATACATTCCAATAGTAATTTGTTTCTTTTTTCTTTTTTTTTTTTTTTTCATTATTTAAAATTATATCACATATGATATTTGTTTCAAATATTTTTTGAATTTTAAGATTTATAGTGTAAAGTAGTTACAATTAATAAAGTGGAAATAAATTGTAAGTGTGTAAATAGGTTCACAGTAAATATGCGTAAATATTTTATGAAATAAAGTATAAATGCAGATTTTACTTTAAATTGTGTGTTTTACGTATTCTCAAGATTTAGGCAAAGTAAATTATTTGAAAAACATATCTGGCAATAGTATATTAAGCATCCTTTATCTAATATTTTGAAGAGGAAGAAGGCCATTATATTTAATATTTCTATTTTCTTACATTTTCGATATTTAGGAGGCCTTGTTTGGCGGCGCATTGTCGTCTATAAAAAAATGTCTGAATTTACAACACTCCTAAAAATATTAATATGATAAAGAATAATCTCTCTGCAATATCACTGTGATAAGAAACGGTGAAGATGTAAAGTGGTATTTTGACATTGTGTAAAATGCCTTCTACCTTTTCATTTTTTAACCGTACCAATTACGTTCATGGCTATTCCGTTGAGCATTAAGCATTTTCTCTCTCTTCGTACTATCTGTTGGCTAGAATCACTTGTCGCAGTAGTGTAAAGTAGTTACAGATTAGTTATTTGTTACTACGATTCGTCAGAGAATATCAAGGAGGACCACAGTAACTAACTTCAACCAATATGTTTGTTACACTAACAGAAAGTTTTAATATATTACCTGGCGGAAGTAGACTGTACTGAAAATGTTTCTGTGTATAAAAATATGTCTAATGTAATCGCTGAAAAATAGTCATGCAGATACACGTGTATCGGTATCCTTTACAAGCTATTTGACTAGAAATGACATTATGACTTATGATCCTCATAAGTTATAATGATTTTTCTACAATCAGCATGCTTCCGCATAGATTTTTCTACCTCAATTTAATTTTAACCATTTAATCGCCAGATGTTACGTTTTGACACTACCATTACTGTTGCCATGCTAACGACACTTTGACATTCTTCGAACTGGATTTTGACGACCTTAAGCACTCAAATATTGTCTTTACAGAAATTTTATACTTAATTATTTTCCTGTTGCACGGAATTTTTCAAGAATAATTGCAATAGCATAGGACACTATTTTCATGAAATATGTAACTACGTGAAGTTTTAAATGAATGAAAATCTTTCGTACACTAATTTTATGCATATAACAGGTTCTGCCCTACTAAACCATCTAGTATTCAATTTTAGAATGAGTGGTCTGTATATGTGAATGCTACATTGCAAATCTCAGTTATTTTTTAGCAATTATTAGTCAGTATAAATTAGCTTATGTGTATTTCTGATGTGTAAATTCCTCTACAAAGTAAATCATAGCAAATTCCTCTACTTAATATCTTAATAAAAAATGATGTTTGGTTCTAATCAAAATTGAATCTTCGAATAACACTTTAATATGCTATGTATGATCTCAATCGGATTGTCTGTAACATTTCTGCTCTTTCATTATTTATTTAACTCCATAAAAATGAAACATGATAATAAAATTTTTGAGGTTTTCTATAAAAAAATACCTTTTAAAAAACATACATAGAGTAAAGTTAGTTTGTGTACGAAAATTGTGTAATAAAACACATTTCAATTTAAACGTTCAATGCTCATTATACATTTTCTTTTAAAAATTGCTAAACTCACTTCAATATTGACTACTAGGCATATAGCTGATCATAAAAATATTGAAAAGGAAAAAAAAACCTATTTATTATTTGAGACAATTTTGGTTCGAATTATTTATATTGTCTAGAAGAAAGAAGAGTCTATAGGTACAGAGATTTTAACCAAAGGGAAGCTCTACTCAAATCAATGACTTTTGTTTCCGAGTTCTGTGCGGCGTGGATTGACTTCTAATTTTACTTCTACTACGCCACTCTTTAGCCAGTTGCGTTTGAGTCGGCGATTAGCGAACACTGAAAGAAGATTTGCGCTTTAGACAGTCTTCGTATTCGAATTATAAAATCCAGACATTAAATGATTTTGGATAAATATAACATTACTCATTCAAGCAGAGTTTAGCTCTGCATGGAACATAATTCTAAACCATTCAGTGAGTAATCCTGTAAATAAGCCAATAAATGTCACTGTAGATACCAATCAGAATTATATTAATTTTCAAGTGTGGACTAGTTTGGTAGATGGGTGAATGAATTCTATTTTATTTATTTGAAATTTGACTCGTAAATATTTTTAAATTAACGCTTTTTATATATTCAAGATAAATTGTTAGGAGTAGTTTATTTAACAGTTAAATTGAATTAATATTAGGGTGATTTAAATTTTACTTTCACTTAAAAAAAAAAAAAAAAAATCTAAATCTAATTTTAATTACCAATCAAAACTCAAGTAGCTTTATTATCATGCTTTGATCCGTCGAGACTGGAAATAGCTATTAATAAGTTAACTCAATAATTAGTAGGTAATGAACATTCGAATAATGATAGTCGTATTAATGATGATAATTAATATTTGGCTTACAGATTAAGTTGATTTAATAGCGGTTTGATAAAATTAAATTAATAATAAACAGGAAGGAAAAATCATTCAGTACGTACTGATTATTAACGCTTTCCAACTACACGTATTTGTTGTATCATATAACTTTCAATATTCTTTGCCTACGTTATCACACAACAGACAGACGGGAAAAGTATACAGATAGACTAAATGAATTTAAAATCACTTTTAGACATTGTTGGAAAGTGTTAAAAGGCTTAACACACACACACAAAAAAAAAAAAAAAAAAAAAAAAAAATGCAGCCGTTAAATTATAATTGCAGCCCTTAGTGTATCTGAATATTTTAGTGTAGCTCTGTAATTCTGTAGTTTAATCACATTATATTCTATAAAAAATATTATATAACAATATTAACAATATATAAAAATTTATTTATGATTTTTACAGTAGAAAGTTACATAAATGTGATTTTTCAAAATGTAACTCTTAGAACGCAATGTATTGACTTTTTTTTTTTTTTTGGTTTTCCTTCTACATAAACTAGTTGTACAGGACATATTAATGCCGTTTTAAATAGGAAACATTCCATAGTAAACTTGACTAATATATAACATAAAAAAAAAAAAAAAAAAAAAAAAAAAAATGAAAATATTTACGGACGCTGGGGCGGGTGACAGACAGATAGAAAGATAAACAATCGGACAGACAAATACACAATTTGAAATAATTTTCACACTTAAAATTTTTTTGAAAGTGATAGAAACGCTTAACCAAAACGAAAGTGCAATTCCAGCAAATTTTTATTAATATCTCTTAAAGAAACCAATAATTTTTTGTGTCCCTGTAAATCTAATGCTCATCATACAATATTCTATAGCAAGCATTCTTTTGTACATATGAATAACATTTTTCAAATTCATTAAGCTATGTGAAAAAAAAGTTATTAAAATTTGGGTTATAGAAATATTTCTCATAGAACGCAATGCTTTAGAATACTTTCGAGTGTACTTGTACGCAAACCAGTGCTGGTATTTACGCCATTTTACATAAGAAATATTCAATAGTGAAATAAAATAACATATTTCAATTTTATTAAGATTTGTCTACAGTAAAGGTACTAAAATATGGTTTTAAAAAATACCTTTCTTAAAATTCGGGCGTCCGTGTACACAAACAGGTAATAGGGAACACCCTGTTGAGAACTTGAATAACATATATCAGTTTCAAAAAATTCTATAAGTATTTAAGGGAGTTAGACCGTGGACAGACAGGCAGACGGACGGGTAGGCGAACAGACAGACACATACAAAAATTGAAATCATATTCACACTTAAAAATTGTTAGAAAGTGTTAAAAAATATTTAATATAAACGATTTCCAGTGCAATTCCAGAAATATTTTATTAATATTTCTTTAGGTAACTGAATATTTTTGTGTGACCTGTAAATTTAATGCTGATAATACTACATTCTATAGAAAGCATTCTTTCGTGCATATGAATAACATATTTCAATTCCATTAAGCTTTGTGCAAAGTAAAGTTATTAAAATTTGGTTTATAGAAATACCTCTCATAGAATGCTATGCCTTGGAATACTTTCGGGTGTCCCTGTACACAAACCAGTGCTGATATTATCTCAATTTTACATACGAAACATTCGACAGTGAACTTGAATAACATATTTCAATTATTTTAAGATTTGTGTACAGTAAAGGTATTAAAAGATGCTTTATAAAAATACCACCTATAGAACACAATGCTTTGGAATACTTTTGGGTGTCCCTGTACAAAGAAAAAGTAGAGATACGCAATCCATTTTCAATATTGGACATCCGATGGTGAACTTGAATAACGTATATCAGTTTCAAGAAATTCCACAAATATTTACGGGAGTTAGCGCGCGGACAGTCAGACAGACGGACAGAAAGACAAACCGAAGTCATTAATACTTTTCAACCGTGTTGGAAAGTGTTAATAAGTACATAAAATTAAAAATTGTTCTTAAAATCAAGTACATGAACCTGTACATGTCTCTCTTGGCAGAGTCTTGACCTTGTAAGTCAAATATCCGGGGTTCGACTCCCGGTCCAGGCATTATTTTCACTCAATTGGAAAAATAAATTTTCAATAAATATGATTTTCTTCTCAATATGTTGATTGTGTTATATTAATAAATGTATTTATTCCTTCCATTTTTTAATGGTGTTTTCCATTACCTGCGGCTTATTCTGTCGAGCTATCTACATGATAGACCAATTGCTCTGTCTAAAGGTTGTCTGAGTGAGTAATGCCCACCGGTTGTCGGCCTGGATAACTCAAATGATAGAGCCTTGACTTTGTAAGTCAAAGATCCGGGGTTCCACTCCCGGTCCAGGCATTATTTTCACCCAGTTGGAAAAATAAATTTTCAATAAATAATTATTTGATACTCCAGTAATTTATTTGATCTAAAACACAACATAAAATCAAATTTAAACCAAATCTTAGTTCTTATCAATACAATAATTTTTAAAGACTAAAAATATGTGTAATAAATATTTAAGAATAGAAATTGCATTTTTAAAATTAATTTAACTATAACATTTTATGTAATGTACAATATCTGTCTGAAATAACTCATAACGGAACTCTTCTTTTATAAGCAGATATTCAAGCAAGCGCTGATCATCGAATCGTTATTGCACTATACTCCAGTGAAAAAACATCGAAGGTTGTGTCCTCGGCTATATAAAGTAGAAAATTAAATCATAAAAATTCAAGAGCTCAAGATTCCCTCTCCAGAATGCGGCATTGAAGATAAAAAGTCACAGCATTTTACTTTTTTAAGAGTCACCTTTAAATTATCCATAAAAACTACATTTATGTTCTTACCTTTTAAAAACATGTATATAAAACTCTTAAAAACTGCCTTAACGTTCTTACCTTTAGAATGACTGCACATAAAAGCCTTAAAAATCGTATACTTAATTACCTTCCGTAAAACCTACACCCGATCACATTACAAAAATGCTTTCACCTTTCTACTTTGCTAATACCCATGCCTAATTTCTTTGTTAAAAGCTTCTTGCAAGACCCTATAAAGTACTTTTCTTTTTGCAACTAACAAACTTTTAGGATCATTGTCTTGCATGCTTGTTTCTTGGGGTTTCAAAAACCTTAAATTGGTATTTGGGTACATATGAATGAGGATTAAAGATTTACGCTATTTTTCTATAACTATTTTTTAACAAATATTTCTATCCGACAATAATTACAAAAATATCTGTAAAAATAGTATGGAAATACGGATTGCAGAAAACAGTGAAACTCATTCATCCTTGTATATTCATAAACACGCACACACACACACACACACACACACACACACATATATATATATATATATAGGTTGACAGATAAAACGAGATATATAAACAATTTCATAAGTTGTTAAAATGTTTCATATCAAATTACGAATTTAATTTATCCGTTTAAGGTTTAAATAAATAAAAAATAAATAACGTCTTGGAATGTTTATTTAGTCAAAATAAATCTACCGTTCAAAATTTTCTGTATTGGATAATGTTAAATACCACAAGAATAAATTACATTAGATTATCAAATATGTCTGGGAAATTTTCAGACTTAATATGTTTAATTCGAACTTCAAATAAAAAGCTGTTTTGAGATACAATTCTGAATAAGGAACATATAACGTTAATGGTATGTGAAATAGCTCCAGAGACATATTACATTAAATTATTATGAACATTATGCCTTAGATACAAATCCCTTGTGAATCGTAGACAGAATAACTTACGAATCAACTAGAAGTTTTAAAATTCAAAATATATAAAAGATTTTGCTTGAAAATATAATAGAAACAATGTCTTCGGTAATGCATTTAATGTCAACAAATCTCCATCCTTGAATTATGTAAAAATATATGATTTTTTTACATAATAATAAAAATTAATATGATAATAATAAATATAATTTATTATATTATAAATCAATTAGCCTAATGATATGTTTTTTAAAATTCTTTTTAGTCGTTGTAATATTCAGAAATATTTAAGATTTTACCTGATGTTTATGAATATTATCTAAAATTTCATAATAGACATAGTAATTAATTAAGAAAATAAAACATAACAACATAAACAAATTTAATATCATTTTAAACAAAAGTACAAGTTAAAAATTAATATATATATATATCTATATATATAAAAGAGCAGAGTCTGTGTGTCTGTGTGTCTGTGTGTCCGCTATAGAATCCTAGGCCGTTTCACCGAGCGGGACCAAATTTGGCACGGTTAATGTTTACGACCCGAGAAAGACAACGCCGCAAGCGATTTTACAAAATTCGCCCCCCAAGGGGGGGAGGGGGGGGGCAAAACGTAATTTCACAAAATCCTTCCTATCTCAAACAAAAAAACAGATATCCGTAAAATTTTTGCTTTAAAATATAGCTAATACAAATGTCTAAAAATCGGTTTCTGGAATTTTTGAAATTCGGTCCCCAAGGGGGGGCTATGGGGCTAAAACAAATAGAAATACAGTTAGGCCGTTCAAAATTGGTACAGTTAGGTTTAAGAGGCCTGTAAGTCGAATGGGGATATTTTCGATTGTGTAAATTTATTAGGAGGGGTGAGAAGGGGGTGAGGGGAGGGGGGGGGGCAAAAAAAATAAAAATAGTGTCAGATCGTTTAAAATTGGTACATAGAGGTTTCCGATACTTACAAATCAATTGCGGATATTTTTGAATTTGTAAAATTATTAGGAGGGGCGGGTAGGGGGGTGGGGCAGTAAGGGGGGGGGCTATGGGGCAAAAACAAATAGAAATACAGTTAGGCCGTTCAAAATTGGTACAGATAGGTTTAAGAGGCCTGCAAGTCAAATGGGGATATTTTCGATTGTGTAAAGTTATTAGGAGGGGCGAGAAGGGGGGGGGGTGAGGGGGGGGGGCAAAAAAATAAAAATAGTGTCAGATCGTTGAAAATTGGTACATAGAGGTTTTCGATACTTACAAATCGATTGCGGATGATTTTGAATTTGTAAAATTATTAGGAGGGGCGGGTAGAGGGGTGGGGCGGTAAGGGGGGTGGCTATGGGGCAAAAACAAATAGAAATACAGTTAGGCCGTTTAAAATTGGTAGAGATAGGTTTAAGAGGCCTGCAAGTCGAATGGGGATATTTTCGATTGTGCAAAGTTATTAGGAGGGGCGAGTAGGGGGGAGGAGAGGGGGGGGCAAAAAAATAAAAATAGTGTCAGATCGTTCAAAATTGGTACATAGAGGTTTTCGATACTTACAAATCGATTGCGGATATTTTTGAATTTGTAGAATTATTAAGAGGGGCGTGTAAGGGGTGGGCAGTAAGGGGGGGCAATGGGGAAAAAACAAATAGAAATACTGTTAGGCCGTTCAAAATTGGTACAGATAGGTTTAAGAGGCCTGCAAGTCAAATGGGGATATTTTCGATTGTGTAAAGTTATTAGGAGGGGCGAGAAGGGGGAGGGGAGGGGGGGCAAAAAAAATAAAAATAGTGTCAGATCGTTGAAAATTGGTACATAGAGGTTTCCGATACTTACAAATCGATTGCGGATGATTTTGAATTTGTAAAATTATTAGGAGGGGCGGGTAGGGGGGTGGGGCGGTAAGGGGGGCTATGGGGCAAAAACAAATAGAAATAAAGTTAGGCCGTTCAAAATTGGTACAGATAGGTTTAAGAAGTCTGCAAGTCGAATGGGGATATTTTCGATTGTGTAAAGTTATTAGGAGGGGCGAGTAGGGGGGAGGGGGGGGCAAAAAATTAAAATAGTGTCAGATCGTTCAAAATTGGTATATAGAGGTTTTCGATACTTACAAATCGATTGCGGATATATTCGAATTTGTAAAATTATTAGGGCGCTCATATATATGCATTCGCGCGTGCGCATCGCGCACGGGTCTACGCTGCCGAAGGCAGTGGGGACCCGGTGCGACATTTTTCCTGATCAGAGTTTTTTTTTTCATTTTTTTTTTTTTTTTTCACATGATAAAAATTAACGCAATTTTGAGAATTCATTAATTATAATGATTCATTTTAAAAATAGTGACCAGTGAAGCGGGCGTAGCCTGCTAGTATATATATAAATTTATATATACAGCAATAAAAATTAGCATAATACATTTTTTTTTTTTTAACAATACTGTTTTTAATCACCGAATGAAAAGTCAAAATGGTATGATAAGGTAAAAACACCCCTAAAACTTGCACAGTAGCATAGCTGCCAATATTTTAATTTATTCCGGAGTACTTTTAGCTCCGCCTTTATTTCGCACCACTTTACATACAGAAAAAAATTCTCTAATTTATAACTTTGATCAAATAAGAAAAAAATACTTAAAAAAAAAAAAAGTGGTACGAAATAAAGGCGGGGCTAAAAGTACTCCGGAATAAATTAAAATATTAGCAGCTATGCCAGTAGTCACCTCCCTCGTAAAAGAAGTGTTAAAATAAGCGTTTAATAAAATATGTGAATTTTAATCCACCCACACTAGATTTTCCGAAGACTTGTGTTCCTTATTATGTAAATAGCTCATTTTCAAATGCTTAGGGAAGAGTGAGGGAAGCAAAATAAATAACCTATGCACTAAACGACAGTTGGATGGAATCAGCGTAGAGAAATCAGCGTAAAGATTTAAAAATCTGGTATGCATTTGTTGATATATTTTATTGTTTGTTGTGTTTGACATTACTTCTAAAACACTGCATGTAATATTTATGAAATGTAGAATATGATTTAGGGGAGACTTATTATAATATATCATAATATAGGGATATTTAAGGTATTGCGGCTACTTGGTACCTAATTCGCACAATTTACCAGTGTTCGCCAACTCTATGAATGTAGGTGTATTATTTTTATTTATTTATTTTATTTTTATTTTTTTAACTGTTAAAAAAAAAAAAATACTATATTTTCGTTTAGAATTGTAATGGTATGATTTTGACTTAAATTGGACAGCCAGAATCAGTAGTCGTATGGGGTATTCGTAAATGTAAAGAAACACATTTTGTTTCTATAACCATGACCTGTACTGCACTTGGAACTTTTCTTTAGCCAGTTTAATTACAGTCAATAAGGTATAAGTACAAAACTTTGAATAAACACCATAAAATGAACGAACTCACAACAATTGTTTCGGGTCCAAAGAAAACACGACCTTTCATTTGACGAACAAAATAGGCAGGAGTGCTGCAAATAAAGCGGCACTCGTGCCTACTTGTTCGCCTGACTAAGGGTCGTGTTTTCTTTCAACCCGAAACAAATGTTGCGAGTTTATGCAATTTATGGTTTTTATTCAAAGTTTTGTACTTATTACTTTAAAGGTCAATCAGAGTATTTTTAATCTGCTGGAGCTAACATTGAACAACTTACAAATTTTCATGATATTTTACTAGGAAAATTAAACTAAGGCATATTATCATATCTAGTCATTGTGAGCTTGTTTATACTTTTTTTCTATTTATTTTAGAAATAAAAATGGCGAAATCAGTTTATACATCTAGTTACTGTATTTTAAACTTTTGTGAAGTCCTGTTGTTGCCAAGGTGCTTTTAAATGATACTTAAAAGTTAATTCATATTAAATAATTTCCTCAAATTGTAAACATAATTTAAGTACTCTATTATGCATTTTAAATACAGAAATGTTAATTTTTGATTGACACTACTTTTTTTTATTCATTTCTATTTGGAAAGTAATAAAATATAAAGGCTTAATTTCATTTTTAACAAAAATTTGACCCGGTTCAAAGTAAAACAACGGTTTCTTGTTGTATTAAATGTAGGTAAATAAGAATTTATACAGAAAAAAATTAAGAATAAAAATGTTTCTTATGCAAGCTTTCTATTTATAAATTATATTATTTATATAAAATAAACAAAATTATTATATAAATTAATGTTTTAGTTGTGAAAACGTTGAATATGTAGTTTATGTTTTAATTTGTTTTAATTAATTAATTTATTCATTTTAGGTGTGTGAGTGGGATATATTAAATAGTAGTAGCTTAATTGCTACTGTTTAACGTTAAGAAAGAGTAACATTTGAAGTTTATATATATATATATATATATATACATACATACATACATATATAAACAGAGCAGCTTTTTGGTCACAGAAAAGGGGGAGGGGTAAAAGGACAAGAAAGACTAGAGGTTAAAAAAAAAAAAAAAAAAAAAAAAAAAAAAAAAACATATTTTTTAAACTCGTCAGTGCATAAAAAAAAAGGCTCAAGGGTCTGTATTTTGCCTGTCTAGCATATATATTGTTACATTATTGGAAATATTAAAAAAATAGGTTTTCACAGAAAATAGCTACAGTCAAGAATGGACAGTAACGGATTGCAAAATGCAACTGTTGCCTTAGAAGTTTTGTAAGTTGTTATTGGGCAAGAAAAACTGCACTTTCTCAAACCATCTATTTTTTTTTTTTTTCTTTTTTTAAGTAATATAGAAGATGCATCTGTATTTGTTATATGGAAGGAAATACAATGCGCCGTATCTGTAACTAAACAAGAATCAGGACAGAAATTCCGTTCGTCCTTTTCCCCCATTGTCACAATAAAGAGTTTAAAAAAATTATATAGATTTTACAGCTACAATTATTGGAAGTGAATGCTTTACAGATATCATCCAATTCACAAAAATAATGAAAGAGTCACAAGAAAATTGAAAATTCAGAACACAAGGGACTCATCTCTGGATGCAGCAGTTTCAAAAAACTATTTTCAGAATGTTTTCACAACATCAAAATCAATTCTGCTAGTTCCGGAGTTAATTACCTCTCCTTTAACAACCCCTAAATTTGTACCGTGTCCTCAGCTTAGCGTACTAACAAAGTCCTTACAAAAATACATTATCTTTCACCTTGTATCTACACTTTCCAAAAAAAAAAAAAAAAGAGTTAAGAAGTTTTACCGAGTGTGATCACATCAAATCCTTGTAGAGGATTTTCCAAAAATAAGGCAACAACAACAACAACAAAAAAAAAAAAAAAAAAAAAAAAAAGAGGGAGAAATCAAAGAAGGAAATGCAAAATATTACTGAAATTTTCTATTTAAAAAAAGGTTATTCAATTAAGGGACCGCTAAAGGCCCTGTGTTTTAAAGGCTAAGATTAAATTTAGATAATTAGTATGTGCCAAAGACATTTTCTTAAATGAAATTTTGTGAAAACACATTTAAAATAGAATTATTCAAAAAAAAAAAAAAAAAAAAAAAAAAAACATTGATATGGCGATAACTGGGGCAAACGACTGACGACTACTAGTGAAATTAATTTTTTGAGTGGTGAACACTGGTGCAAATTTGTAGGTTCAATTATTATTATTATTAGTAGTAGTAGTATATATATATTTAACAAAATGTGCTTAGTATATTGAAAGGTTAAAAATGTCTGGTTGAAAATAAAAGATCAGACCATAAAACAGGTGGCAGCATAATAATGACACGTGAATATGACACTATTACCATGCAAAAAAAAAAAAAAAACGTTTTGAAAATAAGGCCATAAGAGTGGCGAGCATTTGTGTCGTTATCTTATGTGTATTTTTTTACGTAGAAATAAGAGATGGACGAATATATTTGTATTTCTATATTTCGCAATATGCATATACATTTACTTATTTATATATAACAAATTCTGGTTAAGTGTATGTCGGTAAATCATAAAAAATAGATTTAGAAATTATTGGGAAAATAGTAATGATCGACTTTTAAAATCTATACAACGATATTTTGCAGAACATTTTTCGATTTTCATGCTGAATGAACATCTTCTTTGATTGCTTGAATTCATACATATATTTATTAAAGCTCTTTTGCATTCAATCAACACTCACATTGTGCCTTATTATTACTTCCATTATCCGACAACCGTAGGCAATGGAAGTATTGTATTTATTTCGAAAATTCTGTATAGAGTTATCAACTGATTTACATGTTTTAAGGTCTTTTAATCCAAAAAATAAGTTTTATGCAATTTGTCAGTGCGTGTGTATGTATTTGGGAAGTCTTCTGATTGTCATACCTCCGAAACTAATAAGGATAGACTATGAAATTTCAGAATTGAAAAAGGTCTGGTGGACAGGTGACATTAACTTTTGGTGAAAATTGAAAAATCGGGAAGTTGCTGTATAAACATCATATTAGATACCTTAGTTCCCTGGTTAGTTCAGAAAAATTGGTAGGCGACCTGTAATAGGTCAATTTGAGATCTCGCAAGTGCGTTGCATTAAAAGCGGCTGTATTGATTTTTTTCAAACTTGCAGTATAAAACCTCTTTTAGACATACTTTTGAATGCAATTCTTGTATCCGGTCAACAATTCAGTATGCGAAGTTTTGGTAAAAGCCGTTATCTCAAAAACGGCTGTAACGATTTTCTTGAAAATTCTTACATAAACCAATTTTAGTTATCTTTTATCATGTACTACGTGGTTCTGCCAGGAAATTTAACACTCATCCTGGTTGAGTAAGTCAGCTTTAGCTCTCGGACACTGGTGTTTCAAAAGAGCGATCAATCGATTTTTTTCTTCTTATATTTGAACTTGCTATGTAAACTGTGTTTTATATGTATTTACACACGCATCAACTCTCTCTTACCAGAAAATTTTTAGACTAAATTTTATGTCTTTTGAACATACTATCTCCAGAAAGTGCATATAATACATGTAATGCTCGGTTTTGAAAGTCGCGTGGTTGTTTCACATCAGATTTTTTTTTTACATATTCTGGTGTTTCTTAATAACTTATTATTCTGTATCCTCAAGTATTATATAAAAAACAGAAAACGAAAACTTGATAAAGCTTTTGCTCTTTCTGATTGAATTTGTGTCAAATTTTGTCGCTTAAAGAAACACCTTGATCATTTTTTTATAAAGGGTTTTCCACTAAGACAGATACAATTAAAAAAATATATATATACACACTGCTCCACATTGAAAATGCAACACCAAGAAGGAATGATAATAACGGAATGAAATTTGTTGGACACATACATTATAGTAGGAAGAATAATTGATTAAAATTTCAGGAAATTTGGAGTAATATGTACTGAGAAAACAGTACATAAAGCAGCGACCACTGTGAGCAATAACCGCACATATCTGCCTAGGCAATGAATCGAACAGCGATTGGATGACATGTACGGGTAGAGCACTTCATGAAGTTTTAACACGATGCCACAATTCATCGATCGAAGTTACTGGTGAGTGGTGGGGGACCAGCCGCTTTTCAACGATTAAGCAGTCATTTTCATTGGTGCGAGATCAGGAGAACACGCTGACCAGAGCAATAATCGAACACATTCGGCATCAATGAAGGTCCAGACAATATGGACAACTTGCGGCCGTGCATTGCCCTGCTTCAATGTTGCGCTTCAGAGGCCTCGAACATAGGGCAAAGCTATGGGCCTTAACTCTTCAGAATGTAATGGCTGGTATTCAGAGTGGGGGGAATGAAAACAAGAGGTGACCGGGACGTGTATCCAATGGTACAACAACATACCATCAATCCAGGTGGTGGCTCAGTAGGCGGCTACCAAAATTCTGATTTACCTCAAAACTGCATCACTGATATGGGCGCCATTAATGTGTGATCAACGATGAACCTGGACGCAGGAATGGCGTGAAGTAACTTTTCAGACAAATCACAATCCTGTTTACAGCACCAATATTGCCTTATCCGTATTTAACGGCATTATGAATAATGCACCTTGCCAGCTGGGATTCGACATCATCATGCTGTCCATCATTTGCAATGATGTTATGGGTTCCCCTTTCGATACACGTCTCGATTACTTCATGTTCGTATTCCTGGCACTCTGAACAGCGGCCATTAAATTTCTGATGAGTTAAGGCCCGCCCCTGTGCCCTGTATTCGAAGCCTCCGTAGCGCAAAATTTAAGCAAGATAATGCACGACTGCAAGTTGTTTGTATTGTCCAGACCTTCTTTGATACAGAATGTGTTCGACTGTTGCTCTGGCCAGCGCGTTCTCCTGATCTCGCACTAACGGAAGTGACTGTTTAATCATTGAAAAGCGACTGGCCCCCCACCACTTACCAGTAACTTCGATCGATGAATTGTGGCATTGTGTTGAAGCTTCATGAAGTGCTCTACCCGTACATGTCATCTAATCGCTGTTCGATTCAATGCCTAGGCAGACATGTGCTGTTATTGCTCACAGAAGTCGCTGCTTTATGAACTGTTTTCTCAGTACATATTACTCCAAATTTCCTGAAATTTTAATCAATTTTTCTTCCTACTATAATGTATGTGTCCAACAAATTTCATTCCGTTATTATCATTCCTTCTTGGTGCTGCATTTTTAATGTCGAGCCTTGTATATATATATAAATTACTCAGTGAGACACATTTTTCTTTTTTCCTTCTTTTCTTTTTTCATTTTTTTTAATTTGAAAGATTACATTATGCCATTAAGTATGAAAATAATATCGTTCACGTGAGCACCATGACTTCTCTGTACATACCGCATTCTGTCAACACAATTTTCCATGACTCTTTCACATAAATTTGGTGTTATTTCACGAATAACACGTTCAATGTAGGTTTTTAATTGCTCAATTGTTATTGGATTATCAGCATAAACCTTTGACTTAACATATCCCCAAAGAAAAAAAATCACATTCGATTGATTCGATTAATTGAATAATGTCGTCCATGAATTCTTCTCACATTTCTCTTAGTATTCACATATGAACACTGATTTTGATAAAACAATTTAATAATTTTGAAACGTTGTTCAAGCGTGTATCTTTGCATGCTTAAATGAGACAGTATACTAAACACAAATTACACAAGAAATGAAAAAAAAAAATAATAATAATACTCAGTGTTGCCACTCTAACCATTTAAAATTGTACCATCCCTATTGGAAAATCCTTTACATTTATAGGATAAATATCTATTTTTGAAGTCTTATTCTATACATTTATGTGTTGCAAAAATCACTCATAATAATCAATAAACATCATAAACAATTGTTAAAGAATTAGTGATTTTCCAGCAAACTATTTCGAATGTGGAAAAAGTTAAGTTTGATTTAATACTCAAAATTAAATAGCATTAAAAAAAAAAAAAAAAAAAAAAAAAAAAAAAAAAAAAACACCAGTAAAAAAATGAAGGAAATATAGATGATAAAGAAGCAGAAGCGGGGGGAGGGTGGGAATGTGTAGGGCCCCTGGTGCTACCATTGAGTCTTAGCTACGTCTCATTTAATATATGGCTAATACTGTATTGTTTAGTATGTGATGGTACCGCACTTTAGAATCTGGAAAAACGTAGGAAACAACCCTTAAATAATTCTTAATGAATTTTTAATATTCTGTTCTTGATTATTAATTTCTCCTTCAGTATCTCTATGTATACAATATATATATATATTTCTTCTTCTGTAACTCTGTATATAAACACAGAAAATGTATAAATAGGAGTTACGCTTTATCTCTATATTATTATTATTATTATTATTTTACAAATGGGCTTAAATGACTTTTCGTAAAGTTATGAATCTTTGCGTGCATTCTGTTGTTTGTTCACCATCGTTGTAATTTGTATCTCTGCGTAATATATAAAAGTGAAATAATTGCATAACTGTTAATCTTTTACTTCTTACTTTCTAAACATGTGTGAATATTGCTTATCTTTAAAAAAATTTTTGATTATGTATTTCGATATTTTTTCAATAAATTTTTATGTATATGAAATTGTATTTGTAATGAAAATATGAGTTGTTTCGAAATCTAAATGGGCACCAAATAGACTAAATGGGTACATGCGAATACAAATGAACATTCGTTTTGTTACGTATAACATTCTATGACAGCTTTTTATTATTATTATTATTATTATTATTTATTATTTATTTTGGTTTTTATAGTAAGAAATAAAATATGGTGAACGTGTCCGAAATGATGAACGTGTCATTCAGAAGATTTATTAATATATTTTTCACGGAGTGTCTGGTAGGAATCTGTTTCAGCTGAATAGGAAAAAATTGCAATTTTACAATCGTTCATAAACGGCTAATATATTTTCTGAATTATATTACTTTCTTATTTTATATACATGAAATTATATTAAATTCATTAATTATGTTATTATATACATATACAGGGTTAACAAGAAATAAGTTGCCCACTTTAGAGGGCTCTAAAATCGATCCTATTGGTCCAAATGAGGTAAAATTTTAACTACAGATAATTCAAATGATGCGCTTGACATTTATTAAATAAATAAAAAATTAATACACAATTCTGTCGACAGATGGCGCTATAACACAAATGGTACTTATTTGCATACATTCAAAATCAGAAACAGCATTTGTATTTCAGCGCATGCCTATTAGCATTATTCTTTGTATAAAGAACAATATCTACCATCAAAGACCATCAACTCTGCCTGATCTGAAGGACAACATTTGGCGCCATGTTTTAGATATTCCGGCAGACTTACTCCGGTCAGCTGTTGAAAATATGATTATGCGATTATAGCACATTGTTGAATATAAAGGGTATCATATTGAGCAGTTTTATTAATGTTACTTTATTTTTCACACATATTTTTAAAGCATATTAAATGTGGCTATGTGTATTACAGCGCCACCTACAGGCGGAATTTTGTAATTATTTTTATTTATTTAATAAATGTCAAGAGCACCATTTGAATTATCTGTAGTTAAAATTTTATGTCATTTGAACCAATAGAACGGATTCTAGAGCCCTCTGAAGTAGGCAACTTATTTCTTGCTAACCCTGTATATAAATTCATAAATTTTGTTTCATTTCAGATTTTATTTCATATAATCAAATTAAAATCTATGTATTATTTACTATCATTACATATTATCCATGTACTTATTATTACAAAAAATAAATAAATAGAATAAATAAATAAATAAGATAAAATAAAAAGGAAATTTAGGATTTATTTACATTTTTTCTGGTTTTATAAGGATTTTTTAAACGACTTCTTAATGAAGACCGGAAAATGTGAAAAAATGTGGAAACACACCAAACATTGAATCCAAATATCTCGGTGAATTCTGGGCGTACAGAAGTGAACCTTTTGTGTTATATTTGTTCGCATGAGTGTCAACATTTACAAAATATGATTATTGAGGATCTGGGAGTGTAAACAAAGTTAGTTTTTGTCATTTTAAAATTTATAAATTTTTTAATTTAAACATCTGTTATCATAAATGCTTACGTTTTTATTTATTTATTTATTTATTTGTGTGCCGATAGCATATTAAATAATGGAGATATAAGCATTCATTTTAAAACGCCTAAAGAAATCAGCATGTTTTTATTTGTAATACATAGAATTTTTAACGAAAATTATTCCCACTTTCATGTAAGTCGAAAAAACACTTTTAAAACAATATGCTGCAATCGGAATACAAATATCTCAAATATCTCATGAAATATGAAAATGTTCATGAAAAATGTTTTCACTGCACATGAGCTAAAGGTTAAATATATATATATATATTGCATAGGTTGAAAGCTAGCCATATTGGGCAACTTTTGTTAAAAGTGCATTTGAATAGAGTAAATATTAAGAAAATAATCCGAAAAAGAACGAGTTAGATTTTAGATAGTTCCAATAGCTGAAATTTTTTAAGGGGTTTGTCACATGACGCGTAATTAATTTAAAGATCCATTTATTTTAACCACTTAGCAAGAGCTCTTTTTTGAGAAAAACCCCTTATCATATCACAAATCTTAGTAAATAAACAAAAATATGTTAGAGTTACAAGCTTATAAGGGTTTTTTCACAAAAAAGTACATTTGGAGTGTGGTTGAAATAATTGGATCTCCAATTAATTAAGCGGAATGTGAAAAACCTCTTAAGAACTTTCAACTCTTGGAAAATACCTAAAATCTAGCTCGTTCTTTTCGGATAATTTGCTTAATTTTTACACCATTCAAATGCACTTTTGAAAAAAGTTGCTCAATATATCTAGCTTTAAACCTAGGCAATATATATATATATACATCTTTCGCAAATGCGCAGTGAAAACGCTTTTCATAAAAATGCTCATATTTCATGAGATATTTAAGCTATTTGTATTCTGATTGCAGTATACTGTTTTAAAAGTATTTTTCCAACTTATCTGAAAGGGGACCAGTAAAAAATTAAACAAAAATCTAAATATTTTGGATCACCCTGTAAAAGGTAATGCTTTAAATGCGTTTCAGCTGTAGCATGCGATTATAAGGATTTTTCTCATTATCTGTATAAAAATTTCTGAGGCCACCACATATATTCATGGAGATATAACGGTTTCTTTAAAGAATTGCAAAAGCAATTTTTACTTTTTTTAATTATAACACGTAGAGTGCTAGATCCAGTTAAAGCCATTTTCAAGAAATATGGCATACTACGTTAGGCAAAGAATACAATAATCAGAATGAAAAAATGTTAAATATCTTACGAAATACGAGCATTTTTACTGAATAATTTTTAACTGCGCATGCGCAAGCTTAAAAAAAATTCATTTGCATAATTTAATAGCAAATTATGTCGAGTAACTTATATGGAAACCCAAAATAAATATCATGGAAATTCAAAACTCTACTGTAAATAAACATTGATAAAACCCTCTAACATCTTTCGTTTTTTTTTTTTTTTTTTTTTTTTTTTTTTTTTTTGAGAAGAACTTAAATTCTGTTCATTCTATCTCTCGTAACGTTTTGAATTTACATGATCTTTGTTTGGAGTTTTCATAGAAATTGCTCAATACCTTTGGCTATTAAATTATGCAAATGAATTTTTTATAAATTTTGCACATGCGTAGTTAAAAATTATTTAGTAAAAGTGCTCATATTGAATAAGATATTTAACATTTTTTTCATTCTGATTACTGTATGTTGTGTCTAATATTGTATTCCATATTTTCTGAAAATAGCTTTGCACTGGGTCTAATATCCTATACGTGTTATAAATTAAAAAGTGGAAATTGTTTTTGCAGTTTTTTTAAGAAACTATTATCTATCCATGAATATATGTGATTGTCTCAAAAAATTTTACACAGATAATCGGAAAAATCCTCGTAATAACATGCTACAGCCATAACGCATTTAAAGCATTACGTTTTACAGGGTGATACAAAATATTTTGATTTTTCTTTAATTTTTTACTGGTCCTTTTTTCCTTTCCATGACACAACTTTTACTGAAAAATATGAGGTATAACATGATCTTTACACTACCAAAGTTTTAAGATGATTTCTAAAGAATTTTTCAAGATATTTAACAAAACATAAAAAGGCGAAAGTGTTCACATTAATTTGTCAGCCATGTGTAAATATAGCAAGAAAATTACTTTAGCATTTTTTAAGATTCTTTAGCATTTATATTTTTTTAAATAACTACTTATGAACTAGGTATGTCTATAAAAAGTGCGCATTTACATGTTAAGTCAAGTTAATGTTTGTAATATTTTTTTTAGTTTTAATCACTTTTTCAATACTTTTAAGCATTCACTTGGTAATAAACTGACTTTAACTTTAATCTGTGTGCACGCTAAAAAACTATTTGCTTCAGTGAGTGCCGTATTACTGGATGGTTAATTCTTCATGATATTATGTTTTTGAAATACATTACAGATTACCGATAAGAATCAAATATGAATGATTACACAAACAGTAATTTCTCAACAATTGGATGACTTTTATTTATTATTTTTATTCTTGTGACGAAACAAAATGCATGTAAATAAGGAATCTGTAAATAGCTATGTGAAGATTGAAATTCTGAAAAGTTAAAAAATAAATAAATAATAAGAATTTAAAATATAAATGAAGAATACATGTGCACTGTTGTATACGACTAATCGTGAACATAGTCTCGAAATTTAATCTCTTAAATTTGATAGTTTATTTCATTAAATCCTGTTTTATAAAATTTATCTGTCTTTACATTTATTTTTAATATGCATTTAAGGCCGATATTCGATATTCTCTATCTTCAAGTATTGTATTAATAATCACTAAACGAAAAAATTTTAAATGCCATTGCTCCATTTCTTTAGATTAGTGTCAACGTTTTGTCTCTTAAAGAAGACCTAAATCCTGATTTTTTGTATGTATATATAAATGTAAATTATTATTCTATATCTCCCCGTGTTGCAAAAACCACACATAATAATCAATAAACACCACAAACAATTGTTAAAGCGTTAACGACTATTTTCCTCTAAACTATTTTGAATGTGGGAAAAGCGGATTTGGAATTAAAAATCCATGAAAAATAGTGCTAAAAAAACTAAGAACGATTTAAAAATGCAGGAAATATTGATGATAAAAGAAACCGAAATGGGGGTTGGGGAACTTAAATTATTTGAAAAAAAAAAAAACTGTTAAATTATACAACATACTATACGAAAAAAATACTAAAACACCCTATCATAATTTTCTATTTTATTTATTTAACGATTTATGTTATTTAAGACATTTATACAACTGTTTAAAATTTAATGTTCGGAAAGTCGAGTGAAGTCGCTTAAGATTTTTTTCTATATGCTGTAGAAGAAAGTATTGGATTTGTAAAATTTTTCGACTTCTGGTATTCGATGGATTTACACGTTTTCAGAAGTCCAGTACACGGTTTCAACATTTTTAGAAAATGTGTGTGCCTCTGTGTGTGTGTGTGTGCGGGTGAAAAAAAATTTTCAACTGTATTTCAAGAACTACTTCTCCGAGTTACATATAAATTTAGTAATTTCAGGGAAAGACTAATCTCAGAAACTACTGCACAAAATTGCATATAAGCTTATATGTAGATACACCTTGACAGTAGTTAGTGCATCTGCATATCAACATTTGTTGCTGATAGCTCAACAGGTGACGCTCCTATAGAGCGATTTCCGCTATTTAAAAAAGGTTATACCTCAATAACTAATGCACAGAATTTTATATAAATTTATACAGATATTTAACATAAATTAGTGCCTATCAATTTTTGGTGCTAATCTCTTGTCAGGTAGCGCTGCTGTAGAGCGATTTCCTCAACTTAAGGGAATGCTGTATCTAAGGATATATTTCGTATGATTGAACAAATCTTAATATGTTAAAAGGTGATTATGAGATATAATGCTCACCAATTTCGGTTAATATCGGCCGATAGGTGGCGCTGTTATGCTGAGAATATCCACAATAACGGAAAGGATATCATGTGCACAGTAAAAATTCACTTTCGAAGGCTATTTCTTGTAATACCTATCTGAGACGAAAATAATCTGCATTCCTAATGGAGAAAAAAAATATTAATAATTTGTACTGCATGAACTTGTGTAGGAAAATATAGAAGGTTATTTTGTGATGGTCAAAATGTACGACGTTTAGTTAGTGTAATTTATGTCCTCGTAATAGTATCCATTACTATAATCAACGAAGTACAGTTAAACTTTATTTTAATATATTTTAAAGAAGTAAATATATTCTTTCCTGACACAGGATAGTTAAATAATGAAAAGATATATTCTAGGAATATATGTTAAACTAAATACGTATAAAATAACATGCACAACGACATAATGTTCTTTTAATGATGCAAATGCTGACAAGTAGATCCATCGATCCAGAAACTGATGGTAAAGCGTTTTAGCGACTACGTTTTAGCGTTTAGAAATACACGTTTTAGAGTAAAGCTATACTTGTCTCATTAAATATAAATCTATTGTTTTAAAAAGTACTTTCTTTCAACTCTTATGCTTTCATCTTTTAGGATCTTTCTTTAGAGGATCTTTTTATAATGGAATAGTTAAATTGTATAAGAAATACTTCACCGTAAATTTATTGGAAATGTTTGGAATTACTTAAAAGCTTCTTTTAAGCATTTAATTATATATAGAACATACATATATTAAACTTAATTTAAATATAACATGACGCTTTACTAAATTTTATAAAAATATCATTATAGAAATCCTTAAGCATATACAAGCATAAACCTAAGGAGATTAAAAATTAAATATATTTGAATGAAAATTTTTGATTAAAATTTAGGTTTTAAAATTTCGCTACTTCTATTGGTATGATTAGATAAAACAAAGTTACTAAATAAATAAATAAATAAATAAAAGAAAGAAAAAAAGAAAAAAAGAAGAAGAAAAAATATATATAAATATATAACATTTTTGCACTTCTTTAAAATTTTCAGTTTCTTAAATTATCTAAGAGTATTCGTGCTAGATTATCTGTAAATTAAATGGTTTTAAACAAGCATTCGTATTTCATAGCGTTCGTATATTTATTACAAATGAATTCTAGTTATTTCTCGTACATAATAAACATTGCATAATTAAGTTATTCATGCTGATTCTGGAATATAATTTACATACTCTCCATGTAATGAAAAACTTTTTCTATATTTTTTTTTCTCTTCCAATTGTTAGTTTATTTTTGTTCCTTCATAAATGTATACATCATGCATCAAGATTCCCCCTTATTTACAAATGTAAGATTACCATCATATATATGTAATACAATTTTATCATCTCAATTTGGTTTAAAGTGAGGGAAATTAATTTTTTAAATCTTAAATACAAATAATTAAGTTTAAAAAGAATGACATATTTGATATATATGAAAAATGTAGCAGTATTACAAAAAACATTAAAAACAGTTCTATGATGCAATATTTTTGGTCTTACATATTTAAGTTGTAATATTGTTAGTGACACATAAAAAACAATAGAACCATATAAATCAAATGCCGTTTGTACATAGCGATTTTTACTCTATTTTATCACAATACCATTCCGTATCTTACCGGCTATGGATAAAACTGGCGATGAAGTATGTATGATATTAATTAAGTTAATTTTTATTTTAAGAAACATCCATACAAAATAAATTAATAATTGCTTGATTATCAGTGTGTCTAACAAGTAAGTTATCTTGATGTTGGTAACACTGTGGAAGAGCAATTTCGTTGTCTTAGATTTGTGAATTTTTTGAACTAACTTTTGGCTTCAATATCCAAAAATATTCAAAATTATGTCTATCACATCATCATTTTGAGCAGCAGAATTCACCCTCTTTCTCACAAAAGTTTTATAAAATATACATGTAAAGAAAAATAGAGGGAAAAGTTCACAACGAACAGCTTTATTCATACAAAAACTATATAAAGTTACTGTAGTTTAATTTTTTATCAATATTAATAAATTTAAGACGTGTTTCGGGTAAAAGTTGTCTAAATAATTTTCATTAAACGCTTATTTTTAATAAATATTTGCTTTATGGATGTATAAGAAGTAAGAAATATAATTAAACGGTAAGCTTAAGTAAATATATGTCAAATAAAATTGTTTCTTAACCCATTTCAACTTGATTTTAAAATAGATTCATATACAGTTATTTACCCCTTAATCTGCAGTTTTTCTTTTTAATAATGAAAAGCAGAGTAAGCGAAAGTCATGTGAGTGACTCGCCAATTAATATTTTGGTTTATAATCGTAGGGATATATATGGTAGCTAAGTAATCATTATAAATATTTGGCAACATAAAATATTATATTATAATGTATCACTAATATCATAAACGAGACTGAAGTGTTTAGAATATTTGTTTATCTGTTTATCTGATTGGATACAGAGGACACATATTACTTGCCTTTTTTTAATGAAAATGTTGAATAATCTAACCAAAAATGTCTGTTTATACACATCATAGGGTAAAAATTAATACATATATATACTTATAACCGCAATTTAATTGATATTTTATGTATTATGCATTATTTTTCTTCCTTTTCCTTTATTTTTAAAATAAAACTTTTTCTAATCCATTTAGTTCTAAACTGTCTGGAGAATCAATATGTTTACCTTTGTACTCAACTTAAAAAATATATGTATATAAAAGAGGGCATATTTTTATCTTTAACTGGATTGCTTTTTCCAAATGACTAATATATATATAAAAGATTTTGTTATTTGAGCTAATGACTATCAGAGGAATTAGAAAGTTGTTTCTTGTAAAGTTTAGATAGTATAAACATTTGGTCACGTAATTAACATGTTTCCACAGATAAGGAGTATTAGTTATTCGATAAGAAACGAAAATCATTTTCATTTACAAATATATATATATATATATATATATATATATATAAACCTCTTAATGAGATTATTTTTGTAATATAACTAATAATACAGATTAAATTTATATACATTTAAAAACCCAATGTGATTTCTAACATTTAAATTTTGATATATAAAAAAAGAAATTGAGTATATTAATACTACGTCATCTACATGAAATATGTAGAAGATAGTTTTTCATATTCAGACCATAATTTTTACGAGAAACTTTGCTATGTTTGATTGAAGGAACTTTACATCGTACTAAAACTGTCAAGAATTGGTAACAGGCTGAATTTCTCCCTTAAGAATAGTGCCGAGATATTCCCTCACAATATTGATTCTTTGAGAAGGGGATGATTAAACGACTAAGTGTCACACTTTCACAAAATATCAGATATGTCTTACTTTGGTGTACAAAAGTATTTTATTACTTTCATTTGTGTCATACTAGTGGTCGCTTTTCTAATGATTGCGATTTTTATTCTAGAAATTTTAGAGAGATAACAGAAAGAATATCAGAAAAAAAAAGGAAAAGTCCCGACGTTAATATTGTTTATATGTATAGAACATTAAACTACCTATTTATATTTCTACGGATCTTATTTAATAAGAAATACAACGTCTGATAAATATACTACTCCCATATTTATAACTTTTGCAATTTATACTTTTTTAGCATGTTTTTCTTTAATACTTCTTAATTTCCTCTATTTATCCATATCATTATTATTATTATTATTTTTTTTTTTAATATAGTTGTTACTACAAAAGTTTTGTTTGCAGAAAAATGCTATTGCTTTAAAAACATTAGTTAAATTATGATTAACTTTAAACATGGCATTTAAAACTAAATGTCTTTGCTGACAAAATATTTATATAGTGACAATGACCAGATTTTTTTGCGTGTGTTCTTGCATTTTTTACGGTTTATATGGTTCTTGCATATTTTAGATAGAAATCTGTATTCTATTATAAACCTTTAAATTTAAATATATATATTTACGAATATAAATTTGCCGAATTTTTCAATGTGTACAGGTAGTTGTCCAAATAATGAAAAAAAAAATTGTGAATAAAAATGACATTTAGGAATGCACGACGTAAGCATTAAAAACAATCCTAGTCACCGGTTATTTTTTAATATAAAAATAATATATTATGATATTTATGTGGCAGATTTAGTGAAGCTGCATATGTCTTGGATTTTTCTAAAAAGCTTAATATATCTTCCCTGACATATTTTCAGAGAATACTAATTGTTGGAGGCCGACTAGTTGCAGTAGCTGTAGCCAAAACATCCCACGTTCTAGTCATCTCTATAGGTATGGTGTATGATGTCATGACTACATATAAACAGCTCGGCAAAAAAAAAAATCTTGGCAAAGCAAAATATTGGACGGATGGAGAGGCTGAGTGAAAGAGACAGACAGGTAGCGAAGCGGATTGCAATGCCTAAAAAGACAACAACTGCAGCCAAAGTGATTACAGAGACCTGACCTATTGATGCATCTATTGGTCAGCATCTGGATTCCCCAGTGTCAATAATTAAAGTTAGGAGGAAACTCCATGGACAGAAAATTTATGACTTTTATTCACAAGTGCTGCCTTTTTTTTTTTTTTTACGACTCGTATATTTCAATGGGTACATAAAGAAGTCATGTTGTGTTCACATCAGACTTTTTTTAATATAAATCATTTTTTTCCTAAACCGATGCTAAACGTGCTTCATTGTAGCATACGAGAAGTTCTTTAAAGCGATATTTGTGAAATTATTGTTATTTTATTATTGTAATTCTTTGCAAAATTTGCATAAAAATATTTTTTTATAAACACTTTCTCTGAAAATTTGTAAAACTTAAAGAGATCTGTTTTTATACCACTTAATTATAAACGATATAAACGAATAATAATTAATAACGATATAAACGAATAATAATTAATAACGATATAAACGAATAATAATTAATAATTAATAACGATATAAGCGAATGATAATTAATATAAACGATTGCATTATTCCTTGCGGGGGATAACTTCCTTTATTTTAGTTTGGATCTTTTAGAAATATTTATAATTTTTCAAATATTTTTAAAAGTTCACAGCTAGATCATCTAAATGACAGCTTAAAATATGTAAACGCTAGGTAATTAATGCGTATTTTGCATTTTATACATTCACTTAGTATACTATATGAAGAACAAAGTTGCAAACATAAACTATTACTTTTATTTGTGTACTTTGAAAATCGCCATTTTATACTTTCTTTTCTTTTAGATAAGAGAGTACGTTCAATTAATTATTACTTACACACACACACACATATATATATATATATATATATATTTAAGCACATAAACAGGAAATTTTTTTTGTTAAATTATAATGTTTGTTTTGGTGCGTCAACTTGAACTTCTCTTTTATTCATGACTGTCAATAGTGTAAATAATAATAGAGAGAATTAGATACTCTAACACATTAACTTTTATTTAAACTTACAGTGAAAAGGAAGGGCTCGGGACGTGGACGAACACGTAATAGAACTTAAATGCAATTTAGATAGATGAGAACAATAGATCAGAACAATAATGCAATTTAGATTATATCAAAAATTTGCCTCACCGCTGTAGCAGATTGCGATATCACCATCTTTCACTCGGGAACGTTAACCCTTCATAAATAATAATTGTATCGCCGGCCGAAGTACTTTTGTAGATCGCTTATTTCTATCAAAAGAACACTCAATCAAAAAAAAAAAAACAAGTGCTTCGTAAAGCACTCTATTTAAGGTCCTCCTATTAAAAAAAAAAAAAAAAAGATTCACTTCCTTTTATAACAAAATACTTCTCCTAAACTACTCACATTCAGTTTCTACCTACCTTTCACAATCTACGTAGATCCTGTTCTTAAATTGTCAAACTACCTAACCAATATCTAGAGACACTCCATGCCCACCCAAATGCATCTCTACTCTAAGCTTCCAACCAGATATCTACCGCACAACATCGCCAAAATATCTGTATCCAGCTAGAGACCTTTACATTCTCAACCGAACATTTTATCTCAACTCGACTTTATCACTTTAGACTACTTTCAAAACAAAATTCAACTGGTGACCTTCTCACACCAATATTCTAACTCACCACCAACATTTGCAACCTCCTCCAATACTGAATTTCATTGGCGAACTTTACTTAATCAAGTCAACGCCACTCCTATCTTTAAAAAATAGCTATGTCTATTATTAACTAAGTACCCTAAATGCATAAATTTGCATATTTTTCTCAAGTAAGTTAAAAGCAATTAACAGGAAAAATAATAATTTTTTATTACAAAAAAATTTCCCGAAAAGAAAAAGAAAAAAATAAAATAAAATAACACTAATATGTATCTATTTTTATTATGAAACATCCAGACAGGAAGCAATAAAAAAGGATAAAGTATTCATCAGCAATTATCGACTGGAGAATAAAACTCCCATTAAGAATATATCTTAGTACTGATATATCAGACTAATAGAATGCTGTGACCATTAAGAACGAGACGTACAAGTTTTATTAATTTTAAGAAAAAGCCATGAGAAAAGTATGCATTGATTTCACATAAAAAGCACTATATTCGAATATTCGATAAACTGTATTTCAATTACATTATCCATTTTTAAGAAAAATATATTATTGGACTTTTTTTTTTAGTATATAGCTATTTCAGTCATTATACCTGCTTCTATTTTTATATAAGATAGAATATAGATGAATTAATAAATAATAAAAAAAAATCTTTAAAGTTACTAGCAAAACTACGTTTACCTGTTCATATTTATGACAGACCATTTATTTTCTTTTTTATTATAGTGTAATTTCAAATGCCTACAACTTTACTGGATTGTTGTGCATCCATTTGTTTTTTCATTCGTATATTTTCACAGAAATATGTGAATACAAACAGGTTTCTTATATTACTAGTGTTTGAAAAAAAATGTCATATGGGTAATTTATAATTAGGGAAAAAAACAATATACTGTAAAATTTGCTAAAATTTGAGCACATGTCTACCTAGGGCCTGATTACCCAAAAGGCTCGGGAAGCACAAGCTTCCCCTCTAAAATTTAAGAAGGGCCCCCAAAATGACTAAAAACAGGGTCTTGAATTTTCTGTTTTATATTTTCATACTGACACTGAATTTTTCTGAGGAAATTCGCCTAAAGCAAGATAAAATACTCTCTATTTCGAGAAAAATCTATTATTTAACCTCAAAAATCTGAATGTTCTTAATTAAAAAATTATACGATTTTAATGATGTGTGTAGAAACCACCCAGATATATGAATGAAAAAAAACCTATAAACACACACTAATTTTTGGTCTATAGCATTTTTATATTACAATATGTAACAGGAAAACAAGATTTTCTGAAATGAAAGAGGGCCTCGAAATGGTACTGAGCTTCCCCTAGCTTCAAAGCTTAATCGGGCCCTGTGTCTACCGGTCACTAAATATTTATAACCTATTAAACTTTTCATTTACATGTATAAAAAATAATCAAGCTGTAAAAAATTGTTAGGAATATGACGTAGTTTTACATCCTGTTGGTCGAATAATAGCTTAATCCTGTCCATAAAATTTTCTTACGTTGAAAATTTATTAATAATGTATTAATATTATTTAAAGATTATTTTCCAATGTTTTTATATTTATGTAGAAATAGATGTATACTACAAAGGTATATAGATATACTAATAATACATAGATCTGTGAGAGGAAAAAAGTCATATCTTTCTTTTTGGGAAAAGTCACTGTAATGGCTGTCTTTTCCCGAATAAATTACACACAGGAATACACACGGATAATTTAGTAAAAAAAAATATGTATAAAATATTTACTAAAGGTGAATGAAAAACTCCAGATACTGTTTCGAATTCATTTTTCCTTTCATTTCTTTTTTCCATATTTTCTAATAGCTGATTTAAGAACATTTTTTCGACATCAAAAATTTTTGCTCGATAACATGGAAATGACAGATCTATATATATTAGTATATCTATGCAAAGGTATATATACCCTGTAAAATATAAACATAAGATGTAAAAATGAAAGAAAAAAAATAACGAAGAATTATTTTAATGAAGAATAATTTAATTTTCTGAGCATTTAAAAGTTATCTATTTCTTTGCACATTTAAATTGCACAGAAATTTAAATGTTATCTGTGCCTTTTCAATAGAAAAAATCGAAATAGATATTTTTTATTAGTGGATATATACATACAGTATAAGGAATTATTTATTCAAGCGATTGAACGAAATAATAATAATAAAAATTGTAAGTGATTGTTTAATAATTCTTCTTTTCCAATTAATTACTTAAAAAAAAAAAAAAGTACCAGCCATATATTTTTTTATTAAGAGTTTAGATAAGCCTATCAAAATAATAAATTCTAGTTCCTAGTTTGAAAAAAAAAAAAAAAAAAAAAAAAAAAATAGCGATTATATTTCATAGTTACAGTCGGTAACCAATATATACGAACACTAGCAAAAATTCCTATATAAAAAAAAGTAGAGTTAATACTGTTTTGTTAAATAAATCCTTGTCGAATCATGTTCTTAGACTGACTAAGAACATGATTGACTAGAATTTGTTTAATAAAACAGTATTAACTCTACCTTTTTATATAGGAATTTTTGCTAGTGTTCGGATACTTTGGTTACCGACTGTACATTTAAGAACGATCTCTTTTTTCAGTTAATGACCCTCATTAATTTGTACTTAAGCATCTTACATTATTCCAGTATTTTGTTTTTCAAAACCCAAAACTAATTTTTTCTCTTTACTTAAAATATAAATAAAATTTTATAAAAAATAAATGATGCTCCATTAAAATTTAAGCTAATGAAACATCATTTAATTTGCTCACTATCCCAAAAAGTTAAAATATACCTGTTTTAAATAGAAAAAAAAGCAGAAGTAGATAATTATATGTTTTTAATTTTTAAAATTGGCTATAAATTATATATATAAATTATACATATCATTTATAAATTATGTGTATGAACGTAACTATAAATTACATACATATATATGTATATGTATAATACTTATGTTTAAAAGTTATAAATATGTTTTCACATTTATTTTATTTTTCATTTAAAATGCTTTATTTATATCGAACATTTTGCTTAAGCAATAATTAGCAATCTTTTTAATGTTACATGTAGACTTGACGTTAAAAATCTTTCCATATCATGTGACTATCTTGCAGTGTCAATTTGTAATATTTTAGTGTGTAGTTTATGCATGCAGGAAACAATATAAGTCGGAGTAACACGTTAAATATTTAGATGTAAGTGAAGTAAACTACAACGTACATATTGCCAATTTCATTGTGCGAAAGATTTTACATTTGGAAGAATATTATTTTTGTATTTTACGGCGAAATTTTCTACACAATACTTCTTATGTATAAATATTTTATGAATCAAAATGTTATGAATCAACAGTACATCAATATTTACGGTGTTTTTAATTTTTAGCATTATTAATTAAAATTAAATGTCCTGGTATTTTTCTTTTTAATTACAACTTTCATATTATTTACATACTGAATTTTTAAAACAATGTTTCATTCGTACTACTGCCATTTATAAATTTGATAAAAAATTAATTTTCTGACAACACCTAAAAGATTTATATCGTTATAGAATAAATATTTTAAAAATGCGTATATCTTAATGAACATTGCCTTGTTGTATAAGCTTTAACAAATCTGCTTTTTGACACAATTTTAATTAACTCCGAACTTATTTTACTATCAAGAATATTTTTCAGAGGCAAAATTAAATGACAATTTAAAGCATATAATTATGCACTAAAAAGAAGAATTGATGGAAATTTGAAACGAATTATTTCGCTAAAATCTTCACTAAATTCAGCTTTTAAAATTCCTTAGATTTTGCAGAGTTATTATGCGTCAATTTAGACTAGAGGCTAAACAAATAATAAAAAGAAAAAAAGTTGAGTGAATAATTAGAAAAAAATGTTTTGTATTACCATTATTAAAAGCATAGATTATAAAGACACATTTTATTTGTCTATACTTTCCCTCCACTTAAAGATATCTAATTATAAAATTTCACGCAATAAGTATGTTTATTAATTATAAAAGTTATTTAAAGTAATTAGAAACAGAAATATTTACAATTTTAAATATATACACACACGCATACTTTCAAAACTGATGCGAAAGGCTATGGGTACCCGGGATCTGGTTCTTACTGAATTCAATATCTTAATTATATATTTTTTCAGGTTTAATAATAGGTACAGAAATGCAAAAATTAGGCATTCATAAAAAAAAAAAAAAAAAAAAAAAAAAAAAAAAAAAAATCATAAGTATATATATATATATATATATGGCCCTCTATAGTACGTAACTCACTAGCATATATATTATACAGGGTGAAGATCACATATTTTGCCAAACAAAAGAAAATAGAAAAAGCGTGGAAAGCGTAAAGCACCATTGCAACAGTGTACTATTTTCATCTCTTACCGATTAGTGAGCATAAGAAGAAATGGCCTTTTTTTTCTAAATTCCAATTTTTTTTATTATGTGAAACAAGCCCAGAAAAAGGTAAGCGCAAATGTGGAATAAAAAATTAAGCATAAAACAGCATTAAAAGTAACATCATTTATATCTGGATATTAAGCAAGTTACATTCATTGAAACATTTTCGAATTTGGAAATTTCTAAATCTCACCTTTATCTATAATCAGTTAAATTTACCAAAACCTTGTTTATTCCACCAACTTTTTAACATGATTAAAATGAGCTATATTTGTGTAATAGTTTAGAAGTAATTCTGCTTTTAAAACTGTCACCCCTCAAAGTAGAAATTCGATGACTTTCTCTCAAACAAAGTGATACATTTTATGCAAATTCATGACTTCCTGCGAAGAAAAAATTTCTAACATGTACAAGTATTCAAATATATATTCAAACCAAACTAACGATAATTGCGCCAAACAGTGCTGAATTTAAAAATCTAATTGTCACTAAATTATGTAAGCGATCCTGAATCTAAGTATGAACGATCAAATTTACCAAAAATCTTGCCTATTGCAGAATTTTTCTAATTATACTTTTGTAGATATTATAGAGAGAATGTTTTGTAAACGAATGTTCTTTTGATTGAAATGCACAACCGAAATTGTCTTTTAATGAAATACGAGACTCGACTCTCAAGGTGCTGGTGCTGAATATGATTTTGTTCCTATTTCAAAGTGTAAGAACAAAATTTGTGAATTGATAAGTTTTTGTAAATTTCCAATGTCATTGATAAAACAGTGTTCAAAGAAATGTTTATTACAGAATTGGGTAAAAGTGCAACTTTGGTTTTTGGTAATACCGGTTATTCCATAAGTCTGCAGATATTTTTAAAGTCATTAAACTTAAAGGAATTGATAGAATTTAAGGCAGTTACAAAAAAAGTTATTCTCATAAAAATAGATTTTTTTTTTTTTTTTTTTTTATTTTATGCATAACGAGAAATTTGGAAACCAGAGTTTAATAATATACACGATTTTACGATTAACACATTTTATTCCATATTTTGTCTCCTACTTACGCATTCCTGTTACTTTTAGGGTTGCTAGTATGATTTGCATTAGTAAATTTATAAATTAAGTTATTAATAAGGTTACGCGGAAAACCGTTATTGAAGGCTAACTTATATATATATAATCAATTTCTTTTTGTAAACCAATTTCGGTTCATCTAAAATTATAATTTAAGGGTATAGGAGCTAAATAAGAAATAATCGGTTGAGCGGCATCAAGTTTACGCTAAATTTCTGTTTCAATTTTATTATTTTTATGGATAAGGTTAATATCTAAAAATGGAAGAGTTTTATTGTTTTCATTTTCTATGGCAAATAGAATGTTAGATTTTAACTATTGATTTCATCTCAGAAAGTAAATATTTCGCCAATAGGATATCTTCAGATTGCTAAAATATCATCTACATAGCAGTAACAAGAATGGGGAGTAGGGATATTTAGATTAAAAATTTCTTCTTCATGTTTTGACAATACAAAATCTGCCAGTAATCCTGAAATTTGGCTGCTCCGTAGGACTCCGGAATTATTGTTTATAGAATTTTTGATTAAAGTAAAATAATTAGAATCGAAAATTAATTTTAAGGTTTTCTAATAGTGCATTTTTCAGGATTGAGTGCATTTTTCAGGATTGAGTGCATTTTTCAAAGATTGGGTGTAGTTTTCAGACATTTAAACCGTATATTGTAACTTGATATGTAAACTGGGTGTTAATTGTATAATTGACAACTCTTAAATATATCTTTATATTGCCGCTACAAATAACTATGTAGTAATTCTTACCAGTTTATATTTAGTGTTAAAATATGTAATTCAATTGACTATTGTAAATATTTTTATACCAGGTTGTCCCTAAAGTTCTGCACCATCAATGGTATGCAGATTTCGACGTGGATCGGACGACAGAGTAAGATGCGCATGCGCTAAAAAGTGCCGCCAGGTGAACAGGTAGAGGTAATAGAATAGTGTGTATGCTCATTGAGAAGAATAGCGTCCGTAGTAGTAGTGTGAAATCGTGAAAGATGTGTGATTCAAAAACCGCGACACGTGCCGTGCTTCGTTTTCTATGGAAAAAAGGCCTAAGTGCGAAAGCGGCTAGCGAGGAAATCTGTGCAGTTGAAGGACCTGATACGATCAATCGATCGACAGCATCCCGGTGGTTCAAACGTTTTTCGTCTGGCGATTTGAGCCTGGAAGAGCAGCCTCGAAGTGGACGGCCAAAATTGGATGTTGGGACCGCTGTAGCAGCTGCTGTCATGGCCGAACCTCAAACCAGCACACGTGTGATAGCCCACAGGTTAGGGGTATCCAAAAATACAGTGCACCGGAGGCTCCTTGAACAGGACTTCAGTAATAAGCGACCGAGACAAAGTCCACATGAGCTGACACAACTGCAGGCCGAGAACAGAGTGAAACTCTGTCAAGAACTTTTGAAAAACCCAAGGGATGATCGGTTCTGGAAACGCATCGTTACTGGGGATGAGAAGTGGGTGTTTCTCCGCAATCCAGACAATCGCAAACAGTGGGCAAAACGAGGTCAAGATACCCAGGCCCAGGCGAAACAAGACAGATTCGGCAAAAAGGTCATGCTGTGTGTTTGGTGGAATATCCATGGCATTCTTCACTTCGAATTGGTTCCTGAGGGCCGTGCCGTCACAGGGGACCTCTATGCCGAACAACTGGAGCGTGTTCACGCTGTACTTGTGCAGAAATACCCCGCTCTGACAAACAGAAAGAGAGTATTGCTGCAACATGACAACGCACCAGCTCATCGCTCCAGAAAAGTGCAAGCGAAACTCGCGGAACTCGATTGCATGGAGGTTCTTCCGCATCCTGCTTATAGCCCTGATGTTGCCCCATCCGACTACGGTTTGTTTCGTTCCATGACGCACTTCCTCTGTGGTAAACAATTCAATGACTATGACGAGGTGAAACACGCTTGTCAACAGTTTTTCGATTCGAAACCTGCCTCCTGGTATCATCACCAAATTGAACTTTTGGCACAACGATGGCTAGCTGTCCTGAATCACAATGGCCTGTATTTTGCTGAATAAAATACTTTGTGTTTCTGATACCATTGCTTTTTATTTCGACGCTTGTATGGTGCAGAACTTTAGGGACAACCTGGTAAGTATCGAATTTGCATATATTATCTTATTGCATTTATTCAAGCATGCTGCAGAAATATCGCTAATACGTCACTACAGAAAAATGTTATAATATAAAAAGGATATACCTTAAACAATATATCTTAAAGAGAAGAGACATTGCATATGGATTTTATTCTTTTATAGTAATTTGACTCTCATGGATTTTAAATTAATGGATTTATTTCTTGCTGAATATGTATCTCTAAACTTTATATTATAGCATAACTCTAATGAAGATTCAACGAGATTAGTCGAAATCTAAGGATAAATAAGTAACTAAATGAAATGTTTTGATATATACATAAGAGAATATTTTTATATGGTTTTTTAGCAGTTATATTGTGAAATATTCGAATTGATTGCATTAAAAATGAAACACTATTTGGTATACATATCATAATTAAATTAATTTATAAAGTGTAATCGAATCATAATAAAACATTTTGTTTGTTGGAAGTACATTGAATGTCTACATTGAGAAGTGTCTACTTTAGTGACCGAAGGCAAATAAAACGGCGAAATGCTTCTGAAATATTATGCCTATATAGATTAGTTTAGTCAATTCAAAGTTAGCAGAATAGGAACTCTTTTAATAAACTTGACCGAATGTAGTTAGAGTGGTAATTTAAGTGTTAGTGGTCATAGAATTTGGGAAACATTCAGTTTTGAATTTGCACAGAGATTCAGTGCACAAAAGTTATTGTTAATTATAGATATCGTAAATACTTTTCACTTAAAATGACCTTTAAGTCTAATCTTAATAAGTGCTTTGCATGTATGTCTATCAAGACAATAAAAATAATTGCGTTTTGGGGGAAGAAAAGAATATGCATGTTTCCTGTTTTCCACAAGACGAAAGTATCTAATATTAGGGAAGGATTGCTTTGACGTTATGTATATATATAAAAGAAAAAGAATAAAATAATGAACGAAACATGCAGAAGAAAATCTGAATATTTTTACATATATATATATATATACGTGTGTGTGTGTGTCTGTGATATATATATATATATATACATATATATATATCAAGAGAGAAAGAGAGAAACAATGTTGAGTTTACGAAAATACCAATCTCTTTAATTTAGGTATACAATTTTAACAGATTTTAAAATAATATTTACTCAAAATAAATGAAAATTTAAAATGTATGTAATTTTTACATACATCCTTAACAGACAAACATACAGTGCTTGCTCATTAGCTGATAATTACAATGCTTTTAAAATTTTTAGAAATAGTACTCTTATTAGTTCTCATATTTCAAATTCTATTTTGTTTCATTTTTATTATTTAGTGTTTATTCAATATATTTTTTAATGTTACTGCTAATAGAACTCAGCATTTAAAATTATACATTATGATTAAAATTGAAATTTTAATAAATCATTTATTAATATATATATATTATTTTTGTTTAGGTAATTTGTGCTAATTTCGTCTTGTTTATTAAGTTCTAGTTCCAATAACAGCATGCTCATACATGCTTATATATATGTATAGTTTTCTTTACAAACAGTCTGTTAAAAAATATTTAATTATTTAAAAGTTTTTTTCAACATTTATTTATATATTTATTTATTTATTACTTCTACTAGTAACTAAAATATAAGTGTTTTAAGTAACAAATCATTTTAAAACGTCATGTAAATTACGTTATTGGAGACATAAAATCGTGTTTGAGATATTTTCAAAATTTGCATTGCATAATAAATATTGATAAATTATATCGTTTAGTATTCACTAACGATATGCTAATATCTTGTTATTAAGTCAATATATCGAAATTGATCAAATTAACCCATAAAATAGCTTCGTACAACCCTTTTCATGTCACCGCTTGTTTTGCAGCAAATTAAGATTACCGAGGTTGACATCTGATCGTAGAAATTGATATAGCAGCATGAGGTTAAAATGTTATCGATATTTTTAGATAATGATTACTAATATTTTATTCGAATTTTGCTCAGAGATAATAGCAATTTATTATAATGATGGTAATTACATATTAGTAATAGACACACTATTAATAGCAAACATAATTATTACACATTATTAATATAAAAAAAAATGTTTGGTGCATTATTATTTTATAGAATATATTTTATGGGGATTACAAACAAAAATTCAATATGACCATTATGCTATTGAAAAAAAAAAATTAAATTAATTAAAATAACTGCAAAAAATCCATAAAACATACAATGTTCTGCATACTTAAAAATATTTTATCTTTAAACACGCAGAACATATTTGCATGTTTAATTTTTTTTGGAAAATATTTACAAAAATGACAGATATATGGATACACGTTCATACTATCCAACAGAATTAAGAAATATTTTCTCAACGCATTTTGAATATTGCGAAGAATTATCACTCAAAAATATGAGTAAGTAATAACATCTATAAGGCTGGAATAAAGTACATATATATATATATGTATATATATATTGATTTGCTTGTAATTTCCTAATACTAAATTATATATATATATATATATATATATATATATATATATATAATACTATATATATATATATATATTTATTTATTTATTTATATAATACTATATATATATGTGTGTGTGTGTGGGATGGCCAACTTTCGTGGTCGTTAAACAAAAAAAAAAAAAAAAAAAAAAAAAAAAAACTGATACTTATTTATTATTAATCACTTAAAATTTAATAAAAGATTAGAGTATTTTATACATATTTACAAAAACGATAATATGAATTAAAAGAGTGCTGCTGACCAAAACAGGTTTAAAAAAAAAGTCAAAGTTTACGTTCAATAGTTCGTTTAGCACAGTTCTCGTCACAAACAAATAACACATAACTTTTGTTTTCGATCACTTTAGAAAAGTACGCGCCCTAATACAGAACAAACACCGTCTCGGCGAAAACCTGTCGTCCACAGAACGAGATGCAATCGTCTAAATGCACTCATCGCCATCCATACGTCAACTGAACTCCTTTCGGCAAGAGCTTTTTGCCTCCGTCTGTGAAGGTGTGTGCTCCGGAAGTGACATCCGTCTGACGTCACGGCCACGTGATTCCTCTAAGATTCTACACTCGCCGTCTGCAGTGCTAGTTCATCCTCGCGTCGAAGATACAGGCTGCGGCAAAGGTAGCTGTGCAGTTTTGGACTCAAACGTTAGTGGAAGCAAGATGCCGATACCACACTCGGTCATCCTGCGTCGACTGGTCCTCCAGGCGGCCACACTGAAAAATACAAAAAAAAAAAAAAAAAAAAAAAAAAACACCAAAGCAACTCAAAATAGTAACAAGCTTATATACAGCACATATACAAATTTTGATGTTTTTTTCCTTTTTTAAGTTAAGTTATCCCTCGCTTGAGGAATTCGGCATGAGTGGATGTGCAAATGGGGCCATCATGGCATCCATTCTTTATTACATCATAAATGATTTCACTTTTTATTTTCACAGTCTTACAACGTTAAAAGTACTTCGATTTCGATTTCATGGAAACTTGGTCGCCTATTTCACAAGTTTTTGGTGGTTGTCTACGCAATTTATATTTTGTTTTATTTTTCTCTTTAACTTTGACAAATTGCTCTTTTACATGTTTACGCAAATCTTTACTCTGAGACTCTAAGTTAACTTGGGATTCGAACTTGAGAACCTCTAATTGGTCATTTCTAGTTTTAGTTGTTTCTAAAGCCTCTGCAGCATCTTGTTCGGTCATAAAGTTTATAGTAGCACTCTTATGTGTAGGTAAAACTTCTAACTGTATTTGCACAGCTTTGGGAAATAATGCAGCTATTTCACTAATTGTAGTCTTCAATGGGAGTGATGAAATGAGCAATTTCCTTAAATTTATACCGGCAGTCTCTTCTTTTGTGACATTCTGTCTTTTACAATCAATGTAATCTATCGTCAAAGGCTTTTTTTTCAATTTCTTTCTTTTAAGGAGTTTGGAATTTTCTTCAACTTTTTCCTTCAACTCTTTCAGCTTTTCTGCTAAATGCAAAATTTTTCCAAGTAGGATTCGTTTTTCGTCTTTCTTCGAAGAAGTGTTTTCTTGATTTTGCGACCTCATTTGGGAAATTTTTATCTGACTTTGTTTCTTTCGTCGAGGCTCCTCCTCTTTCTCACTGTCATCATCTTCACTATTATCGTTCCTTCTTATCGTCATCACTTTCGTCATTTTCGTCATCGTCATTATTTTCACTTACAGCTCTTTTGGAAGATCCTAATGATTTTTTGGACAATATAACAGGTTGAGGGGTTTTATTTTTACACTTTTCAATACTATTTAATGTTTCACTTATTTCTGGGGATTTCTCAGAAATTTTACTTTTACAGTTAATGGGAGCGTCAATAGCAATATTCGTCTTAATTTCATTTTTATATGCATTTACTGGAAGAACTGTTATTAAATTTACCTCAAGAGAACTAGATTTATTCTTCATAAAAATACCTTTTTCATTTATCGTCGTCTCACTCAACATTAACACATTCATTCCAAATATTACGTCATAGGGTATTACATCATTGTTTGCAACATAAAAAGTAACTTTGTGTTTAAAACTATCAATTTTCAAATCTTCATCAAATGAGCCTAACGGCTTTTCGGAACTTTTCCCGCTCCCCTTCAATGTAGTACTCATAGGATTTAATCTATTAACATTCAGTTTATTAAAAGCATTCTTACGCAACAGTGTTGCTTCACTCCCTGTATCGATAATACCTGTAAAATTTACATTGTTAATCAAAATATTTTTGTTTAGGTTTTGTTTTACGCCAATGCACAATGTCTCAACTTCGGGTTTCGAACCCGGACATTCCGAGCTCTTGTGCCCGAATTGTTTACAAGAAAAAAATTTGAAACCTTTCATTCTATGAGGGCAGTCTCTAGACAAATGGTTTTTATTACCACAGTTATAGCAAAGTTTGTTTACTTCACTTTTAGGATTAAATTTTTCATGCATATTATACCTCATGGGTTTCAATTTTGTATTAAGCTCAATTTTATCAAATCTATGTTTATTTGTATCACTATCTCTCTTAAACACTTCGTACAATTTATTTTCTCTTTAAAATCGTGAAGGGTTTTAGCACCGTACAACATGATTTAATTCTCAGATTTATCATTAATTCCTTGGATCACATAGTGCATGATCGCGGCATCATCAATATACCCGTTCTTACTCAACTCACGCATTTAAAAAAATACTCTATAACAGATTCATCGCCTCTTATTTTCCTTTTACTTAATATGTCATGTAAAGAAGCAGAATTTATTTCTACCTTAAATTCCTCAATGAGTGATTTTTTAATTTTTTATAAGTAAGTAGCGCTTTCTCAGATTTAATAAATAGTGAAGCGTTCCCGCTCAAAGATCGTTTACAAAAAATTATTTTTTGCAGTTCGTTCAAATTAAACATTTTAGAAATTTCTTCAAATTCAGTAAACCGCTCGATTATATTTTCATGCGGCTCACCGCTAAATTTTGCGATATTGTTCTCGAAATCATTAAATGAGATAGCTGCACCATGTGTTCCAGAATTCTTAATATTAACTCAATTATTGTAGCACTTTTACGTTCATTATAATCATCAATAACATTATCATTATCATTATCATTATGGCATTGCACCGAGGAATCAATTTTCGACACGTCACTATCGCTGCTAGATTCATTTTCAGAATCGCTATCCGAATCATTCTCAGAATTTTCTTTTAGTGATTCAATGTTGCATAACTTCAATAATAACCTGTCTCTTAACTCTTCTTTATTGCCGTCGAAGGAAATATTTAATAAATTACTGATTATAATCAACTCATTTAGCGTAAAATTATTATCTATAAATTTTTGTTTTTGAATATAATCTTCATCATCAACGGCAAAATTAAATCCGGAGAATTTTTTTATTCTGCATCTGTTTTTTCCATCACCTTCATCATTAAAAAGAAACCGATGCAGAATTTTAATCTTATTATACTTTTCCTTTCCTAGTGCAATACCTATTTGAGGAATGTCTTCTAATGAAGCCATCATATAATAAAAATAAAAGTTGACGTACCTTTGCAGAACAGGAACAACAGCAGATACTTGATTAGCTTAAATTTCTTACTCAAACCTCCGTCTAGTCGATTCGTCGCTGTTCAGCAGAAACAACAAATCACACTTTATACATCTAATCATCCAATATGAATTTCAGATCAAGCGTAATATTCTGTATTGTAACCACTATTCATAGCATGATTAAGCATGCGAAGAAATTTCAACACAGTTTACAACAGTTTTTAAAATAAATAAATAGTTCAGTCCATAAAAAGTTTATATTTTAAAAAGTTCAATGAATTCGAAAAATAGTTCTCTTTTCAACTTTCCATCAAAAATTTATGTTAAATCAAAATTCACGTTGCATCAAAAATTTACATTAAATCAAAATTCACGTTTCATCAAAAATTTACGTTAAATCAAAATTCACTTTCCATCCCACTTCTGACTTGTGGGATTGCCAACTTTCATGGGCGTTAAACAAAAAAAAAAAAAAACTCATACTTATTTATTATTAATTAATTAAAATTTAATAAAAGATTAGAGTATTTTATACATATTTACAAAAACGATAATATGAATTAAAAGAGTACTGCTGACCAACACAGTCAGGTTTAAAGAAAAGTCAAAGTTTACGTTCAATAGTTCGTTTAGCACAGTTCTCGGCACAAAGAAATAACACATAACTTTTGTTTTCGATCACTTTAGAAAAGTACGCGGCCTAATACAGAACACCGTCTCGGCGAAAACCTGTCGTCCACAGAACGAGATGCAATCGTCTAAATGCACTCATCGCCATCCATACGTCAACTGAACTCCTTTCGGCAAGAGCTTTTTGCCTCCGTCTGTGAAGATGTGTGCTCCGGAAGTGACATCCGTCTGACGTCACGGCTACGTCATTCCTCTAAGATTCTACGCTCGCCGTCTGCAGTGCTAGTTCATCCTCGCGTCGAAGATACAGGCTGCAGCAAAGGAAGCTGGGCAGTTTTGGACACAAACGTTAGTGGAAGCAAGATGCCGATACCCTA
The DNA here is from genome assembly GCA_963930645.1 of Salticus scenicus. NCBI lineage: Eukaryota > Metazoa > Arthropoda > Arachnida > Araneae > Salticidae > Salticus > Salticus scenicus. Next base: position 115,631,191 of record OZ005653.1, on the reverse strand, counting down.
TATACATATATATTTATATATATATATATATTGATTTGCTTGTAATTTTCTAATACCAAATTATAAACAAAGAAATTTATTTTATATTCCGTAAATTTCTGTATTAAGTTATTTCTTTTTAGAATTTATGTATTGTATATTTTGTGCAAGTTAAAATAATTATTAAATTTCAGGGCTTATGCATTCCATACTGAAACCAAAAGTTTAATAACTTTTATTCAAAAAATCTTCAATAAATTTCCTTGATTTAATTGACTCTTAATTTTTTTTTTTTTTTTTTTAAATAATTTGTTAGACAACAGTATTACTTCAAAATTTAAGAAATATTATGTCACAGAAAGTCATATGCAGTAGTTACCTTATTTATTTATTTTTATTATTGCTCCCCTGGTTTAAATATAAAAATGTTATTAATTACACAATATGGACTTAACTACAATTATTTTTAAATACAAATTACAACATTAAACATTCATAAAGTTAGAAGAAATGTTTTAAAAATTAATTAATGTCTTTGATTTTATGAGTAAATTAATTTCCAGTAAATGTGAACTTCTCTTGGTCGTAAAAGGTAAAAATTCCATAAGTAAGGGAAATAATTTTATTTTGAATACTTACGATTTTCATTTATTTTGTTTCATTCATATAAGGGAGATAAGTATTTATAGTTTTCTTTGAAAAAAATTACATTTGTTTATTTTTATAAATAGTAATTTTTATAAATTACTTAAAATGTTTATTATGAATATGTATATATATATACACAATATAAACAAGTAGTTTTGTGCACATGCGTGAATGTGTGTATATTTATGTATTCTCTGTGATAAATATGGATGAATAATTCATACGTATGTAATATTTTATATATTGTTGATTTGAGTATATACTTTAATTATATTATTTTTGCGTTAATTAAAATATCTAACATACCAAATTTCATTTAAAAAAAACCTTTTGGATTGCTTACTTAAGAAGGGGATACAGGCCGTCAATATTTATTAGTTTTGCTTTGAAACCAAAAGTCTTTTGAAAATTAAAAATGCAAATTTTGTTCTCTTTATTTATTTATGATCAATTGTGTGTCTAATAGCCATTTTTGAAATTAATTTAGAAAATTTCGAAATAAATGTGTAATGAACGTTAAAGAGTTAAAATATAATTACAACTTTATATTTAAATTTCACATAAAAATATAATATTTTAATATAAATATTATCACCTTATTTACAAAGATTATTTAATATATTTACAAGAGACAAATATGGTATAAATAGCCAGGCTTGACGCAGGACAGAAATATCAATATTTATTCAGCATTAAGGACTGCAATGTAAAAAATGTTAAGTGCAGACTGCAGTTTTTATAGCGTAAAGCGTACCGTCATCAGTGAAGAACGACGAAGTGGATTTTTGCTCATATATATAGGTAGGGAAGTGGGTTATAAGTGGGTTATTAACCAATAGGAATTTAGGAAACTGTAGCTGAAAGCCAAAAGGAATTTTTCATGTAGAAAGCTTTGAAAAAATGAAAAATATGTAGATTTTTTGTAATTTTCCCAGCAATCCGAGAGAAGGGGTACAGCAAAATTGCAATTCATGACATTTTTATGATTTTTATATAAATGGAAAGCTTCTAGAAAATCGAATTCATGTAAGTGTTTAGGCTGACAGATAATTTTAGTTGAAATAAAGTTGAAAAATTAAAGTTGAAATTGTGGTTATTTTCCCAACAAGTAAGCTAAACGAATCTTTCAGCCTTGAACGAACTCGATATTCTAGAAAATTTTCATATCCATAAAAATCATAAAAATACCATTAGTTGCTATTTTGCAGTACCCCCTATCTTCGATTGGTAGAAACATTACATAAAATCTACATATTCTTAATTTTTACATAGCTTTCTACATCCAAAAGTCTTATTGGCTTAGTGCTCCAGTTTTTTAAATTCCTATTGGTTGCTACTCTGACTTTATAATCCTTTTCCCTACCTATACACTGTATGAGGAATAATCCATTTCTTCAGTCTGTGCTGATAATGTTACGCTTTACGCTACTGAAACTGCATTAAACACTTAACATTTTTTACATTGGCATCTTTAAAATTGTGTAAATATTGATATATTGATATTAGACAAATATGGTTTTGAAAAAAGCATGTGTAGTATATTTTATTATATATTACATTTAGTTTTAAGTCATTTTCTTATTGGTTTCTGAATATGCAGAGAATATAAATTAAATAAATCTTACAAATTTAAATTCATTACATTTTATTAAATACCTTTTTATATCTATTGCCGATAGATATGTAAATTTTGGTTTTCATCCCAATTAATGTAGCGAAAATTGCGGAGTATGCATTCTACTTATTAGCTCTCCTAAAACGTATCAACATCTAAATTTATGAACATCTTAAGCTCGCATTTAGATTTATGGTTTAGTTTTAATAATATTTTTTTAAGTAAAATTACACTTCTAAAACACTGTAGTTTTTCAAACTTTCTAACTTCAACTATATTTAACAAAGAAAAAAAAATGCTTAGAAAAACACAAACTTTTTTTAAAAATTAGTCTATGAATATCGAAACCTTTTCTATGGTTTATAATTCGTGTTTTCAAGAAATAGCGATTGGTTTGATTTGACATTCAACTTTTAAACAACAGTTACAAACATTGTTATCTCGACTAAATGATCGATAGACTAAAGGAAAGATTTTAAACATGAACTAAATATGAAATTTATGCTTGTGTCAAAATATTTAAAAAGATAAATTAAATTATTTAGAACAATAATACCAATTTTATGTTTCAATCAGCATCCCCTAAAGTGATTATTATAAGGCAATTATCATAGATTGCAAAAACTTTTTGAATGTTGGGTACTTGAATTAGTTCTCACTGTTGACTAAGAGAGGACAGTAGTTGTGCTAGAGTAGCATAGCAAACAGTGACATCAATAATATTTAACGGTAGAAACACTAGCTTTTCAACTGTGTGCGTAACATTCGAGTGAAATATTAAGAAGACAGATATTTGGCGCCTTTTGTATGTCAGAATTTGTATTTAATAAACTGCATTTTCCGGATTTACTATTCTTCTACTCTTATCTAACACAATCTCCTGTAGAAATTCATTTTTGCTGGTGGAAGTGCACGGAGAACAAGAATTGCCAGATACGAGGGGCAGAGATTGTTTGGATGATTCCAAAACAACGATTTTGAGCTTAGAAACTAAAGGTGTCCGGGGTAGACTTAAAAAAAAAACAAAAAAAAAAAAAAGACAATGGACTATTAAAGACATTATTAATGGAAAATTCATATCAGACGCTTTTACAGCTTTGTGAAACACTTAATGTAAATGAGTCGGATATTATAATGTGAATGCGTCAAATAAGCATTTAAAAGCAATGGGGATGATTCAGAAATTGAGAATCTGAATATTTCTTGAACTGACATTGGGAAATAACTTACCAATTATGAAGTGTTACTTCAAAGATAAAAAGATCAGTCACTCTTGTATTGTACTGTAACTGGCGAGTAATGTGGATTTGTTACAAAAAAAAACTAAAAGAAACAAATCCATCAACACATCGCGGTAATTCATCTGCATCAGCAAAATAGAATATTCATAGCAAGAAGAGTATGCTGTGCATTTGGTGGCATCAAGTCGTTATAGTGTACCATGAGATTACATAATTGGATCAGAAGTTAAATGATGTATGTTACGAAGCACAATTACTTAATTTGTACATAAAGAAAGGTACCCGCAAAGTACTCAGAGTCTGTATCCCAAGTAAATATGAAATTTATGCTTGTCCATTCATATAACATAATTATAACGTCCATAATTATATAATTGAACAGGGTTTGAATAATCTTTCTAATACACCTAGCTATCGGACCACCTTATAATTATATAATTATAACTATCCATAATTATAACGTCCATCCATTCTTCAGTTTCTCTCCACGAGGGCTACAGTAACTCCACAGTGAAATACTTAAAAGCCTTGAGATATTTTCAATTTTCAGGCCACCTTATGAATTTCCATCTAATCGCTTATTGTATAGTGTCAGCAATGGTCTCTCAAACAAATTACTGATCCACTACCGATTATAAAAAATAAAAACCATTTTTATAATAACTTATACTACATTCGATATGGTTGGTTTTTCAGTATTTCTTTCAATAGATTGCCTGGAATTTTATTTAAATTAAATGTCTTTCTTCATTTGTAAGGACTTTAAACTATTTTTGTTAGATGATTCATACCCTCTATATTTTCCCACAATTTTTTCAAATGTGAAGTTGGTTTTAAAACCTTTATTATGTAACATAATATCAAAACAAGAAAGAAGGTACAGATATTATTTATAATGCGCCACAATAATATACACTATTTAGGCATATTCGGCTCTAATCTGTACGTCAAAATGAACTTTTAAAATATAGAATGTTATTGCAAAGATACACAAAATATTTTCACAATTTTCTAACGAATAAGTAACTTACCACCTTTTCAATCTTAATTCAAAACAATACAAAAAAAAAAAAAAAAAAAAAAAAAAAAAAGAGAGAGAGAGAGAGAGAGAGAGAAAGAAAAGAAAAATAAATCAATTCCTCTTTCTATTTGTGACTGAAACAAAACTTTTAAACATGTGCATTCCAAAATGAGCATATAATTCCATACCTTTCATCAGCATTAACAAACATCCTCATTGTGCAGAAATAATTAACTCCGAAATTTCCTATTCTGCTTCACACTAAAGAAACTTTTTCGCAGACTAAATTAAAGACAACCTGCGATACAAAATTATACACAAAATAAACTATTTTCCGAACGCTCAAATTAGCTTAGTTTATTCAAATGATAATGAACTCTTTGTTTTTAGTTCTATGACTGGTATATTTGTTAATCTACCAATTTCAATAGGTTTTCTTTAACAATAATGTCATTGAACATTTTTTTTTATACAAAAAATAATTAATTTTCGTGAAAAAAATCTTTCAGATTTCAACCAGAATAGGCTTTATATATTTTGATTAAAAAAGGATTGTCTTTGTATGTGCAAATACACATTTATAAGAACCTTGGACCTTGGATTTAATAAAATATATATATATTTTTTCTATAATATGCCTATTTCGATTTAAATAGCGCTAGCTCAGAAATTCTGAAATGTCCACGCAGGCCTACACTTGAATTTTTATAAATATTATTTTGCTTTAAAATCTTTAATTTTCAACCGAATTTTTTTAATTATGAGCTTCAGATCACCATTTTTAATCAATTTTTAAATTTTTCAATACCGGTTAAAAATTCACTTATCGTGTAAAATGAGTTAGAATTTGAAAAATAGATAACCAGCAAATTTTAAAATATTAGTAAAGAGTGGCCAGAAAAAAAAAATCACGAATTAATTAATTAAACTAAATCTTTGTAAAATATCTAAATAAATGTAAATTGCTGAGTGAGTCATCTGCATGATTTCTTAAGTCTATGGTTTAAAGTAACGTTTAAAGTATCGGTTTGAATTAAAAACACTGACACCGTAAATGTAAGTCGGTTTTATATATATAAATACTTTCCGAGTAACTATTTTAATAAAATTATTATTATTTTTTTTTTTGTCACAAATTTTTCCGGAGTTAGTTTTTTAACTCAAAAGTGCAGAACTTTCTTGTAGAACAAATATTAATTTATCACAACATAGTATGTGCTTTGGAATAATGAAATAAATAATAAAATATCTGAAAAATAAATGTGATAATTAACGAATGAGAAGCTTTGTATACTGCACATATATAATATAAGTAAATAGTAAACATATATTTATTGAATAATTTTTAAAAATGAAAGTTGCAGAAACATATGTTACAAATTTGTATTTGAAATCGCGGACGATTGAAAATAGTACACCGCATTTATTTTATTTTATTTATTTATTTATTTTTTTGGAGGACGGTTTTATTTTCCTGAGGCAGTCAATAATAAAACAAAAGTGTAAAAAACATTTCTATGAAAAATTATCGCATATTTTTACGACAAATTATAGCAAAATAAAAATTTTCTTCCAATTTCAAATGATTTATTTTTTATTTTTTACATACTTTTAATAAATTTGCTACACGTTGTTAATAGATATAGAGAAAAAAAAAAAAAAAAAAAAAATCTTGCTTACATTTTTTTGTAAAGAAACATAATTTTGTACGACAGGACTTATTTTAATCGATTCTTCCATATAAAGGCATGCAGTAACTGTGTTTCATTCTTCCCCTCCATGGGAGTCTTCCTAGGGAGTCTTAGTCCGTATTTACACAAATTTCGGATAAAACCATAGAAGGCTCCGAACAGCAACCTGGGATAGAAAGCGGCATCTCACGTCTACCAGTTTTGAGCGTAGAACCCCTCGGCTACTGGTGGTTATACTAAAAATAATAATAATAATAATAATAATAAATAATTTAAATTTAAATAATAATAATAATAATAAAGAAATAAATTTGTTTTTATAACTTTAGGCAATATCAATGGATACCGCACTAATTGTAAAAATCATGTCCAACGTATGACACGTGTAAGACTATCGAGAGCTGCCTTTTATTACATTCCAAGGGGCAAGCGAGACCCAGAAAACGGTGGTTAGACCAAGAGGCCGGAACAGGCTCTCAGCCTAATCCTCGATAAAAAAGATTCTAAATCATTCCTGATTAAATACTACACATTCTTAAGTTAGATAGAATGTTTGTCAGGGAAATCTTAATTTAGTGGACATCTTAGGGTTTCAGTTATTAATTCGCTACGCGTACGATATTTAATGATAAAAATTTTTACATACCTTATTTAATTAAATAACTAAAATTTATTTCAAATTTTGGCAAAAAATATTATATATCTTTATACATATATATATATATATATATATATATATATATATATATATATATATTATGAACGTTTTAAGCAATATAAAGCTTATTGTTTTCACAATTTAACAAATTCATTATTAAACGTCATATGCAACCATAATCAAATACATAATCAAATACAACCAAATTAAACGTAAGTTTTGTTAAAGGAAGAAAGCCTCTATGTAATTCAAATACAGAATATGAAATTTTCGTCTAAAAATTAAATAAATGACAATAAATAACCAATTTAATATCATGCATCACATTTCTTAATTCCGTCAAACGATTTTTATGTACTTGTTCTCACTATTTCCATGGAAGCTTAAATAAAGCAAATTGCTTTTATGAATTTATTAGGTACAGTTGGCTGCAAAATTATTCGAGCACTAGCCAATAATTCCTATATTTAAAAAGTACACTTAAGACTGTTTTACTAAGTAAATCCTTGTCGAATTATGTTCTTAGACTGATTAAGAACATGACTCGACAAGGATTTATTTAACAAAGCTGTATTAAGTGTACTTTTTTTGGCAAGGATTATTGCTAGTGCTCGAATAATTTTGCAGCCGACTGTAACATGGGAATAATACTAAAAATTATCGTACGTAAGTGGTTTTTAGATATTTTCACTAAAGATAGTATATCGAACAGTTTGTTATTGAATAAATGTGCCATTAATTTGAAGTGATTTTATTTATCCTATACTCCTCGTGAAAAAAAAAAAAAAAAAAAAGGAAAAAGAAAGAGGAATGAATCAATGCAGATTTAGCACTATAGCTATTTAAAAGCAATATTTGTCATACCTTTTATTTTCTTTAAATGAAATACAATTTATAAAATGTTTTAATTTAAAAGATATAACGTTTTAATTTAACAGATACGAAAATATTTTTCTGTTAGGCGTGGGGAAACGAACAAAAAGATTACTGAACAAATTGAACCTAAAGGTATTTTTCAACTTTTATGAACAATGTTTAAAAATATGTATATACTTACATATTATTTTATTAACACCCTTGATTATTTCATAAACGTAAAAGTGTGAAATTGATTTTTTTGAGAAATTAGATTCGTAATAGATTTCTAAAATTCAAGCGCATTTTATTATTATTATTTTTTTAATGTTTCAAAGTCAGTAAACACGACTCTCAATTTAAAGAGTGGAATGTATTAACTGATAACGACTATTTCTAATAATATTATTATTACACGAGTAGTGAGCTAATTTTTCAACCTTTCCCTATGTTGGTATTTAGATAAATTAGCCCATTCAGGCCTGAATTATGAATTGGGCAGATAAGAAAATTAATGAATGTTTAGAGATGCTACACTATATGTGAATATCTTAATTATGAAATATTATAATAACATTCTGCAATTAACATATTTGTATCGACGCCATCAACGCCATTCAAATATAGATAATCCTAAGTTACCGATGGACAATGGGGTTAACCTTTCGTCCAGAGGTATGGCCTGGATTATTATCAAAAACGACCTTGGTTCGAAAACAACCTACTCTAACACTTTAATTCATTGGTGACCGCGGACGCTTCGAGCTATTAACTTCGCTCTATGGCAATAGATGGCAGCACCACAAAAACCCTCCGAGCAACAAAGCCTGTGAATCGCTGTTCTCACAGCAAAAAATCCTGTCACGCCCCACGCCTTCAACCCGCCGCATCAACAAACACAACTGCTCCTTCGACTTGGCAAACCGGGGCAACTGACAGCACAATCTGGTCATCGTTACCGTCTACAGCGGTAATATCCCTCGTACGACGGTGTAGTCTCTAGAGGAGGGAGTACTGTAGCGACGTCATCAACGCCATTCAAATGTAGATAATCCTAAGTTACCAATATACAATGGGGTTAACCTTTTGTCCAGAGGTACGGCGCTGGATTACTACCAAAAACAACCTCGGTTCGAATACAACCTACTGCAAAACTTTCCTTCATATTAATTTAAAATATTTTAATAAAAGTACACTTGGTTATAATTAAACAAAAAAAGGAAATTAATTTTATGCGCAGTTTACAGTTATTTTATATGAAATTTTTTGAAACAGATTCTTATTGCAGGAACACATAAAAATATGCACATTTCTCACAAAAAAAGTTTTCGTAGAAATAAGACGCATTTGTAGAGTAGTAGAAAATATGCACTTACCTTTCGGCTGCAAATGACTAGACCTTTCCATTATCTTCTCTGCTGGGAATGTCCTACCATCTACTGAGCAAAAATGCTGCTATTTTTGTATGTATTATTAGTACGGCACTACGTTTTGAGATTAAAATTCTTGAAAATAAGGGATTTAGAATAATATAAAGATGTTTTCTAATACTAGAATATTAGGGCCAAAAAGATTAAAAAAGCTTAACTTATTACATCATATTTAAATAAAAATATTTCAACCAAATTAGCTTTTAATATGTCCCACACATTCCCAAATCAAAATATTTTATTTTTTCTTCAAATAAAAATACATTTATTACTACTAATTAAATGTTTATGTATTGCATATGTCAAAGTAATGGCGCTCATTACATTTATTATAAATAGTGTTGTATCAGAAAGTAATAATATACTAAGTTGCAGAAATGCAATAGTTAATATTTATTTTTTATAAATGTTTCCACAAAATTGTCATGATCAGTTATATGCAACTCGTTATGCTAATGATGTATTTTACCTTATGCGTTCTTACCAGAAAACTCGCACAAATTGACCTGCTTAAGCAAGACCTCAAAATTATATCTTTAGATATATTTTTGCATACTAAGATCATTCTTGGAAACTCTTCTGTATTACATTAAGATAGTTCATTCTAGAAAGATAATGTGACATTAAATAAATGAAAAATAAACAAATGTATGTCTTATACGTCCAAGAAAAACAAACATCTAGCAGATAAATATCATAATTTTTATTAATGTCTTGAATGAAACATGATTCAAAATAATAATAATAATAATAATAATAAAATGTAATTGTAGTCGACGTGGATTATAAATTTTAACATAAAATATAAAAGTGTTCTTAATTAGATAAAGATTTATTTTAGTTATTCGAAAACGAGATTTAAAAAGATTTAAATAACCGAAAATATTGGTTATTTTTTAATTTATATGAATTGTTAATTGTAACTATTTTGTTTACATTTTTCTACAATGCTTGTAATCATCTAGCGCTTTAAATCAAAAGAATAATAATTATACTGTTTAATAGGAACATTTCTGCAGTGCAGAATTAAAATATAGGCAAAATTCTGTATTCCATAACAAATATTAATATCTAATTTTCTCTCTTGTTAAATAAATAAATAAATAAATATAATAATAATGTAAATATATCATCTAATTCTAATTCAGTATATTAAATCTAACCCATTTTCTGTAATCAAAAACAATTTAATCCTCCACTCAGTATTTTTTTTTTTTTTTTTTTTTTGAGAGAGAGAGAGAGAGAGAGAGAGAAAGAGAGAAGATACATTTATTTTATTTCGATTTTTTATGTTTATTTCCCAACTATCTTTTCGCAAATAATGCAATCAAACAACAATTTTCATTATGTTTCCAACGATATCTTTTTATAAAACAACCCTTAACATTTTGAAATACTCTCCTTATTGTAAATAGTTTCACCAACCTTCAAAAGAAATAAAGTATAAGATTTTAATTACAATATTATTCAAAAATCGCCGATATGGGAAACTTTCGGTCTATTGTGTAACCTTGGTACAGAAAAGACATTCTAACGAATTTTCGTATTATTAATTCGATGTATAGGAATGTAGCTGGAGTTGTATGTTTTTTCCGTGTTTCGAGGGGTACAATTTTCTGTTTTATGAATATATATATATATATATATATATATATATATAATAGGAATTGCTTAGTATTTAATCAGTATTAATAATTTCTTGTTGTGAATCATGAATGTTTGTCAAAATGAATTTTTGAATAGTTATCTTCTAGCTATTGTCATCATATCTATCTGATTATCCAAGCAACACAATAAAGACCTATGGTGATTCTTAATCTTGCTTGTGAATCTATTCATTTCTTCAGTGTGCCGGTTATCTGTTTGTAAGTGGTTGATAAACGTGAATGCTTAATAGAATATTATGGGGGCCTTTTTGCGTCCGGACACATGTTGAAAAGCATATATCAAAAAAGTGACGTAATAATTTCCATTTGAAAAATACAGTTTTTAAGAATTTATCCAGTTACTATTTTCTTACAATGAAATCAATCAACCAGTCGATGTATATAATAATAATAATAATTGTTATTATTTAGGCATAAAATTATATTTACATTTAATTAAAATATTGCTCTGCAGAAGTATTTTAATCTTTATATAACATTATACTAAATATCACAATAAATTACTTAAAATTCGTTGAATTATGAAATTAAATCCCAAAATAATAATTTTTCATTAATTACCTCACAGAGTTTATTATTATCAAAACACTTTTTAAAGTATGTTAATAAGTGAGTACAAGGTATGCTTACTGCATACGAAAGTAAACTGTTGCTAATTAGCAGGGATTTTTTTACATAATAACAAATGCTAATTTTGAAGAATGATGTTATTTATATATACATATATATACGATTATGCAAACATACGATTATGCAAATATTACAGTTAGAAATTAGTAATGGATATTGAATGAAAAAGAAACTTTAATTTGTCAACTCTGTGAATGGAGAGTCTTTTTAAACAGGATACATATTAAAAGATGCTGTGTAAGGCTACCAATTTGTCTTAGACATAGATGGGCATACTCCAGTGCAAAAGTGACTCGATGACAAAAATCATTTTATTTGGATGAATTGCGCAAGCTGGTTTACCATTGGACAAATTATTTTCCTGAGAGGAGGGATTAGGTAGACAAATACTTTCATGGTGGAACACTTTCTTTATAAAAATAAATTGTAGAGTAAAGCGTGTTGATAATTTTAATGTAAAACATATGAGTATTTTTCGGTTATTGATATCATTTATTTAAAGTTAAACATTTTAATTTAAATTAATTCCTATTTCTTGTATGTAGTGCTGGTTGTATTAAATATCATCAGTGATTGGGAGGTTGTTGGTCACTATCTATCATAAAGAATCACTTTAGTAATTTATTAAAATGTGCGCTAAGTCTTCAAATGAAAGAAGTTAGGTTTAACTTGTATATATTCTGCTGTAAGTGAGGCTCCCTCGTACATAAGTGGATTTTTATACTTAATCTTCTATTTCTTATTTAATCTTCTAATAAACTATTTTTTTTTTGTTTTAGTTAATAAACACGTACACTAAATCCATCAGACAAGAATACTGAAACATATTGTTGTTTATCCCTTTAATTAAAAACACATTTGATTAGTGGAGCAACTAGAAAATATACAGTATTTAACTGTTCTGTTACAGTGAAAGTCAAGTAGAAAACTAATCTTAAGACTTTGACATTGCAAAAATAGAACAAAAAAGGAAATTACGTGATTTCAGAGTTTCATGTCGGAGAGGAGGGGATTATTTATTTGCTTGAATGCACATTAAAAGATCGAGAGAGTTTATTTTGTGAAGATACATTATTCTGTCTATACAAATGCCTTTAAGAGGGGCTTGGAAATGCCTGGTTCTCTCTAATCTGTTGTTCAATACATTTGTTGTCTGAATAGTTTACGCTCTGGTCTTCACTTTGTAGTTGAAGTGTCTAAGGACTTGTTCAGTCCTAGATGTTCGTGGGCATTCATATTCCACTTCTAAAATAAAGCTCGGTATAATTATCTCTAGTTTGCAAACAAACGAACATAGGCAGGCAAACCATGTTTATTCGATTGTTTTAAGATATAGACGTTATCTTCCGAAGCGGGGAAAAAATGCTTAGATTAAGAATTATTGTTATTGCTAGGTTAAGAATGGTATTGTTAGGTTAAGAATTATTATTATTATTATTTTTTTGGATTCTCCAGATAATTCTTAGTGTTTATTTCCAAATCATTTTTATTTCCGACCAATGTGTACATGCATTACTATAGCAATATTACTATCTGCAATTACTATGTGAAATTAAAATCGTTATTGCATGTCTCCGGATAATGTTTAATGTTGACTTCCAGATCATTTTTAGTTCCACCCAATGCGTACATGCATTACTATGACAATATTACTGTCTGAAATTACTATTTGAAATCAAACGAGTCAATTATCTGTTTTTACCTCTTCCATTATTACTTCTATCTACTGAAACAATTAATTTCATTTCGTTTGAAATGGACTTCTTGCAGTCACATTGTTTCTTTGTACTTTTCTTTAAATAATGAAAACATTTTTGCCACTTTTACTTCCGAAATATTTTATTAATTCAAATAAAAATTGAAATACAGAGTTATCCTAGGATTATTTTAGATGTGCAGATATTCACAATTGATTAAATGTTAAATTTGTTTCACAATGATGATTTCTTGAAATTTTCGTACTAGTATAGGAAACATAATTATAAATCTATATGCTTTTAAGTTTGTACATACATAACTTACAAACAACATTTATTATTATTATTATTTTCTATTTAAGACAGTGGCTTAAAAGGCATATAAAAATCGCGTTTATGAAATGAATAGTTTGAAACTCAGACTGTTCATAGAACATATCAAAGTCCGAAATACATTTATTAAAATACCTGAACCGCTACTCTTTAAAAAACATTCACATAAAAAGTACAAATATATTGTCCTATTTTTCCCACTAATTATATATATATATATATATATATATATATATATATATATATATATATATAAAGATTTTACGATTAAGTAAATGGCATAAAATTTAAGCATCATTTAATATAAAATAATAATAATAATAATAATAATAATAATAATAATAATGGAAATGTAGCCTAGTACCGTTATTTTTACTATTACTACTAAATAATGTTATAAATTTGGTAAATATTAACATTTAAATTTGTTTTACACGATAAAGACGTTGAAATTTACATTATTTACCTTAATAAGTTTCGAAAAATTTCAGAATTTATTATTTATGCAGGCTTCAGTTACACATAAATTAAATGCAAGTTGTCTAACGGATGAACTATATATTATTTATTCATCATTTTAAAGAAGGGAAAATGTGCAAGAATAGTTTAGTCACGCGTATACCAACATTAGGCATTTATTAAGAATATGTGTGTTAATAAAAGAGAAAAAGTCCACTTCTCTATTGCATTTGCATTTCAAAATCCTTTTTTATATATTTTAAATGAATGCTGTATTTTGTTATTCTGATTCAGTGAAATAAGTATTTCGCCTAGATTAATCTCTCGAGATACACTCTGTTGATTAAAATAAACTGTTTGCTTGAAACTGAAAACAGCTGGTTTTATTCAAAAGTTAATTAACTTTGACTCTTGTATTTCCAGGAAAATTTGGGAATTATTTATCTGCCTTAGACTTATTTTTAAATACAAATTATAAAATCCTTAATCTACCAAATATCAGGCTTTATTTCCGATTGCTGTATTTTTTTTTTCTTATTTTAATATGATCTTATTTTTTATTTATTAAAATCATTTTGTTTACAGTTTCATAGAGAATATAGTTTCGAAAATATGTAATAAGAATATGGATCTTAACTCATCCATTTCTAGAGTCACCTAGAAATGACAAAAGTCTAGATTTTTTATTTATTTTTATTTTTTTTTTTTTAACCTAAACAATTATATTCATGCATATTCTTTATTTCCATAGGAAGTAATTATGGTAAAGATTCGTATATTTTTGTTAGAAACACTGTGTTTATATCATTTGTACATTTTTGTGATCGTTTTCGCGCTATTGAAGTGATATCGTGTTTTATCGTCTATAAATATTATAATTTAGAAAAAAAAATACTTGATTGTAACAGGCAAGATCAAACCACTCTCACTTGCTCCCTCAGTGGTCAGCTTCGATCTTAGACATATTTTGTTGGTTCTAAATATTTATAAATATTTGCAAATTGTTCTACTTGGCAGGCTTCCCTGATTCTTGCTTGTCTGGGGCTCTCTCGGCAGGATCTTACTAACAATCCTTTATTGGTTCTCGATTTCTTTAGGATGCACAATATTATACCTGATTTAGCCCTTCTAGTCATTGGGGATATGCAACAAACACTACAGCAGTTGATAATATTATGTTCAAAGCATAAGTAAAAAATTTTTTTGTTATTCTATGTAATAAATGAATATATAAGCTATAAATTAAATGCTTTTTTGCAAAGTAACAAGTCAAATTTTCAAATATAAATATAAATAATAAATATAATATTAAATCATTCAGACTAAATATTACATAACAGGAACATTTTTTTTTTTTTTTTTTTTGGGGGGGGGGGGAATTAGTTAAGGGAATTAACTAGTTAAAATAATCATAATCTTATTATTTGAGTCTACATAAAACAGTTATTTTATACATATAATAATAAACAAATAACATATGCAAGTAATGGTAAATTTTGAAAACAACCCAGCTGATAATATAAGAAGGTCGTTCACACTTTGCGGAGAGGGTGATGATTGTCAAATTTTTTGTGGAAATGCCATTATGTTTGCTTCAATGTACTTTTGTCTAATAACCTATTTAAAAAAAAAAAAAAAAAACTTTTAAAACCAAAATTCTTAATGTATCGTATTACATAAATCTTTTCGAAATTAGAATAAAATTTAATTTGGAAAAAAATAAGTAATTTTTTGTTTATTAACCAAAAAATTGATAAAATTTGAAATGCAAGTTGGTATTGTGGGGTACAGGCTGTATATTATGTTTTTGTGCTCATGAGAGAGAGAGACAAAAAAAATTGAAAACTGCAATTTTTAATCCCATTTCAAAAACATGTGACTTGATGTGAAGCAGATTTTTTATTTTTTTTTTTAATTCCTCCTAACGGTTTTTATACAGTCTTCTCTTGTTGCCACCTAAAATCACGTGATAATTTCGCTGGGGAAGCTACTTCATGTCGCAGAGAGATAATGAGAGAGGATGCGTGGCCTATTATATAAGGTCTATGTGTATACAGAACTGAAGTTTCGATCGAAACGAATAACTAACATTGAAGGTTATTTTCGTCGTACACGTCACGAATGAAACGTTCATATCCGTTCGCTTTGCCTCACTCGGTTCATTTCCACCTTTTTGTTTTTCTCATTTCGTTTATTATCGCTACTGAAAAACATTCTCTCTCTCTCTCTCTTTCAGTTACTAAGTAATGATATTTAAAAAAAGGGGGAAATGAAAGTAGATTCAATAGTCCAAAGAAAAAAAAAAATAATAATAAATGGAAATTATTAACAATTGTAATTAATAATAAATTTTAAATATAAAAATTTGTCAATTATATTATTACCATTTATCAGCCTTTAAATTAACATGGAAGCATGCAATAGAAGAAATTTTTATTTTATAACTTAAATATTTCATTTAATATTATATTAATATTTCAGTAAAATTAAAAAGTACATGTAGTTTATTTATAAAATGATGTGTCCTCCATTGGCAAATTTTTCTTTTCATCCAAATGCATAGCAATACTCGGTATTCGGTATATTTCTTAGCACAACTGGATGAAAAGGTGAAAAATCTTTTTCACCCCTTATCCGAGAAGGAGAGTGACTCCGTAACATTTAGGGTTGAAAACTGAAAATTACTCAACAGGTGATTTAGATGTTAGTTACTTGCTTCGATGAGGAATGCGCAGTCTAGTAAGAGATATGCTCTAAGTCCTTCACAATAGTTTTAGCTCAAAATTTTTTTAAAAGCAAACTTTTTAAAGAACCATCATGACAATTTTATAATAAGAAGACAGTCTGCTTTTAAAAATAGGAAAATGAAGACATTTTCGATCAACTTTCAGAAATGAAAAAAAAAAAAAAAAAAAAAAAAAAGGAATGTTCCGAAATTCGCCATTTTTAGATAATTTGGACGGATTTAAGCTTAAAAATGTGTTTTTTCCCCGCCGTCTCAAAGGGAGGGGGATAAATTTTAAAAATTACTCCATAATTCTTGTTGCATACACATACCTAACCGACACATAAAAAAATCGAGATCCTAAAATTATTTAAAGCAGATCTATGTTTTAAAACGTGTTTTTTTTTTCTCCTTCCGCACTTAAAGGTGGGAGGGGGATGGAATTTCCCAAAATCTATTTATACAATGAGTTAGATACATATAATCGACCCACACATCAAAATAAGATAATTTAGTGCAAGTTACTCATGCATAAATGTTTCCCCCCCACCCACCCACCCTCCAAACGGCGGTAGGATAAAATTTCACAAAATCCCTTTGTTGTGTTGTGTATGCATAAGCAACCAACACTTCAAAAATTATCATTCTAAGATAATCTGGAACAGAGTTACGCATTGAAGCTAGTCTTTTGCCCCTTCCGACCTCCAAGGGAGGGGGTGTTGGACGGAATTTCAAAAAACTCCTTTCTAGTGTGTGTCTTGAGTACGTGTAACTAATCGACATATCAAAAAATCGCTTTTATGAGATAATTTACAGCAGAGTTACTGTTAAAAACGTGTTTTTGCGGCCCTACCTCCGCACATAAACAATCGCCGAAGCAGAGATAGCAACACTGTTCCGGCCATTTGTCATGGCAGAGTCGCCGGAGACAGTCCGGAGCAGAGTTACACATGGAAAAAATTTTTTTGTCCCACTCCAAACCCCCAAAGTGATTAGGATGATATTTCACAAAATCACACTGTCGTGAGTACGGATAACCAATCTATATCTATATATATAATCGCTATCCTGAGGTAATTTTAAGCAGCGTTTATCTTAAAAGCGTGCTCTGCCCCCTTGCCCTTAAAGGGGGGGGGGAATTTCGTAAAATCTTTTTACACTACGTGTTGGGAATGCATAACCAGCCCATACATGAAAAATAATCTTACTGAGATAACTTAATCTAACTAAATTAATCTTACTGAGCTAAGTTATATTTGGAAACGTGTTTATTGCCCCCATGCCCTAAACGGGGGGAATTTCGTAAATTGTGTTACATTGGGTGTTGTATACACGTAAATTAGCCACACACTAAAATTTGTGATCTCAGCTCCTACATATTACCCCGGACGGATTCATCTACTCGTAACTGCCCCCCACCCCCACCCCCCCCTCAAAAAAAATCGCTAAACAACTATAATGATTTTTCGGAAATTTCCTCATGAAGACTCTAGCGGTTTTTTATACGTTTGTGCTATTATTGTTGGAGTTCTATTCGAAAATTCGTATTTTGCTAAATTTACTTCCGAAAATCGCCCCCCCCCCTTCACTATTAAAAATCCAACTTACCAAAATCGCAAAAAATAATTTTTTTCTTGTGCTCAAGTCTGGTCTTTCTATCTCCAATTTTTTTCACCGTGAAGTAATTTGGAGCCGAGTTACGCTTATAAAGGTGTTTGTGCCTTCTGGCCCCTAGGGGAGAACGAGGGGTGGTATTTCGCAAAATCCTGTCTTAGTGGCGGTCAGGATTCTGAAACCAACCTGGTCACCAATATTTGTGACTCTCTCTCCCATAGAATCGCCATGGCAGTTTTGAGTCAGTGAATCAACGAGTTTACTCTTTTATATATATACAGATTTGTCTATATATTTTAGGAACTACTTGGCTGTCACGAAAATAGAGTCCTTGGCGAAAAATGTCCTATATACTTCAGCATCAAAAGTTAAAAACATACCCAGGATTATCAATAAATAAAGGCCTTTAATATAGATCTGAATTAGCTTTCAATTTATTATTATTTAATTTTTATTATGACGTCATTTTGCATGTGCCTAAGCAAATTTTATAATTAATATTTTTACATTCTCATACAAGAGAGTATTGCTTTTGGGTCAAATTTTCGAAAGTTAGTTTTTATTATATTTACAAGTTTTGAGATCCCCTGAATCTGAAAATCATGTTTTTAGCTGTTGGTCTCTATGTGTGTGTCCGTCTGTGTTTGTGTGCCTGTCTGTGTGTCTGTCTGTTACCAGCATATCTCAAAAACAAATAGCAGCAGAAACTCCAAACTTGATATTCTAAATGTGTATCATATAGGGATGTTACACTAAGTTTTTCGTTGAGATGAAGCAAATGTTTCGTGTACAGTTACACCCAAGTTTATTCAAATACATTACGTCTATGTGAGGAATTGCAGGTAAGTAGAGTTCAACAAATATAGACTACACTAAACCAAATGAAACGAATATATATATGCTATATACGTAAAAACATGTTTCATATAGAATATGGCATGAAAATCATTCACTGTAATTTATTCATTTACAGGACTGCACAAAAGAACTAGATTATATTGCGACAATAGCTGAAAATTGATGGAAGTGCACTTCTGATTGCGCCGTGCATTATTACTATAGGATTATATTTAGGTGCAATATACATTTTGTACATAATTTTCAAAAGATATACAGGGCTGTAAATATTTAAACGATAATATTCTTTTTTACTGTTAGTGGAAGTGCTTTACTGTAATATTTTAGCCTGTCCAGGAAAGCTGCTCAGGAATGGGAATGATTTCCTCATAGAAATATGATAAATAATGTGTGTTTTTAAGCTATATATTCATCACTTGTTTTTTGCATATTTACGCGTTTTGAGGCTTCCTGATTACCGAAGTCAAGTTTGTAAAAGTTTGATCTATTTTTGTGTCTATAACAGTAACTTAAAAACGAATAATTTCAGGAGATCAGAAAGTTGTATTTCAAATTAATATAAGTTTGTTGCTGGAATAAGACTGGTAAGTTTCAAGGGATGTGGTGCGTGAAAGTTATCTGAATAATTGAACTGAATAATAAATGAAGATGTCTGAATAATAAGTGAACTTTTAATTTTAATAATATCCTAAGAACTTTTAAAAAGCCTTTTTTTTTTTTTTTTTTTTGAGATTTTTTTTTTTGAGATTTTTTTTTTTTTTAGATAATAAAAATCACGAAATAAAAAGATAAATAAAATAAACAAATAATATATATATATATATATACACTGTAAAAAATAACTGAAATTCCCTGTGATTGGAGAAAATAATTATTTTCTCCATTCACAGAGAGTTTCTTGCAGCTGGTAATAGTTATTTTTTTACAGTGCATATATATTTAAGAAGATTTTTATTGAAATTAGATTTTTGTCATCGTGTCTTTGTGTTACGCTGAAAAAGAAGGCGCCTCCAATTTAATGTAAATTTAAATTGCTTTGTTTTTTTCGTTACTCGCTAGCACAGTGGGTTATAGAGTTATGTTGAAAACGCTATGCTTGTGGGTTCGATACTCGCACGTCAATGTGAAACTTCCCTGGAGATGACCAGTAGAAAATTAGAAAATATATCAGATGGTGAAAAAAAAAATCTGTGTTTACACTGTATCCTAAGAAATTTTGATATTTTCTTTAGGAAGTATGTTTCCGAGTTACTAAAACGCACAAAATAAAAATTCAGTAAATAATAATAATAATAATAAATAAATAAATAAATAAATAAATAAATACACTAATATAACATTTGAAGTATTTTATTGTGGAGCCCTAAAAGCATAAAATAAAAATTTATTCTTGTAGAGACAAATTTTAAAACCATAAAAGTTTCAACAACAAGAAAATTTCAAAGAAAATTATAGATATTTCACCTCTGTAAAAGATGAAAAAATTTAAGTATTCCAAGTATTTTAAAAAGCATTCGAGAACAAAATTCTTTTTGCATTTGTTAGATTTTTCTAGCATATTCAATGTCTTATCGTGACAGTTCTTTGACTTTTGTATGGAGTGTCTTGCAGATAGTGGTCCTGGTTCGGTTTTCGAAAGACAATATGGTACTGTTTTGCAGATAATTAAAAGATATCAAATGATAAAAGAAAATCTTCCATTACTCCACAGTATCCTAAGAAATTTTAAAAGTTTTTTTTTTTTTTTTTAACTAAAAAGCATAAAATAAAAGTATAAGTAAATAAAATAAAATAACATTAGAAGCTTTTTATTGTGAAGCCTTAAAAGACATAAAATAAAAATTTATTCAGGCAAATATATGCTACAAAGAAATGAAAGTTTCAACACTAAAAAAATTTTGGAGAAAAATACACATTTCCGTTTTTCAAGAGAGGAAAATTTTAAAATATTCCAAATGTTTTTAAAAGCTTTCGAAACTTTTGAAATTCGTGGCTTAACGAATAATTATAGAAAAACTAATATTTAAGACTTTTGGTCTCGAATGATTTTAAAAATATTTTGAATATTTAAAACTTTTAATTTCTTGCAAAAGGGAAATATCTATATTTTTCTCTAAAACTTCCCTAGTGTTGAAACTTTCATTTCTTTGTAGCATATCTATTTAGGGATCTAGCTTTTTAGGGATTCACAATAAAAAGCTTTTAATGTTGAAAAATATTTTTTTTTTTTACTTATATTTTTATTGTAAATTGTTTCTTTTCTTGACAGGTTTATAGTTTTAACTTCATTTTATTTTCGTTCCAGAATTGTTTAATACGACGGATGTATTACTATTAGACTGATGTATTACACCAATATATCAATATGTATTTTTTGAAATACCTACAAAACACATAATAAGTCATGAGATGTTTTTAGTATGTTTTTTTCTTAAATTCAAATACATTAAATTTTAAAGATAAGTTACTAAAATACTTCTTTTTACTTTCTTCTATATGTAATATAGAGAAAGTATTGGATTCGCGAAAATTTTCGACCTCCGTTTTTTGATGGATTTACATGTTTTGGGATGTCTAGATTACGAATTAATAGTTTTTAGAAAATGTCTGTCTGTATCATTTTTTTTGTGGACGCTGTATCTCACGAACCAATGAATGAAATTTAACCAAACTTGGTATTTAATTGCACCCGGACATGAACTGATGCTGATTAGATTTGGGGATCAATAGCTCAACAGGTGGCGCTGTGATCGCATTTTATGCAAATTTTTAACATGGCAGCATAGGACAGAATTTCGTATAAATGGGCATAATGAGAGTTATTTTAAACTTGTGATTGTAAAATTAATATGAATTATTGATAATAGTAGTAGTTAACTAGGAAAAAAAAATTGTGCATGTGGAGGCATCGGTCCCCCCCCCCTCGGGGGGAAGTACCCCCCCCCCATGGAAGTAAATTTTCGAGATTTGTATCTTTCGAAAGGTCTCGTTTATAATAGTAATAGTTAACTGGGAAAAAAATTTTGTGCATGTGGGGGTATCGGTTCCCCCCACTGGGGGAGAAGTACCCACCCGGGGGAGCAAAGTTTCAAGATGGGTATCTTTCGAAAGGTCTCGTCAATACCTTTAAAACGAATGGTTGAACCATAAATCTGTGATAATTTAAAACAAAGTTATAGATTTTTTTTTACTTTTAACAATTTTTTTTTTTTTTTTTTTTTTTTTTTTTAACGAAATTTAACCAAACTTGGTATTTAGTTGGTCCCCAACATAAACTGGTGCTGATTACATTTCAGGATCAAAAGCTCAACAGGTGGCGCTGTGATCGCATTTTATCTAAATTTTTAACATGGCAGTATAGGACACAATTTCGTATAAATGTGCATAATAAGAGTTATTTTAAACTTGTGATTCTAAAATTAATATGAATTATTGATAATAGTAGTATGTAACTAGGAAAAAAAATTGTGCATGGGGGGGGGGCAACGCTTCCCTCCTAGAAGGGAAATCCCCCCCCCCCCCCGGGTGGGTAAATTTTCACAATGGGTATCTTTCGAAAGATCTCGTTGATAATAGTAGCAGTTAACTAGGAAAAAAAAATTGTGCATGTGGAGGCATCGGTTCCCCCCCACTGGGGGGGAAGTACCCCCCCGTGGAAGTAAATTTTCGAGATTTGTATCTTTCGAAAGGTCTCGTTTATAATAGTAATAGTTAACTGGGAAAAAAATTTTGTGCATGTGGGGGTATCGGTTCCCCCCACTGGGGGAGAAGTACCCACCCGGGAGAGCAAAGTTTCAAGATGCGTATCTTTCGAAAGGTCTCGTCAATACCTTTAAAACGAATGGTTGAACCATAAATCTGTGATAATTTAAAACAAAGTTATCGATTTTTTTTACTTTTAACAAAAAAAAAAAAAAAAAAAAAAAACTCGTATTTTTTTTTTTAACGAAATTTAACCAAACTTGGTATGTAGTTGGTCCCCGACATAAACTGGTGCTGATTACATTTGGGGATCAATTGCTCAACAGGTGGCGCTGTGATTTCATGTTTTCTAAATATTTAACATGGCAGTATAGGACAAAATTTCGTATAAATGTACATAATGAGGGTTATTTTTAACTTGTGATTCTAAAATTAATATGAGTTATTGATAATAGTAATAGTTAACTAGGAAAAAATTTCTGTGCATGAGGGGGCATGGGAAGTACCCCCCGGGGGGGTAAATTTTGAAGATGGGTATCATTCGAAAGATCTTTAAAACGAATGGTTGAACTATAAATCTGTGATAATTTAAAACAAAGTTATCGATTTTTTTTACTTTTAACAAAAAAAAAAAAAACTAAGAAAAAAATTCGTATTTTTTTTTTTTTTTTTTAAATATTGTTACTGATTGAATATGTATAGGAAAATATAGAAGAAAGTCTTGTGGTGGATACAACATACTAGTTATAATATTAATTTACGAAACATAATAAATTTTAGAATTTAACACCCACAAACTAAGAATCAATATATTAAAACACGAATTTTACAATGATATTTTCTTACAACATTTAAATATTTATTTCAAGAATGATTAACACCTGATTTTTTAAAGAATTGTACTGGAAATGAACTGATGATCATTAAAGCTTTGTACTCTCAAGAAAACACATAAATTAGTTGCATAATGCTGAGTAATCCCTTTAAACTGTAGCGAGTAAGCATTTATTTCTCCTGAATGTTTTTCATCTTAATCACTTCCTTGAACAAGGATTTGTCATTTCATTGAGAAAAATAAGCCATTTGTGATATGAAACTGTTAATGATCAAAATATTTTTGGTGATGTGTGAAGAAATACCTAATATGGTTTGCTAATAAAAAATCGCATTTTAAATACCATTTTGTTTTAAGTAGTTTAGTTAAATATGTATGTTAGAAACTTTTAAAAAGAAAACGCGTTTTTAATAAATGCCTTTTTTTTTTTCAGATTTGTAAAAGGGGTTGAAGTATTTTACATTTATTTTTTATTTTTATTTTTATTTTATTTTATTATTATTTTTTTTTAAGCATGAGATACAAAATAATTTTTCTATATATACTACTAAACTGATAATGCATATTAATAATATTATACGGATAATTTTTTTCTTGGGCCAGTAAAATCTGATTTGTTAGATTATTGGTTTTAATAAAAAATATTCACACAGAAATAAAAAGGTATTGATAGTTGTTTTTCATCTGTTATATGATTTAACTTACATATATTGATAATAGTAATACGTTTCTAAAAAAAACTTTCTATTTCCAATTAACTATTTCTTAGTATAAGTTTTTTTTTTTTTTTTTTAATTACTTACAAATGGAGAAATGATATAATTATTTTTTAAAAATTATTTTTAAAATTTTAGAACCTCATTTTACATTCAATATTTTTCAATAAAATCTACATATAAATATTTATTTATATTAACATGCCTTCTAAAAAGTTTGGAGAAGTATGTTTTGTAATATATTTAAGTTTAAAAATTTAACAGCTGAGTTAAACTTGCATGGAGTGAATTGTGAAGAAATGACACTATGTTCAAAAGCTACCGTCGAATATGTGTAAAAAAAAAAAACAGCATATTTTACCAGTATTAACTTATGCTTGAGCCACCTGCACATTAAGGTATAAAACTGTACAAAAACTTCAAACAACTCAGAGAAGCATTTAGAGATGCATGTTAGGAATCAACTAAAGAGAAAGAAAGCTAAACAAATGGATTAGGGATCAAACCAAACTTACTGATGTCATTTGTAGAGTTCAGAAGTTTAAGTAAAGCTGGGCTGGGCACATTGCCAGTAGAAACGATAATAGAGGGACCACCGAATTTCGATTTTGCATACCGAGAGATAATAAAAGACCGAGGTTGGACACTGGATAGGTCAATTGGTAGAGTCTTGACATTGTAAGTCAAAGATCCGGGTTTGACTCCCGGTCCAGGCATTTTTATTACTCAGACGGAAAAAAAAAAAAAAAAAAAAATCAATAAAATATGATTTTCTTCCCAATCAGTTGATTATGTGATTTTAATTAAAATTGTATAACTGTATATTTTCAGTCTGTTTGAACTTTATTTCTCCTTTTCTGAAAAAAATAGCGAAAAAATCTGAAAAAAATATTGTACAATTTTATAATTTTATAGAATATTAAAAACGTAAAATCAGTTTCTAAAATGAAGAGAATAATTTTATGATGGTTTAATAATTTAATAAGTATCTCCTTATATTATTAAAATCTGTACGCGTGTGTGTGTCTGTCTGTCTGTGAGAAACGGCTTGAAGCAGCAAAGGCTCGGTCGCTAACGGTCGCACGGACTTCGAACAGGTACCGTCGGACAGAGAATTTATCGCAGATCTGGGTTATCTAATTTGCTAAACGATGCTACCCTAATTAGCGGAGATATTAATTAAAATGTCGACCATTGTCTAACGAAAAAACGATTTGAAATCGGAGGCGTCCGCCATTTTCGACCAGGACCGATTACCTCGAAAGAAGAACTAGAAAGAAGAAATTTCGTGGATCTTTGTAAAGCGATCGCTTTCGATCTGTTGGAAATATCGAAAATACACTTGTACCACGAGAAAAAGCATTTATTACCGATTCTTACGGTAAAAATTTTAAAAAAAAAATACGGATTTTTTATATTTTAAAAAAAAAGTTTTAAAAAGGGTCGAAAATTTCTCTTTTATGCGATCGTCTTTTTTGAAACGCCCTGTATAAACATTTTTACAAAAAACGGATTAGCGATCCATATTTTTAGATTTTACGAAACATCGATTTTTTCACAAAACATTTTATAACTCAAAAGCGTTTAGAGATAAATCATTTTTTTTTTTTTTTTTTTTTTTTTGTATATAGATCTCGCTTACATAATTTAATTCCCAAAAGATTGAGAGAAAATTTCAAAAACTGAATGAGTTTTAATTTCTTTAATTTTAGCCATTGAAGCATTCATTTGAATAAGACGAACTTCATTCTACTTCACGGAAGAACGATGTCTGATGGAAAGGAAAAAAAAAAATAAAACTTGAACGGAAAGAGAAACATGTATTTAATGAGGTCACGTGTATTTAATGAGGTACTGCGATTAAAAATTGCAATTTTGAAATCGACGGAAGCGAAAAAAAAAAAAAAAAAAAAAAAAAAAAAAAAAAAAACAGCGATAAACATTTGGTATTTAACGGGTTCACGTGTTTTTGGTAATGCGATTAAAAATTGCAATATTCTAATACGCGTACTTCAATTTCTAATTACGATTAATTACTTTTTTATACATCATTCGAAAGATATTTTAAAGTTCTATTATATTATTCAAAGTTTTCAACAGATTTACACGTTTTGAGGTGTCCTGAATTCGTTTTCTTTTGTATCTCAGCTACTAATTAAAATAATTTCATAAGTAATACATCATTGGAAAGCTTTTTTGAATTGGAATCGAACAGTGGAATACAGAAATTTGAACCGCCAGATGGCGCTGTAATATTTTCAAATTTCAATATTTCAATTTCTAATTATGATTAAATTATTTTTAATACATCATTCGAAAGATATTTTAATGTTCTTTTAAATTATCGAAAATTTTCACCAGATTTATACGTTTTGAGGTGTCCTGAATCAATTTTCTTTCATGGCGCTGTAATATTTTCAAATTTCAATATTTCAATTTCTAATTATGATTGCAAAATTTTTAATACATGATTCGAAAGATATTTTAAAGTTCTTCATTCGAAGTTTTCAACAGATTTACACGCTTTGAGGTGTCCTGAATTCGTTTTCTTTTGTACCTCAGCTACTAATTAAAATAATTTCATATGTAATACATCATTGGAAAACTTTTTTGAATTGGAATCGAACAGTGGAATACAGAAATTTGAACCGCCAGATGGCGCTGTAATATTTTCAAATTTCAATATTTCAATTTATAATTATGATTAAATTATTTTTAATCCATCATTCGAAAGATATTTTAAAGTTCTTTTAAATTATCGAAAATTTTCACCAGATTTATACGTTTTGAGGTTTCCTGAATCAATTTTCTTTTATGGCGGTGTAATATTTTCAAATTTCAATATTTCAATTTCTAATTATGATTAAAAAATTTTTAATACATCATTCGAAAGATATTTTAAAGTTCTTTTATATTATTCAAAGTTTTCAACAGATTTACACGTTTTGAGGTGTCCTGAATTCGTTTTCTTTTGTATCTCAGCTACTAATTAAAATAATTTCATAAGTAATACATCATTGGAAAGCTTTTTTAATTGGAATCGAACAGTGGAATACAGAAATTTTTACCGCCAGATGGCGCTGTAATATTTTCAAATTTCAATATTTCAATTTCTAATTATGATTAAATTATTTTTAATACATCATTCGAAAGATATTTTAAAGTTCTTTTAAATTATCGAAAGTTTTCACCAGATTTACACGTTTTGAGGTGTCCTGATTACGTTTTCTTTTGAATCTCAGCCAAATGAGTTAGATCGTTCAAAATTGGTATACGTAGGTTATGTAGGACTGCGCTGCCGAAGGCAGTGGGGACCCGGTCCGAATTTTTACCCGTTGAGAAATGATTTTTTAAATTTTCTTAAGAATAATATTTTGACTTGAGAAGGAATGTGTGGGCGAAGCGCACGTATACCTCCACACGCGCTCGCGCAGCGCGCATGGGACTGCGCTGCCGGAGGCAGTGGGGTCCCGATGGGAGTTTTACCCGATCAGATTTTTTTTTAGGAGCCAAGAAGGGTGAGGGAAGGAATACGCGCGCGCAGCGCGTGTATCCCTTAAATTGTGCGCGCGCAGCGCGCACGTGACTTCGCTGCCGAAGGCAGTGGGGACCTGGGCCGATTTTTACCCAATCATAAATGATTTTTTTTTTCAATTTCTTTTCTTAAGATTAAAAGTTACTGTTAGTGATTCATTTGAAAATACTGACCCGCTAGCGGGCGAAGCTCGCTGGTACATTATAAAATACAGATAATACTTTATGTTTTATTATTACTTTTTCTTACCCGTAAGGTAGAGAAAATTTTGTGTTTGGGTAAATAGTCGAATTCAGTTTTTGTTATATTTAGACGTTTTAAGATGCCTTGAATCAAAAAATCATGTTTTTAGCGGTTGGTCTGTGTGGTATCAGCATATCTCAAAAATAAATTATACCAGAAAGTCCAAGCATGGTATTCTAAATATGTATGATATAGGGATGCTACATTTCGTTGAGATCATGCAAATGGCTTGTGTACAGTCAAACCCAAGATATTTCAAATACATTACGTCTATGGGGGGAATTGCAGGTAAGTAGAGTTTAACATCTATAGACTGCACTAAACCAAATGAAACAAATATATGTATCTTATATACGTAAAAACATGTTTCATGTAGAATGTGGTAAAGAAATCATTCACTGTTCGTTTACTGGGCTACACAAAAGTACTGTAATATAGCGCGACAATACTTAAAAATTTATGGAAGTGTACTTCAGGTTGTGTCGTGTGTTATTAATATAGGATTATATTTATATCCACCATGTGATGTGTACATAATTTTTAGAAGATATACAGGACTGCCAACAATGAAGCTATAATATTCTTTTTTATTCTTAGTGGATGTGTTTTACTATAATATTTTACCATGTCTAGGAGAGCTGCTCAGAGATTCAAAATAGTTCTTTATAGCCATATGTTAAAAAATGTATTTTTTAAAACTTAATATTCATAGCTTGTTTTTTTTTTTTTTAACATTTGTACGTTTTGAGGTTTCCTGAATGCCAAAGTAAAGTTCATAACGCTTGAACTTTGTCTGTGTCTCTTAAGGTAAATTAAAAACAAATAATATCAGAATATTTAAATGTTTTATTTTGAAGTTAATACGCTTTTTGCTAGAAAAGGCTGATCAAGATTGATAAGTTTTAAGGAATGTGTGCGTGTGGAAGTTGTATTAATAATAATGATTTTTTGAATTTAATCACAAATTTGAATTCTATATACATATAGGTACAATAATTAAATGGGGGTTGAGGGGCTGCCCTGACATAGAATTATTTGTCATATTAAGCTGATCCACAGCCTAAATTTATTGTTTTAACATAGGTTTTAACATTGTTTTAACATAGGTACATAACAGTACTCGTTATCTTACCCCTTAATCTTCAATCTGTATTTATAGTATTAAATTTCAGGGTAAGAGAAAGTAGTGTGAGGGACAGACCCGATTATATTGACATCGCATAAGTTTTTTAAAAGATTATTCTAATAAATAGGAAAAAATAAAATATTTGAAGATATTTTTTCTGCTTGAAATTTCTCAGTGTCTATTTGCTTCTGTAGTATACCTCAAAACAAAACCTAGAAAATTTATAGTTCTGAATTTGAAGGATAAAAACTTGTTTCCATATAGTAGATAAAATGTGAATCTCCTGCAAAGTAAATAAAAGTGAATATTATGCTGTTTTATGTTTACAGTTGTGAAGTTTTACTATGGTCAATAAAATTCTTATTTCAAGAATTCCTTTTTTTAATTCTGTCTTTGGATCATAAACTTCTATTTGAATGTATTTTTAAACATTCTGTTTGTTTAGTGGTTTCATAAAAATTTTTAGTGATGAAGCATAATGTTATATGTTAACAGAAACTTTTTTTTTTTTATTCAAAATTTTTATTTCCTTTAGAAAAAAAAAAGTAATTTAATATAAACAAACGGCGTTTAACTAACTTGGAAGATTACTTGATATATTCTACACTCCTACTGTCGAAACATCGAAATACATATAATGATGTATCACATTTAATATCAGATTAAAATAATTTCCGTTTCTATTATAAAGATAAATTGAAATTAAAACACATTAAATGTTAACATGAATTTTAATGAATACTTCAATTTAAAATAATTTTAATAGACACGTTAATTTCCTTCGAAATGTGCAGTATTATATTTGACTGTAAAATGTTATTTTATTTTATTAATAAAATAATCGCATTTGATTTAAAAATAGTTCATTAAAGGTCATGGCGAGAATTAACTTCCGATTGAAATACACTTTTTATCTTATGGGACTGTAAACATTTTTATAAGGATAAAAAATAATACTTTTAACGAAAAGTGTTTGAAAACAAAATTTAAACTTTACGCGTTTTTAAGTTTCAAAGTCCATGCACTTTGATTATCTTTCAAATTTAATACTATATTATAGGGTTGGGAAAGCCATTCAGTTTTTCATACATAAATTATTTTCAGTTTATGATAGAAATATATTTTACTTCATTAATCAAACAAAAAATTCATTTTAATTATTAAATGTGTAATTTCATCCTGCTCATATTTTATTTAAAGTATTATATAAAAATTCAGAAAAAAAAAAAGGAAATTGTACAGTCGGCATCAAAATTATTGAAGCACAAGTAAAAATTCGTATTTAAAATTTCTGCACGTAATATGGTTTTCTTAATTAAATATTTGTCGAGTCATGATCATAGTCTTTATGCTATTTAAAAAAAGGTGAATTTATGATAAAAATTCTATATAAAATTAAGAAAAAATATTATTAATTAATTAAAAAAACAATGAAGAATATGGATATGTTCTTCAATAATTTTGCTGTCGATTGTTTATACATTTTTAAAATATTTCTGTAGAATATTAAAATTTTGAAAAATTTTTTTAGAATCATACGAATTGCTTAGTAATAATTATTATTAAGTACCTAATAATTTAGTAAGCATGAGTTATAAAATATAGGTAATACCTATTTTTTAACATATAAGTTTGTTAAATGATTATTATAATAAAATGTTCAAAATCATAAATTTGAAGATTTATGTTTTTTCACTTTTTTTTTTTTTCTTTAATCAAAAATTTTTTTTGTATTTATTTGTATTGGTTAAATATTCGAAAATAACACACAAAGAAAATTTCTATTTCATATTTTAAAGGATAAGAACTCATTTCTGTAAAATAAAATAACGTGAATCTTTTTCAAAAGAAACAAAAGTGAATTTATGGTACTTTATTTTTACTGTTCTAAAGTTTTAGTAAATGCGTGTTCTTAATACATATCTTTGGAATGTAAACGTTCATCTGAATGTTTTTTTAAACATTCTGCTTCTTTACTGATTACTTTAAAGTTTTTAGTGATAAAACATCATTTTTCTATGTTATTATATACATATTTTTATTCAATCGTCAAATGTTTTTATAAGCTCTGCAGATAAAAATATATGACTAAAATACAGAATTATTAATTATTTATAATAATACAGCTTTTGACTGTTTTAAAAAATTGCTTGATATATTAAAATTTCCTACTATCGACAAACCATAACATATATAAGGATAGTATCACATTTAATATCTGGTTAAAGTATTTTTAATTGCTCTTACGGAGATAAACTAAAATTAAAAGACATAGGAAGTAAACACATATTGTTTGGGCATTGTTATTTAAGCGTACAAAAAGAAAGTTATTTTAACTCTCTAGCTTACTATATATATAATTGCGGACGCCAAATAAACTTTAAGCATACAAAAGAAGTTATTTTAAACTCCTAAGCTTTCTAAAAAACTAAATAATAATTTCTAACAACAAAATCTACTTGCTGCTTTTATTCCATTGAAAAATTTGAATACTGAGAAAAAGAAACTAGATGCACGCGCACGAGCATCATCTGAATAATCTTTTCTTTTTTTTTTTACAATAACAAAAATACATCACGTGAGTTAAAAATATAAAAATGAGAGAATAAAATAAAACATGGACAATATCTAACATCCTCCCACCTTTTGATTATATCTTATAATCAAAACTCTTCATTTTGATATCTCTAGAAGATTTCTTCTTCATAAAATCAGTCTGTCTGGCATTTTAATTAGTCTTCCAGATCTAGTCTTTCTAATTTCCCTGCAGGACTTATCCTCCAAAGGCTTTTTAATTTGTGCTTCCTTCACAGCTGGATTAGGAAACGTATTTTCAGCACCGTCACTAGATGATACTTCTAGAGGATAGATTCTTTGTATTGGTCGAAGTATCTCTGAATGAGATGTTTGTAACTTTACGAGTCGCACTTTTCCATCTTTGCCATGAATAAGCTCTATGATGCGTCCTAATGGCCAGTGCATCCTTTTTTTATTGTCCGCTCCCACCAATACAATGTCTCCTACAGAAACTGTCTGTTGGCTTCTTCTCACATTCGGTCGCTGAATAAGTAAACCTAAATACTCTGATCTAAATCGATTTCTTAAACTTTTCTGCAATGCTTGTCTGTATTTAAGCCTTCGTTTGAAAGAGTTTCCCTCGACTGCATCAATGTCTGGCACAATATATTCATGAATATCTTTCAAAAACATGGCAGGAGAAATTGGCTTAATAGATTCTTGCTCTGACATGTAAGTCAAAGGTCGAGAATTGATAATGCTTTCGCAATCAGCCAATACAGTAATCATTTCTTCATAATTCAAGCACGCTCGCCCAAGGACTCTTTTTAATAGATCTTTCATCAGTCTGATGAGCCTCTCCCACCATCCGCCCCACCACGCCGCAGTTGGCGGATTGAATTTCCATTCAATTGAATTGGTTGCTGCATCCTTTTGTATATGATTCCAGTTCAGTCGTTTCAAATAGTTGGCTGCACCAACAAAATTAGAGCCATTATCGCAATATATAATGGAACATCTTCCTCTACGAGATATAAATCTTCTTAAAGCCATAAAAAAAACCTCGGTAGATGCTGATGTAACAAGTTCAAAATGTACTGCCCGATAGATAGCACATGTGAACAAGATAACCCAACTCTTTTGATTGTCTTTCAGAAACAAAGGACCAGCCATATCAATACCAATGACCTGAAACACAGCTGCATCTTTCACTCGATTTTCTGGTAGAGAAATAGGCGAAGATTCCACGTTCTTAGAGTTGAATCTTTTACAAGTAGTACATTTAGATAAAACAGATGTCACAGTTCTTCTTCCATTCAAAATCCAATATTTTTCTCTAATCAAATTTAAAAGAATCTGAGGACCTGCGTGACAATTTTTCAGATGAAAATATGAAATTAGTCGTTTAACAACTTCATGATTAGATGGTAGAACGATAGGTGTGAGAAAATCCTTCTTGTCTTGTCTATACAAAATTTTAGTTTTCACGCGTATTATATCTTCCTCATCTTTGAAAGTCTCAAGAGTTTTCAATTTCTCATAATCTTTAGAGGAAAAAGCTTCTTTCTGAATAATCCAAGCTATTTTCATTTCTGCTTTGTGAAATTCCTGACTTGTCAATTCCCCTTTCACTTTATCCTTTGGATTACAAGTATTGTGTTTAAAACGGAGAATCCATCCCACAAGGCGAACGATTTTCTCATAACATGAAAAATAGTGATAGTACCAAGTATTCTGTGAATTTTCATCTACATTTATCAGTAATTTTGTAGATTTTAACTTTTCTCTTTCAACGTCTTCTTCATTTATATTCTGGCAGATGAAATCCATATGTTTATTATACTCATATGGATTCTTAAGCCACGATGGACCCTCCCACCATTTGAGAGAGACAAGTTGTTTGGCTTTACAACTTCTAGAGGGTAGATCCGATGGGTTCATTTCACTGGGTATATATTTCCATAAAGAAGGATCAGTCAAACTCCTGATTTCTTGAACTCGGTTCCTGACGAAAACTGACCAGTTCTCTTCTCTGATTATCCATGCAAGAACTGTCGTGGAATCACTCCAAAAATATCTTTCCATATTTTCCCAACTGAATGCATCTGTTACTGATTTCGATAATCTAGCACCAATCAAAGCCGCTAAAAGCTCCATTCGAGGTATAGTTGGGCACTTTAAAGGACTGATGCGGGATTTGGCAGCCAGAAGGAATAATTTCACTTGATCAGCTTTTTCTATTCTCAAAAATACAACAGCAGCATAAGCCTGATTACTAGCATCACAAAATGTATGAAGAGTACATTTTTTTAAATTATCTGGAGTGACTTGAATGTATCGCGGAATCTCAATTTCTTCCAATATATTTAATTCACGAAACCATCCGATAAACTCGTTTTTTAGATCACCGGTAATTTCTTCATCCCAGGTTAAACCAATTTTCCAGGTTTTCTGTAACATCATCTTGGGGCAAATCATGACTGGTGAAGTAAAACCAATTGGATCAAAAACTTTATGTGCCACTGATAGCATAGTACGTTTTGTTATTTTCTCCAGGTTTACATCTTTCGTCCAGGATACATTGACCTTTAAAATGTCCGAAAATCTGTTCCAGTGTAATCCAAGTACAACAGCTTCTTTATTGTGTTCCGAGTCCTTTCTCTCTTCTGTATGTTCCCATCCTCTTAGGTCGAATCCGCCTTTAGACATTAGGTTTTTAGAGCAAGTAATAAATCTCTTTAACTCTTCCTCTGTACGGACACTCGTAACAACATTGTCAACATAGAAGCTTCTCAACAATCTTTGCTTAAGTTCTGGGTCGTATTCTTCATCATTTTTAATATGGTATTCTATTACTGAAGCTAGCAAAAAAGGTGAACTCTTGACTCCAAAAACGACTCTAGCATGACGAAATATTCTAAGCTCACTTTGTTCTGGATTGCTCCACCAGAGGAAACGTAAAAAATTCCGATCTTCTTTCCGGATGCTTATTTGCAAAAACGCTTTTTTGATATCAGCTAAGACACCGAATTTATTTTCTCTAAATCGCAAAAGTATGTCAGGAATTAATTCAATGAGATTTGGACTGCAGTGTAGACATTGATTCAAAGATGGATGGTTTTGGATTCTTGCTGATGCGTCAAATACTGGACGAATTGGAGTAGTGCTATTCTCCTTTATAACTGGTCGATGAGGTAAGTAGTGTCCATAAAAGGACCTTTCACATTCAGGGACCTCTTCAATAATTTTGTCGCCAAGCCATCCTAAAAGTACTTCCTCATATTTTTCATAAATATTACTCGCAAGTAGTTTTTGGTGTGACATTGGTTAACCTTTTCTTGGCTAAACACAAATTATCAGGTAAAGGTGGTTTATCTTCAGCCCATGGTAAGGATATTTCATAACGACCGTCTTTATTCCGTGTTACTGTCTGTAGAAAGTGCTCTTTTACTTGACGATCTACTTCCATCTTACATAGCTTTTCGATTGGATCACTTATTCCAAGTAAATCTAATCTCCATAAGTCAGAAATTTCTGCTTCTTTTACAAACATGGAAGTAACTGATAGAGCTAAATTTTCTTTAGATGAACTTTCTTGAGGAACTTTTCCCATTAATGTCCAGCCAAAAAGTGTTTCCATTGCAACTAGCCCAGAAGACAACACTTCTCTTCGACCTGTCAATAGTTTACCGATTATATCGGCTCCAATCAGTACTTGAATAGACTCATCTGCATCGCCAACATCTGTCAAAACAATGCCTTTCTCGGCCAATTCTTTCAGCCAAGAACCTTTTCCCACAGGCTTAACATTTTCACATATAATATTTTGATCCAAAACTTCAAAATTGCATCTGAATTTCCCTGTCAAATCTCTTAATCTTATTTTATAAAAGCTATGTTCATATTCTTTGGTTGAGACTCCGCCAATTTGTGAATGTACAACCTTTTCTTTTTTAATGGCTGCATATTTCATTTCATCTGCTAATTTCTTCAAAATATACGATCTTTGTGAACCAGTATCTAAAATTAGACGAATATCCTTTTCTTTATTATCAGAGACGACTTTTGCTTTGAGAGTTTGAAGAAATACCCTTGGAATTTTATTGAAATTTGCCATATTTACTTCACTTTCATTTGACTTTTCTTTCTCTTCCCTTTCATTTGTTTTGCCTTTATCAAGACTTTGGCACATCACGGTGGAATGTTTTCTGTCACAGATAAAACACTTCAGGACAGCTTTACACTGTTTGGTAGTGTGACCTGACCCCAAACAGAGGAAACAGCACTTCTTATCCTTTAGAACATTCTGTTTCTCATTAAAACTCATCTTTCGTGCCGTAAAACAGTCTGAACTCATATGCTTTCCATTACAAAACACGCAATTTTTCTTTAGATCCTGTTTAAAAGAAGTCGTTAATAAAGTAGAGGCAGTGGGTATAGGCTTAACAACATCAGTATAAGTCCTTCTTTTTCTATAATTTCGGTCATCATTTTTCTTCGCCAGACCAAAACCTGCTACCGCCAAATTTATTCTTTCATCTCCTTCAACTTCACATTTGAGAAATTGCATCAAATTGTCCAACCGTTCTTTCGCATCAGAACTAGTAGAAACAATGTTACTTCTATTCCAAGCTTTCAAAAATTCAGCTGGAAAACAGGATTCTACCATAGGATATAATATAGAAGCGCATTTATCAGTAGTGACACCCAACGTTTCAAGAGCCCTTAAATATGATTCAAGTTTATCGTACAATGAAGTAAGAGAAAAGTTTTCTTTTGTATGAGCAACTATAATTAATTTTAATAATTCTCTAACGTACACTTCAACTAGAAGATCATCTCTTCCATAACGAGCTTTTAGACTCTCTATAACTTTGGCATAGTTGGCGCCAGTTGGCGGAAAACTGTCTACGACTTCTCGTGCTCTGGAACCAGCGACCGTTGCTTGAATGAGGTACTGGAATTTGTTTTCTGGAGGAATATCGTTATCTTTATCTATCTGCTCAAACTGACTCCAGAATGGTAGCCATTCTTTTAAATCCCCATCAAATTGTCGGAATTGTAACTTGGGTAAGGAAATTTTTCTTCTAGATGAATTATTTTCATTAACAGTTAAAATTGACTCCCCTTGAATGTAGGCCTGTGACTGTATTCTAGCCAATTCCAACTGTTGGTCTAATTCCATCTTCTTTATCTCTAATTCTTGATTAAGCTTTTCTAATTCAATTTTTTCTTCTTGTTCAAGTTTAAGTTTTTGTTGCTCTTGCTCGACTTTCAATTTTTCTTTTTCTTGCCTCTCAACAACAGCCGTTGATAGAATTTCTTGCACAAAACTGGGATCATTTTTATATTCGTTGCTATTCAAAATAATTTCCTTCAAGGTAGCAATAGTACATTCAGGAGGAATTATTTCGCCAAGCTCTTCCGCTACAAACTTCAGATCGGCTTTTCTAAAACCTTTAATTGCTTGAAACATTGTTTTACTTCGTCCTGTCGCGGACGCCACAAAATGTTATTTAAGCGTACAAAAAGAAAGTTATTTTAACTCTCTAGCTTACTATATATATAATTGCGGACGCCAAATAAACTTAAAGCATACAAAAGAAGTTATTTTAAACTCCTAAGCTTTCTAAAAAACTAAATAATAATTTCTAACAACAAAATCTACTTGCTGCTTTTATTCCATTGAAAAATTTGAATACTGAGAAAAAGAAACTAGATGCACGCGCACGAGCATCATCTGAATAATCTTTTCTTTTTTTTTTTACAATAACAAAAATACATCACGTGAGTTAAAAATATAAAAATGAGAGAATAAAATAAAACATGGACAATATCTAACAGGCATACTGCAAATTACTAGGATTTAAATAGAGACATTCATGGCCCTTAAGTACAAATTTTATGTTATAATTTTTGAGTGTGAAATGTTATTTTACTGTATTTATGAAATAATAACTGCTGCTTAAAAAAAAAAAATATTGCAATAATGATCATAGAGAGATGAATTTTCATTTTATGAAAAGGCTTTTTATGGTATGGAAATGTAAAATTATGTACGAGGTTAGAAATTCCTTTTCTAAACGAAAAATGTTTAAAAAAAAAAAAAAAAAATGTTTGAATTTACAGTGTCATAGACTTGACTACCTTTCGGAATTAATACTGCAACTTAGTGGTTTGCAAGACGTGGACAGGGCATGCTGCGTGCCCGATAAGTTTTTCGACCATTAATCAATTAACAAATTTTACATCATCTGCTGAGAAGAGAAAATTAACATTTTCGTACGGACTCTTCTAAACACCGATAAAGATCATTGAATCCATGGACAACAGAAATAGCTCTTTCAGATAAATTTTTAGAATATAATATCAATATAGTACTTTGAATAAAAATAAGAAAAAAAAACATTTATTTTATGTTATTCTGTGTCACTTTAGTTTAATACTCCTAATGACTGAAGCCAAAACTTATTTTCGGCATCAAAAATCTTTGCTCGATAAAATGGGGATGATAGATCTACATAAATTGCTATATCTATGGAAATCTGCTCGTGGTGATATAGATCATCGGAACTATGGTGAGTTTTTTTTTTTTTTTTTTTTTTTTTTTTTTTTAGCTAATCCTTAGTGCGAGTTATTATTAATTTTAGACATTTTATTTTTAAATTTTAACATTTAGCATTAATTGCAAAATTTTAAATATAAGATTTAGATATAAACTCTTTTGCTGCACCATTATTATGTTGACATTATTGGATGATATTACAAACGTAAAAATCATTATAGTAATATGAATGATTGCAGTTAATTTGAATTTAATAGATCAGTTTGTAAATAAAATAAAAAGTAAATAAATAAGTAAGTAATTTGGTGAAAAATACTGAACTTGATAAAAAAAAAAAATTAGTCATTTATAACATTATTTAGTCTTTTTTATGAAAGTATTTATATGTGTCTTAGATATAAATAATTTAAAGTCAATCAAGTAGAGATATATTTAAAACATGCATAAATATGAGAAATAATTTTACCTAAAGTGGTTTTGACAAATTTTTATATTAAAGTTCATTTTTAAAATTCAGAAAATGTGATAAAGAAATTACAAACGGGGTTAATTTAATGTTGGTTGGTTGGTTGGGTTTAACATCGAACGAATGTAGCGCTATGGGAAATTGGCGACGGTCTGGGATTTACCCCTAATGATGGCCTGGAGACATGCCATCCCAATTTTGATCCACCACGGAGGGGATGGGTCTCACGCTTTGGGATCCGCAGATAGGGTTAATTAAAGTGATTTACAATTAGATATACCTTATATCTCAATTTTGGGAACAATGTAAAATTAAAACCTAGGGACAAAGTTTTAAAAATATATATTATACTATATTCTGATCCCATTCCAACAGCAGTGTTAATTTTAAAGATGACTTTTTTTCTTCTTCTTTTTATGTTTCTAATAAGGAGTCACTACAGTCGGAAGCAAAATTATTGAAGCACCAGCAATAATTTGTATTTAAAAGATGTGAGCCTAATACTATTTTGTTAAGTAAATATTCGTCGAGTCATGATCTTAGTTTTTATGCTGCTTGTAAAAAAGTAAGTTGATGATAAAAATTAGCAATCAAAAAAAAAAAAAAAAAATGTTGATGTGTGCTTCCATAATTTTACTGCCGACTGTACATCAGAAATTCATTTGGGAACATGCTTGTGACAGTTTCTGGTATGTCTTCAGTGTGATATTATACTAAAGTATTAAAACGATCCGTTTGAGAAATTAAGATTTTAAGATAAAAATCTTATCCGATTACGATGCTCGAAAAGATTTTTTTCTAAAAATATATGCCTTTCCTTACCGCATTACATTCGCAAGACTCGAAAATTTAACTTTAATATACTCTAATTTTGCAAATTTAGTAACCATTTTTCCAAAGAATGTATTAATCTCATTAGTTTATTTCAGTATTTAAAAGTGTATAAAATAAAGTGTTAATTAAAGTGTTAATAAAGTGTTAATAATTTAAAAGTGTATAAAATTTTTTTTTCAAGTGTATAAAATTATGGTTACATACACTTGAAGTAACATGCTACACTGTTAAAAATATAGTATTAGTTTGAACCAAAGCGTGGTTCTGAAGTAGCTGCAACCACCCGGTGGTTTAACCTTTAAAGATTTGGTAATTTTAGGTAGAACCAGATATTGGTATTATATTTTAAATAATAATAGTAATAATAATAATAAGAAATACAACATTCGACCGAAGAGAGGATTAAACTGAAGGATTTCTTATCTCAAGTCTAACAATCTTGCCTTGTGCCACCCACTCTCGCACGGTAATTCTGTTTCGTTCATTTTGATAAAAGGGCTAAATTTTCTAGGGTCTTATCTTGACCCATGGGTGAGTTGTTGCACAAAATTTGTAATTTACCCTATGTTTTCCACCATACTCTTTACTTTAAGCTTGGTTTGGTTTCAAAAGGAATTTTACTGATTCATACTTCCTGGAGTGTATAATATATATTTCTCCCTTCTTAAAAGGATACACTTCAATAAACTTTCTTATAGTAACATCTGGTTAGTGATCAATTGAATAAAGATTTTTTTTTCTCTTTTAAATAATGTTGGTTTTTGAATGATATAATATTACGTACATCATCACTTCACAGATTTTATTTTCACTTTTCGTCTTACAGCCAGTGACGTTCAGCGCGATATTGGCGCCATCTCTTGAATACAAACGGACTTACAATCGCATGAACGCAGAAACACTTCTGCAACTGAAATTCAATCAGAAGAAGTAGAAAACTAAAAAGTGAGGTTGAACCATATTATGGCATTACTGATAACTTTACTCCATATAGTGCTTCAAGTCTGAGCCGAAATTTTTAACAGTGTAATCAAAAAAGCTTTAAAATATATTGTAAACTATTTTAGACTTTAGAAATAATATTAAAATTTATTTACAATTTTCAGCATATTCATTTTATTTTATTATATTTTAGAAAGCGTATATAAAATGTTTTGTACAATTTAATCCATATTTTCTCTTGTGGAGATTTATACAAACGCAAAATGTTAAAAATTCCATTTTAAGAAAACCTAACAAACTAATTTAACTGCACTAAAAATACTAATATGATATAATACTGCAAAAACTATAACTGCAGTTTAAATCAGATAACAGAAAATTTCAAACAGTTTTTTTGGAAATATAAGGAATGCAGATTTAATGCAATATAAAAATTGAAACATTAACACTTAAATATATATATATATATTGGAGAACGTCAAGTTTTATTTGCAATTCAAGTACTTCTTAAATCACAATGAGCACTTCGAAGCG
The DNA here is from genome assembly GCA_963930645.1 of Salticus scenicus. Lineage (NCBI taxonomy): Eukaryota > Metazoa > Arthropoda > Arachnida > Araneae > Salticidae > Salticus > Salticus scenicus. Next base: position 115,590,055 of record OZ005653.1, on the reverse strand, counting down.
TGCTTCTGTTGAATACAAAGATACGTGGTTTTCTTGTACTTCTGAAATTCTTTTTATTGAAAAAAACATTTTTGATTACATTATTTTATTTTATACTTTAACTCTTTCGTGAACCATTTCTTTTTCTTTTGAATTTCTCTGTGTTTTTTATGTTTTGTTAATAATTAAACAATAGTATTCAAGGAAATATATTTTATTTTGCTGAACTTAAATTATATTATTTATTCAAATATTATAATTTTTGAATTGCTGTTTATTATTCAAATTATAAAGTTAGAGGCACAAAATGTGCAGAAATATACGAAATAAGAATGTGTTATTACAATAAAAACCGTGTTTTATTCCCATTTGCAGGAGAATCGATCACCAGTACAAATGTCACATCAAAACATATGATACAGAAGAACCAATATTTCACACGGCTTTCAAACTTTCAAAACAAGTGTGCTAATTCTATTCGATTGAACAGTAGATGGCAGCACAAAACTCAAGCGGGAATTAGTGTTTCCATCGTTATAATAGCAAGACCAATATATTATAATAGGAATTGCACTTCCCACAGGTGTATTTTGTAAAATCATGTGGCCCACGAAAGGGTTGAACAAAATTAATATTTTCTCTGAAGTCAAGAAAATTGTATAATAAATAATGCAAATGTATAAATAATAATCATAAAATAATATTTATAAAATATATGTAATTAAAAAAGAAAAAAAAAACTTGTTTAAAATTAAATACTCACATTATAATTAGAAAATGATAAAATGAAATTATTTACACTAAAAATTCTCTCTTTTTATAAAATATTTTGGTTGGTTGGTTGATTAGTTGGTTGTAGGTTTTAAGGCCGATTGACTACGCTAGATTCTCCCGTAGAGGGGTTTAAGCGAATTTCCGAGAAACCACGGAAAACTCCGAACGACTATGTCGATGATCGCCACCTGAGATCGAACATATAATACAAGACTTTGGAAACGTAATACAAGTTCACATTAACAAACTAATATGGGGATAATAATTTGTTATATACTGGTGGAGAATGTATAAGGCCGATTGTTTATTGTAAGTCCAAGGTGTGGGAGGGAAGCTGTACATGAGAGGGTAGGAGGTAATTATATTGCTAATAATGCGATAAACATTGCTGCATTCAATGTTATATTAAAAACAGGAACTCACTTGCTTCCACATCATTTAAAATATAAATGGTCAAGTTTAAGTCTTAATTACATATACCTGCTATTTAGTGTTCTTTTCTACAAACAATATTAAATGAATAACTACCATCAATATTTTTGTTAAACAGAATGACTAGTTATACTTGTTAAACTCCTGAGATGCTGTATGTTAAATACTAAAGAAATTTGCTTTCTAGGCGACCTTGTTATATATTCTCGTATATGGTTAACAAATAATCATCAAGGACGAAATATAATAATAATAATAATAATAATAAGAATAATAATAATAATAATATATATATATATATATATTAACACGTTGAGCGCCACTCGAATTCTTAAAGTCCATTAAAATCCCATAATGATTCCTCCAGTAATGAATAAAAATTAAGCAAATTTACAATAAATTTTCAGCAATTGCATAAAACAATATAATATTTTTAGTTTTATATCCTATTTTAAACTGTAAACCACCGATGGTTGACGCGGCTTTATATCATATTTAACACTGTCAGCCCCCGATGAGTGACATGGCGCTCAACGTGTTAATTTTTTATTGGTACTGATTTTACTTTCGGGGTATAACTTTCACTGAAATGTTTGAAGTATAACATGTTCTGCACACCCCTAAAGTTTCATGATGATTCCTTCTGTACTTTTAGAGATATATAACAAAATGTCTAGAATGACACTCCACGAGTTAAATATGTGTATACTTCCTTTGTACCTTGAAAATTATGAACGTTTCTATTTATCTATCTATCTGCACAGGTGATTCACTACCGGTGTGACAAACTCACAGATAATATAGGTGGCATACAGATCTTTCGGAATAACATACGCATGCAGGATCATGAATGCAATTCTAACAAGACAGGGTACTTTTTATCTACAGAGGCTGTTCGCACATTTTTTAGACGATTTTGATGGAGTGTACTGAAGCAATTTCCCTCATATTTCGTGTTTTATTTGTTCAGTTTGATAGCCCTTGTTCTTAACCAACATTCTACATCATAATTTCTATGATAATAATGCTTTTTATAATATCGGAAGAGGTATATTTTTCTACTCCTCTTGAACGGCTTTCCAGAGTCCACAAAGCGTTGTAGGTCGGTGTTTGGATAATGTTGATTTTAATAGTCGAAAAACACAAAAATCCAACAGTGATACATCAGAAGATTTAGCAGGAATGTCAGTGAAGGGTATGGTTTTTATTCCCGTTTTTTGTTCCATTTTTTTCTAGAAAAGCAATTGCGGATTGCGATGTGTGGCTGCTTGTTTTGTCTTGATGCAGTTCAGCGGATTGATAGCATTGTGGATAAAGATCTGGATTTTCATTTTTTAAAATTGGAATTAAAATATGTTCTTAAGAGTATTTAGAGTTGATTTTGACATTTTTGTCACTTTTTTTTGCTTTTATCTTGCGCTTGTATGAAAAAACCAGTGGCAATCCTAAATCCTTTAGAAAAACTCTCTTTTGATGCTTTGAGCCATGTAGCAAATTTTGTTTCTCCACTTTTGTGATAATAAATTGATCTTTTTTTATTGCAACCACTTAAATAGACCCAAGATTCATCTGTTGTTGCAACATTTTTTCATTTTTCTCCTGATAAATGCTTTTCATAAAGATTTCACTAAAAACTATCTTTGGAAAGAGTGGAAACCTATCCTTCCATCCACTGCCATTTTAAAAGCGCACTTTTGCATCTAAACAAAAATTATAAATATCAGAAGATAAATTAAACTTTCAAAAATATAACTGTTGTGAAAATAAAATTATCCATGCAAACGATTTTTTCTTACTGCGAAATAAAATCGTCTAAAAAATGTGCGAACAGCCTGTATTAGGTCGTTGCAAAAGTTCGTGCGGACGCGGATCATTTTATTGCCTCCAAAGACGAGAGCTTCTATCGCCGTGGTATACATTTGTTACCCGAAAAATGGACAAAGATTGTAGAAAGTAATGGAGAGTATTTTGATTAAAAATTGTCATTTGATATGATGTATTTTTATGAAATGAAGCAATAAAAAAACGCACGAATTTATACAAAGACATAATATTTTATAACTGTTTACAGACACGCCCAAGTGGTTCTTATTTTTATCGAATTCAAGACGCTTGTGTAAAAATAAGCATATGAATCATAAGTATTTTTATACATGAATATACAAGTTTTTTTTTTTTTTTTTGATCTACTGAACAGTTAAGAAAATTTGTATTAAGTACCATCAAATGGCAGCGAAGTACAATGCTACTAGAAACAGAAGAAGAGACATAGTAGTGTCATGCAGTGTGGAATCGTATTCATTAGATATATAAAGTTTAATGGCATCCAGTGCATTTCTTTGTGAGATAAAATGTCTATAAAGTTTTGCTAAAACAAACAGATAGACTGACAAACGGGTGCTTAATAAAAAATGTTCAAATTGTTATTAGAACATTTCAAAATACATAAATCCATTAAAAATTTCAATACAAAAACATTACTAAAAGAACTGAAACGTAAAAAACTAAGTTAAACTTGAAATAAGTGTGATAATTATAAAGTAGTTTTTTATTAACCATTAAAAAATTATATTTGTAACATGTGGTTCAAAAAATAAACATTTCTTAAAAAATCCCGAATAGTATATTCCTCAAAACACACGCAATAATAATAATAATAATAATAATAATAATAATAGTAATCTGTGAACGAGGAAGCTTAAAATAATAGAAAAAGATCAGGGTATTTTATATTTTTAGGTGGCTTAATCTGAAATTCTATATATGTTTAGAGATATAAATAAAATAATATGGTGTGTCACTCACACGACTTTCTCTTACCCTGAAATTTAATACAACAGTTTGCAGATTAATAGGTAAGATAACGAGTACTGTTATGTAAACCTATGTTAAACAATTCATATTAGGCTTCTCAAGAGTTTTATATGATAATTAGTTCTGTGTGAGTGGGGGGCCTCAAACCCTCAACCGCCCGTTTCTTTAATGCACCTACATTTATATAGAATTTAATTCGGTTATTAAAAAATAAGTCTGTTAATAAAAAATAATTTATTAAAATTATTATTTAAAAAAAGTATCTTTCATGATAATGCAGACGATTTCCATATTAGAGAAGTAGTATAACACCAAATATCCAAAAAAAAAAAGTACATTTTATTCTCAAAAAAAAAAAAAAAAAAGTACGATTTTTTTTCAAAGTATTTTTTTTTTTTTTTTTTTGTTAAAAGTAAAAAAAAAAAATCGATAACTTTGTTTTAAATTATCCCAGATCGATGGTTCAACCATTCGTTTTAAAGGTATTGGTGAGCTCTTTTGAAAGATACCCATCATGAAAATTTACTCCCCTCGAGGGGGGACTTCCCCCCCCCCCCCAGGGGGAGGCGAGGCTCCTACATACACAAAAAAATTTTCCCAGTTACCTATCTCTATTACAAAATATATATATTCGTTTCATTTGGTTTAGTGCAGTCTATAGACGTTAAACTCTACTTACCTGCAGTTTCCTCCATAGACGTAATGTATTAGAATTCTCTTGATTGTACCTGTACACAAACCATTAGCTTGATCTTAACGAAAAGCTTACTGTAGCATCCCTATATGATACACATTTAGAATACCAAGTTTGAACTTTCTGCCATTATTTGTTTTTGAGATATGCTGATAACAGGCAGACACACACACAGACCATTTGATAAAAACATGATTTTCGTATACAGGGGACCTCAAAACGTGTAAATATAACAAAATCTCGCGTTCGAAAATTTGACACAAAGACAATACTTTCTCTACCTTATGGGTAAGAGAAAGTAAAAATTAAATCTGCCAAATGGAGCACAAAAGATATTCATTCCATAAAAAAATACTTTTAAAGTACATTAAAAAGCGTAAATATTGCAAGTTATACGTTATAGTCTCTTAAAATTAGATTTTTTTTTTTTTTTTTAATAAGTAGAACGATTTATATATCTGTATTTGACAGCATATTATAACATGAATCCTGGTCATGCAACCTTCAATGATTTATAAAACTCTATTTAACATAGAAAAATGTTTGTCATTTTTTTTTTTTTTTTTTTTTTCTATGGTATTGAAAAGTCATAAAAAAAAGAAGGAAAAGGAAAAAAAGGAAAAAAAGAAAAAGAAAGATAAATAAAAATAAATAAATAAATGAAAAACGTCTATTCAACAACAACAACAAGAAAATTTCAAGTATATTAAAACTTTAAAAAATATCAGCGTTACATTGTAATTAAATAATAATAATATGATTTTAACACGTTTTGAGGCATATGAGTGTTGGTAAGGATAAATTTACACAAGTTATTAAATAAATTGTTCTTTTTACCTTCATTTTGTGTCTTGATTTACTTCCTGGCAGGTTTAATTTTTACTTTCTTTTACCCATAAGGTAGAGAAAGTATTGTTTTTGGGTCAAATTTTCGAACGCGATATTTTGTTATATTTACACGTTTTGAGGTCTCCTGAATACGAAAATAATGTTTTTAGCAAATGGCCTGTGTGTATGTCTGTGTGTCAGTCTGTCTGTGTGTCTGTATGTCTGTGTGTCTGTCTGTTATCAGCATATCTCAAAAACAAATTATGGCAGGTAAGTTCAAACTTGGTATTCTAAATGTGTATCATATAGGGATGCTACATTAAGCTTTTCGTTAAGATCAAACAAATGGTTCGTGTGCAGGGACAATCAAGAGAATTCTAATACATTACGTCTATGGAGGAAATTGCAGGTAAGTAGAGTTTAACGTCTATAGACTGCACTAAACCAAATGAAACGAATATATATTTTTTGTAATAGAGATAGTTAAATGGGAAAAAAAATTTTGTGTATGTAGGAGCCTCGCCTCCTCCCCTGGGGGGGAAGTCCCCCCTCGAGGGGAGTAAATTTTCATGATGGGTATCTTTCAAAAGAGCTCGCGAATACATTTAAAATGAATGGTTGAACCATCGATATGCGATAATTTAAAACAAAGTTATCGATTTTTTTTTTTACTTTTAACGAAATTTTTTTTTTTTTTTTTTTTTTTTTTTAATATTGAGAATAAAATGGGCTTTTTTGGATATTTGGTGTTATACTACTTCTCTAATATGGAAATAGTCTGCATTATCATAAAAGATAATTTTTTTAAATAATAATATTATTAAATTATTTTTAAAAAACAGAATTATTTTTTAAGAACCGAATTAAATTCTATATAAATGTAGGTGCATTAATGAAACGGGGGGTTCCCCCTCCCTCACACAGAACTAATTATCATATAAAACTCTTCAGAAGCCTAATATGAATTGTTTAACGCAGGTTTACATTACAGTACTCGTTATCTTACCTTTTAATCAGCAACCTGTATTTATAGTATTAAATTTCAGGTAAGAGAAAGTCGTGTGGGTGACACACCAGATTATTTATCTTCGTTTTGTTTATGTTCCAGGATTTCGGCGGGTGCATTACTATTAGACTGATGTATTAGACCAATGTATAAGTATGCATTATTTCAAATACCTACAAAACACATATTATTTTTTAGTAGGAACTTTTCTTAAGTTAAAAAACATTAAATTTTAAAAATAAGTCTCCAAAATATTTGTTTTTTTAATATTAAAACTTACGAAACACAATATATTTTAAAAATTTAACACACACAAACTAAGTACTAATATATTAAACACGAATTTTACAATAATATTTTTCTTACAATATTTAAATATTTATTTAAGAATGCTTAAAATTTTTTAATTTACATTGGAATTTAACTGATGACCATTAAAGCTTTCTACTCCGAAGAAAACACGTAAATTAGTTGCGTAATGCTGAGTGATCTCTTTAAACTCTAACCAATAAGCATTTATTTTTACCAAATATTTTTTAAGTTGGTCACATCCTTGAACAAGGATTTGTCATTTCATTGAGCAGAATAAGCCATTTGTGTTCTGGAACTATTAATGATCAAAATATTTTTGATGATGCGAGAAGAAATATTTCATATGGTTTGTTAATTATAAAACCCAATTTAAATAGCATTTTATTTTAAATAGTCTATTTAAGTATGCATGCTAAAAACTTTTAAAAATGAAACATAATTTTAATAAATGCATTTCTTTCAGATTTGTAAAAGTAGTTTGAGATATGTTACATTTTTTTTTTTTTTTTTTTTTTTTTAACGCACGGTATTCAATACATATATATATATATATATTTTTACATATACTACTAAACTGATAATGTAGAACAATATTATTGAAAATGATAAAATTGTTCTCGGGTCAATTAAATCTGATTTCATAGTTTATTGGTTTTAGTAAAAATTATTCATACAGATATGCAAATATAATTATATATATATATATATATATATATATATTTAACATGATTTAATTAGCAAATATTAATAATATATTTACGTTTAAAAATTTAACACTTAATTTATATTTGCATGGGGAGCATTCAGAAGAAATAACGTTATATTCAAAAGCGAGCGCCGAATGTGGTTGAAAAAAAAAACGTTTTTGATCAGGATATTTCGCCTGTATTAGCTTATACTTCACACACCTGCGCATTAAGGTGTAAAACTGTATAAAAACTTCAAACAAACTATAAAAGGATGGGAAAATGTAGATTAGGATTCACCCGAAGAGACAAAAAACTAAACAAATAAATTAGGGAGCAAAACAAAGTTTCTGATGTCATTTGTAGAGTTAAGAAGCTTAAATGGAGCTGGGTTGGAGCTTTACTCAGTTAAACACCGTATTATCATACCAAATTCCATAATTCTTCATTTTATTCACATATTTTTAACAACAAAGCGTATAAAACATTTGACTATTATAAAAAATGTGTATATGTTGATATATAAAAATGATGTTTCATCACTAAAAACTTCCAAGGAACACGTAATCAAACAGAATGTTTAAAAATACATAAAGATGTTTATAATCCAAATATTTGTATTAAAAAAAAATTCTTGAAAGAAGAAATTTGTTTTCAATAGTAAAACTTCAGTACAGTAAAAAACAAGTACCATCAATTCACTTTTATTTCCTTTGAAAATTATTCACATTATTTTGTTACAAGTGAGTTCCTATCCTTTATAATCATATATAGAAGTCTCTCCGTGTTTTATTTTTAAATATCTTACAAATACAAATAAATATTGAAACTTTCCAGGTTAAAAAAAAAATGTAAAGCACAAATCTCCAAATTTAAGATTTTTCCCATTTTAATACAATAATTATTTAACAAACTTATATGTTTAATATATATATATATATATATATATATATATAATTTATATTTTATAGCTTATGCTTACTCAATTAGATTATTATTAAGTTAGTCGTTTGATTCTAAAAATTTATTTCACAGCTTTAATATTCTAAAAACATATTTCAAAAATGTATATACAGTCGACAGCAAAATTATTGAAGCACATATCGATATGTTTCATTTTTATATTTTATTTTATTTTATTTTCAATTGGTTGCTATTTTTTTATCATGAATTTACATTTTTATAAACAGCATAAAGACTAAAATCATGACTCGACAAATATTTACTTAACAAAACAGTATTAGGTGTACAACTTTTAAATACAATTTCTTGCTATTGGTTCAATAATTTTGGTGCAGACTGTACTATTTTTCTGATTTTTTACATAAAACTCGAAATAAAATACAAACTGAATGAAAATATACATTTATGATTTTTTTGTTTTATTAATGAAGTAAAATATATTTATATCAAAAACTGAAAATAATTTATCTTTGGAAACTGAACGGCTTTCCTAACCCTGTAATATAGTATTAAATGTGAAAGATAATCAAATTGTATGGACTCTGTAACATACAAATACGCAAAGTTTAAATATTTTTTTCAAAACTTATCGTTTAAAGTATTATTTTTTAACCTTATACAGATTTTTATAATCCCATAAGGTAAAAAGCGTATTTGAAATAAAAGTAACTTTAATGTGATATTTTTTAACCAAATGGGATTATTTTATAAATAAAATAAATAACACATTACAGTAAAAAAAAAAAAAAAAATAGTGTACATTTGTAAGGAAATGAATCTATTGTAAATTGAAGTATTCGTTAAATTTCGTGTTAATATTCAATGTCTTTTAATTTGTCTCTGTATTAACAATGGAAATGACATTAATGGGATATTAAATGTGATACATCATAATATATACTTCGATGTTTCGATAGTATGAGTTTAGAATAGGTCAGTAATCTTCCAGGTCAGTTAAATGCCGTTTTATTATACAAAAGTAAACAACGCTATATTTTAATCGTATATTTTTATTTGTAAAGGAAATAAAACTTTTGAATTAAAAAAAAATATATATATATATATAAAATATATAAAACATATAAAATCATGTTTCCTCACTAAAAACATTTAAGGAGCCACTAAACAAGCAGAATGTTTAAAAATACATTCAAATGGAAGTTTATGATCCAAAGACATGTAATAAGAAAGGGATTCTTGAAATAAGAAGTTTATTGACCATAGTAAAACTTCAGAACAGTAAACATAAAATATCATAGCATTCACTTTTATTTATTTTGAAGGAGATTCACATTTTCCTTACTCTAAGGAGTACGTTTTTATTCTTTAAATTCAAAATTGTAAATTTTATAGGTTTTATTTTCAAATGTATTACAGATACAAATAGACACTGAAAAATTTTAGGTGGAAAAAATATCTACAAATTTCTGATTCTTTCTAATTTATTAGAATAATCTTTTAACAAATTTATGCGCTGTAAGAATAATAAAACATAAATTATTACCCGAATCTTATAATTTGCACTTACAAATTTATTAAATAACTCGAAAACCCGTGCGAAACATTCGCATTTTATTTCTCTTCTTATTTGCATTTAAAATTTGAAACTCATAAACTTTATACCAATTTCACCACCTAATTGAAATTTTAATTCACCAGAAGCCAAATTATTAATAAAACCAAATTAATATTGTACAATAGTGAAACCAAAATCATTCAAAGAAAGGTTTCCAAATAAAATTCGTGGTTCACGACCCAATTTTCATACTTCCACGGGCAGTACAGTTTTAATATAGGACTCCCACGGCGCCTTTTAAATTTTTGTCGTCGTGTTGGGAATGACTTTTTATTAATTTTGATATATATATATATATATTAATAAATAAATAAAATAAAATATTTCCTATTTTGATTATATTTTTTATGATTGTGTTTTTTAGTGAATTTATGACACAAAAGTTCATATTCTGTATATATCTTTAAAATATTGCTAGTTTTAAAGTGACGATTGCAAAGATTCTGAAGAAAAAAACTGTTAAAAATACATTTTTTTCATAAAATAATCTCATCAAACCAATGTAGTCTTTTTTTCTTGTTAGTCCATTGAGCTAAGTCCGCATGCTTAAATATTGTTCATGTATAAATATTATTTTTTTATCCTCGCATATCGTATCGTTTCGACCAAAAATAATTGAAACTGGTCCACGTTAGAGAAATATTATATAGATTATAAAGTTATTCTTTTGATTTTAGAAGTTGATTTTAAAGTTTCAATATTCTGAAATATATATATATATATAAATTGTGCAATATTTTTCAGTCTTTTTTCTTAAAATTTTTCGGAAAAGGAGAAATAAAATTCAAACAAACTAAATATATGCAGTTAATTAACAAAATGTATTTTCTGTTTCATTAACCCAGTCGTTAGCTTCAGCTACGATGGAATACTGTGTCTTATATACCTGCCAGGAGGATCTGCCATCGTAGGTGGATAGCTTAATTGATTCTTGATTCTATTTTCTTTTATATCATCTCTCATCTTCCTGGAGCATGGATGTTATTTTTTTTTTCCACTTTTCTCTCAAAATCTTCTTTTCTTTAGTTTGCTTTCTATCTCTGAAAACCGTCCTTTCAGTTCTTGATCAACATTTTCTTTAACTTTCTCTTTAAAATTCTATCTTCATAAGTTACTCTTCAAAATTCCCTTCTATCTTCATTACTTTCTTTTCAATTTCATCTATTCTATTTTCCACCACTCTTAATTTACCCTATATTACTTCTTTAACTGTCGAAAGCTCTCTCTTCATCTCGTCTTGGTTAGATTTAATTTCTTAACCCAAACTATCCTTCATTTGTTTCATTTTTTTGGTCAATCCCGATTCCATCTAGTCCTGTACTGCTTTCATTTCTTTCATTTCTTCACCCAAAGTGTCTTTCATCTGGGCAGATAACCCTTCTGGAAGTTTCTTCATTTCTTGTTCGATTCCTCTAGTTATCATCATTCACAGACAACCCCACTCCTAACACCAGAATTGTTTCGTATTCGTGGTTCGTGAGTTGTGAGTTGTCTACAAATGAAAATCGAAACTTGCAGAAACTCAGAAGTTTATTTACAGAAAATTCGAAAAAATTGCAGGTCTATAAAACAGGTATCAACTTCAGTTTCACCAGTAAACACATCTCAAATAACAGCTGACAACAGCAAATTCACGGTACATACTGTATCATAACATTAACATACAAAAATCGGCTCACAGCTCTTTGTCGGAAAGCAGTTGGTGAGAAACTGATTATTTGGTCGCATTGGGCCTCCCTTTATACCCTCTACAAAATCCAGAATGTTCTGTTAACTCGTAGAATATTCAAGTTATAGCTTCCATATTTGGTATATCGATAATAAGGATTTCTCCCCGAAGTCACCAAAACGTCGCCAAGGACGAAAAAGTCGCTAAATTTAGCGCCAAATTCATTACCTGCCTTAATGAAGATTTTTAATGCGTTTTCAAAGAAAAATTAGCTATTTTAATCAGAAAACAAATTAGAAATGCAAAAAATTGACATTTTATAACCTGGCTAAGCGTCTTTGAATGAAATTATATAAAAATAATTCAATTATTTACAAATTCGTAATAATATGCAATTATAACCAAATAATGCATAATAAATAAATAATATTTCATGTATCAATAATATTCTATAGTTAAATACATTCAGATATATATTTATACAAGCAAAAATTCTAAATCGGTTTGCTGCAGGTCTTTATTCTAACGTAGTTCATTAACTTAAATTTTACCAATGTATTTTTCTACATAATTTTCCCAAATGAACCTTCTATTTTTTGTCAGATATGTATTAATGCATGTATTAATGCTATTTTTAATCATTAACTTGATACATCTTAAAATATTTTAAATATTATATTCAGATGATTACTGAAAGTACGAAATTCTCTGCATAAAATATATTGCAGCTAAATATTTCGATCGAAACAGGTTTGTCTGTTATAACTTATTGCATTTATTTCTTATGAATGAATAAACGAAACGTAATACTAAAATAAAGAAAAATGGTTCTTGGTGGAGAAAATAACCTTATAAGGAAATATACAAAATAATTTATTCAAATTTGTCCATTTAGTTGGCTCAATATTTTAGAAATGTGTTTTAGTAACTTTATAAACAAGATATATCGTAAGTTTACACAAATTTCATGTTAATGATGATGACTGCATTTCATTCTTTTTTTTTTTTTAATATTTCGTGACATAATTTTCCATACCTCGCATTATTTCATCCGTATATTTACTTACTTATCTACTTATTATTTTATTATCATAATGAATTTTTAACAAATTATTAAGTTATATGAAGGAAGATTCCGTTCCTGTAATTTACAATGAGTTCATATCAAAGTAAATATGTTTACTGCGTTATCCATTTATATAAATTTTATTTATAAATATATCAAAATAATACATAATATCAAAATAATATTTTATGTATCATATATATAAATATATTTAGTATATATATTTAAAAACAATACTTCTAAATTGGTTTGACCATATATCTGCAGGTCATTATACGATAGTATAGTCCATTACCTTAAATTTTCCGAATGATTTTTTCTAGACAATATTTCCCCCAAACGAATCTATCTGCTTTGGTCAGATGTCAGTATCTATATAAGAATACTTTTTTTCTTAACAATCATTAACCTGATACTTCTTGAATTATTTTAGATATTAAATTCAGATATTAAAAAGAAAAATCTTTGTACAAAATATATGACAACTAAATATATTTATCGATATATGTCCGATATATACAATTTATTCCATTTATTTCTTATGAAAGAATCAACGAAACGTAATATTAAAATAAAGAACAAAAAGGTTTTTGGTTGGAGAAGAAAACATTACAATGAAATTCACGAAATAATTTATTCAAATCTATCAATTTAATTGACTCAATATTTTTTTTAAGGGATTTAGTATTTTTATAAACAAGATATATCATATAACACCCTTATGTTTCACACAAATTTCGTATTAATTATAATAACTGCATTTTATTCGTGTGTTTACATATTTAGTATATATATTTTATATTTCGTGCTACATTTTTCCGTAGCACAAACAATTTCATCTGTATATTTAAATACTTACTTATTTATTACTTTTTATCACAATGGATTTTTAGGCAATTAATAATTTGTGTGCATGGAAATTTCGATTATAAAAAAAAAATCATATTATTATGTTGTTAAATTTTATTTTGCAGATACATCTATGGATTATTTTATAGAAATGAGCATCATCTCTATTTTCCCATATAATGATAATTATATAAGAACATCATTTTCACGTTAATTATTCGACATTATATTTGTTTTTACCCAATGCAGAAATTGAGTGGTTACAATTAGACATTCTCCATAAATAACATCCAATACCACTCTGCTACTAGACGTATTATGTAAACCATTCATAAGTTGCTATCAAACGATTTACAAAAGAAGTATACAAAAGAAGTGATCCACACAAGATTAAAAGGAACACAATAAATCTTTAAATTCCCTATGCATTCTGAACCAGTGATTAATCCGAATAAGTAAAGTCCTTTGTTACAATTTCATACTTCTTTTATCATGGAGAACGTTACTTAGTGGACATTACTCTGCTGAACGCATATTTTAAAAGAGCTCATGATGTTTCGTTCATATACTCCATTAGTTCGCAATTCTTTTATCCGTTTTAGGTTGAAGGCTCCTGATTATCGCAGAAGTTTAACTACCCTATGTCATGGTTTCCAACCGTTACAATTTTTTGACACCAGTATCTTTTTACAGAACAATTTTATAATTTTTTTAGCAGTTTCTTGAAAATGAATATGGAGAACAGGTCAATAAAGAAATATCGGTAGCAAAAACCGGAAAGGTTGGCAGCTATGCTCCATGTGCACTCCGAATGATATGCTTCATTTGAAGAAATTCATTATGAGCCTCCCTAAATATTAACAATGCACGATATATCTTGCTTTACACAAAATAAGAAATATACTTAAAAGAAGTATAAGTAGTTGTGAATTTGAATCAAACTTTACCGGTTTTAGGTGGATAGAAAGTCTTCCACACTTTATGGAAACAGTTTTATAACTTATTTTCTCTTTTGCGGTTAGAGATAAGAATCTGGCTACATAGGAATAATAGTCTTGTACTTTTATGTTTTGATTGGAATGTAAAAATTAAAAGATTTGTTTTGAAAATGGCTTCTGAAATTAATAGATGTCTTGAACGTTATGTAACAGCACTTTTCGAGGAGAAATATTCTTATTACCAAAGCAAGAAAAGGCGTAAAATCGCAGTTATTGTATTTATAAATAAGGTATTTATAAAATACTAAATTTGAAAAGAAAAAACGTCCAAGTGTAAATGAAAATGAAAACATGATCGCGAAACTTCATCCTATGACTGTTCAAATGCAGGTAAATATCAAGAAAGAGAAGCTTCTTACTCTAAAAGAAAATCCACCTATTGAACAATCCATTGCACCGAAACTAGGAATACATTATAGAACCAATGTTTGCATTCTAGCCTTATACGGAAATGATATTGGCATGGTTAAGCTTTATATAGAAAAGCCTATACTCACACGTCTAAATAAACTGTCGCTTATTTAACCAAAAAAAAAAGAATCAGAAATCAGAATCAAATGTATTCCATTTAATGAAATACCTGTGAAATCACCTGACTTTTCTCCATTGAACATTTGCGCTTTTGCTTTATAAAAACAAGCCCTAGGAAAACGGCATCCAAGAACATTGAACAGAATTTAGAAAACGGTAAAAGAGGAATAGGATAGAACTGACACGACTAAACATAAGTACTAAACATAAGTTTACCTTCATGGAAAATTAGAGCTGGATTTATTATCAAAAACCATGAATAGCAGATAGAAGAAGCTTTTCTGAAAGTTTCATATGTCTAGCTAGTCGGGAAGTTAGTTAAATTGCAAGATTTGTCCAAACCGTTTTTGAGTTATTACCGTTTTTTGATACATTTTGGCCATTATGAACCTAATTTTCCTAAATATCTCCAAAACGGAAAATCATACAAAGTCCAAAAAGGGAGGTGCACAACTAGATGTTAAAACAAACCTATGTACCAATTCGCAACTTTCTACGTCCAACCATTTTTGAGTTATGCGACATACTCACACACACACACACACACACACACACAGACACACATACATACAGACGTCACGAAAAAACGTGTAAAGTCGCTTATATCTCTAAAACGAGAGCTCGTGTTAAGACTACACTTGCATGTGTACGACTAGACATCATGACAGTCACACGTACAAATTGGGAACATTCAGTGATCATTCGTTTTTGAGCAATATGAAATAGAAAATCCCTTTCGCAAATCGGGATTACTATACTTCCTTATACTTTGTATAAGGAAGTAAAAAAGCAGTGGCACATACAATGTTTTTGTGTACTGGAAATGTAAACTAGTAGATCTGCAGACCAGGAGCCTCAATATCTCGTTTTTATCACTCATTATTTCAACAGATTATAGATCATTTTTATTTTGTCCATATTATATTCATCATTATCATCATCATGATCAATTTCTGCCTTTTTCAAACTACTGTAAAATGAAAGCCACTCCTAGGGGATTTCATTTAGCCCTGTTTTCTGAAATTCTTCTCCATTCTACTCTTCCAAACTCCACAATTTCATCTATCCTACGACCAGTTCTGTTTTCGCGATTTTTTCTTATATGTTGGAGTCCAAAATAGGATTTCGTTGGTCCATCTAACATCATTTCTTCTGGCTAGATTCCCGGCCCTGTTCCATTTTAACTTCTGAATTCTAGAAAAAAAAATCAGTAACTATGGTTTGTTCCCTAATCCAAGTGTTTCGCTTTATGTCTCTTCAGGGGAATCCTAACATGTATATTCCATGCTTCTCTAATTTGTTTAATGTTTTGTATAGTTTTATACGTTAATATATAAGTTTCTGAAGCGAAAAGTAAAACAGTATTATATATATGTATATATATATATATATATATATATATATATATATATATATATATATATATATATATATATACATACATAAATGCATACATATACATGACTGACTCGCGACATAAAGAGACACGTTTATGAGAGGGGATGCCGCCACTCTCAACCCCTCGCTGTATCTCTCAGCCTATATTTATTCGTATATCTGTGCATATTTATATATTTTCTGAGAACAGCCTTCTATTATTTCCTTGTAACTCTTAAATACTTGTACAAAATTTCATGCAAAATGATTGCATAACATATCACAGTTATTTTGTGCAACCGTGTAAACTAATTACTAATTCTATACATGAGATTTTCCATAGAAAAACATGCTTTTAAATATTCTAATAAAATTTCATTATATTTAATGTTGCGTAACCAATGCAAAATGCACTTTCAAGAAATACCGTCTATAGATTGCAATTGTTCGAAATTCTTTTGTGTATTCCCGAAAAAGGAGTCACACATATATACACAGATATATAACTCAAAATATATAGCCACAGATATATAACTCTTTAATAATTGAACCCAATTTGGCCTTTTTTGGATGATTACAGAATGTCATCGGAATACTTTTGTGCTGTCCTATAAATAAATTATTTAGTCTATAGATTCCTTTCTTTTTAGAGAAATCGTGCTTTTAAGTATCTTTATAATGTATGTTAATTCCACTTTGTTGAATTCCGCATAAATGTATTAAAAGGCACTCAAAAAAAGAAAAAAAAAAAGTATATTGGCAATAATGTCATGAAATCTTTTGTGTGTCTCTGTAACCAAATCATAAACATTGTATACATCAGTAAAAACTATTAAATTTAATCTAATTTTCATAAATAATTGTTCGAAATTTGACATAATTTGGATGATTACTTGATACTGTCGGAAAATTTTTGTAAAGTCACGTATATTAATTAGGAAGCCTAAGAGAACATATTTTCTGCAGAAAACATCAGTTTATGTATATCAGTAATGTACACTAATTTCCTTTTGTTGATTGCAGAGTACCGATTTTACAATTCGTTTAAAAGAAATTCACCCCATAGGCTGTAATGATAAGTAAAACTTTGGCGTGTTACTGTACACAGTCATGAACAATACAGACATATAAAATTGTACAGCTATTTCTATACACTTCCTGAACGTATGTACCAATTTGCAAATTTGTCGGGGGATTTTTGCGGCCGTTATTGCGGTACATGCAAATTCTGTCCGTAGGCCGTAATGATAAGAAAAACTTTTGGTCCCTGTACACGAACGACAAATATAATACACACACAAAACTATACAGCTGATTCCATGTGGCTCATAAACATGTGTACGTGGCATGTGGCTCATGAACATGTGTGGCTCGTGAACAAGACAATAGCGTGTTTTCTGTTCATAAGCCATAATGATCAGAAAAAGTTTGTTGTGTCCCTGTACACGAACTGCAAATGGAATACATAACAAAAACTATACAGTCAATTTCGTTGGGCGAATGAATATGTGCACCAAATTTCAAGTCAATATCTTGATTTGTGCGGTCGCTATTGCGGTACATACAAATTCTTCCCATAAGCCGCAATGATCAGAAAAATTGGTTGTGTCCCAGTACATGAACAAGAAAGGGAATACATAGCAAAAATTATACAGCTTATTCTATGTAGCTCGTAAACATGTGTGCCAAACTGCAAGTAAATAGCGTGATTTTTCCGGTCGCGATCACGTGACAGATAGACAAACCGACACACAGACGGAACTAAAAATCCTTTTGAAGGCCTCCACTGCCGTTTTGGCAATAAAAATTGAAGAGTATTTAGATTTTGTTTTTGAAATTAAACTGAACATGATAATTCTTAAATTTAAAAATGTATGCACATGTATGTTGAAAAAGATGATATTAAAAAAAAATGATATTAATTAAAACATGCGGTATTAAATAAAAAAATAATTTAAAAATATGATATTAAATAAGTATACAAAATTGTATTTCGTTAAAAAAATATACCTAAAAAAATTTGTTACATTTGATGGAATTATTTTTTATAAAAATCCTATTGTCTGATACATCACCTTTTAAATTATATAATGTAGATAATCCTGTCTAACCCTCCTGTTTTCTTCATCAGTTCTGCTTCAATTAAGTAAAGTATAAAATGGCACTGGAAGTAATTCAGAACTTTATAAATTTCAATTAGTTATTTTTATTGGAAATAACAACTTAACTTTAAACATAGAGACAAGATGAAAATGCATAAATTGAATTATCCGTCGAAATTACTTCTATTATGTATACAGTTAAAAGCAAGTTTTATTTCCCTCATAAGATAAAAACAGTGAAAAAACTGTAATTGAAAAATAACATGTCCATTATAATTTAAATTATGACACTTATTTCTCTTGTAAAAAGAAACATATTATTAAAGTTAAATTAAGAAAAATATTAGTTTTATCTAATATATATATATATATTTTTAATTCTAATTTCGTTGTAAAAATTCAGTTTGTTAAAATGTCACTAATATAAAAATACCAAAATATTAATTTCAAGATTTATATTAATTTTTTTCTTTTTCTTTTGCGTTATTATTATTATTATTATTATTATTATTATTTTTTTTTTTTTTGTTTATTTAACAAATGATTTACTACACAATTTTACGTATTACCAATATTACGTATTTTGTTTATGTATACATTGTAAATTTTTCATAGTTACTAAAACCTCCACACTAAATTAATGGGGGGAATATTTTGCATTTTGTGTTTATCATGAGTTTTAATACTTTCTTACAAAAGTTATAAGTGTTTTTGACTTAACTCGTCTACAAATGTGTTTAACCCAGCTCTAATTTCGTAAATGTTTAAAAATGTTTTAAAATTATTATTATTATTATTTTTCTTTTTTTTTTTTTTTTTTCAATTTAAGAACACTATTTATTCGAGATTTACTCCACTGCAATTAAACAAATGCATTTCAAAAAGTTATATATTTAACTAGAAATTTGTTTAAGTCAACTTTGTAAGTTTGTCATACATAAGAGCCTAAACCTTGTGTGTACATCAGTTTTAATTAGTGTATTAGATACATTTACTTCATTAATTATTTTTTTGTGCTGGCGTATAACTATTCAAGTTTCATATTTCTTACAAATGAAACATTTAATTGATTTTATAGGTTTTTTTTTTTTTTTTTTTTTTTTTTGTTAATGCAAGTTTGATCTTTACAGTATTATACATAAGTTGGATATTTAATACACGAAATCGAATGTCAAGCATTCTTTTAGACAATTTTCTCTTTATAAATTCATTCTTTCTTGTCATACAATTTATATGCGTATTAAATATACATTAGTGTGAATAAAATAGATAATGTTAGTAAATGTATTTACTTATTTATTTTAAAGAGATTTAAGATTTAAAGATTTAAAGATTTTTTTAAAATTTATTTTATTTTTTTTTACCACTGAGCTACCCTGGCTGATAACCAGCTCGGCAACGTAAATTATGTGAGAAGTGCCGAGCTGGTTATCAGCCAGGGTAGCTCAGTGGTTAGAGCATCCGCGCGTTAAGCGGAAGGCCCGGGGTTCGATTCCCGGCTCTGGTATTTTTCACATAGTTGGTAAAAATCAGCCTTTTACTCCATTCTATCAATAATTAATTTCCAGGTTGATGAATTAAATTTCTCAATTGAAATTTCGTGGCCGTTTGGAGTTTGCCATGTTTAAATTTGTCACTTGATATAGCTGCTTTAATGCAGACTCGGTGACCTTGCCAACGTAAATTATGTGAGAAGTGCCGAGCTGGTTATCAACCAGGGTAGCTCAGTGGTTAGAGCATCCGCGCATTAAGCGGAAGGCCCGGGGTTCGATTCCCGGCTCTGGTATTTTTCACATAGTTGGTAAAAATCAGCCTTCTACTCCATTCTATCAATAATTAATTTCCAGGTTGATGAATTAAATTTCTCAATTGAAATTTCGTGACCGTTTGGAGTTTCCATGTTTAAATTTGTCACTTGATATAGCTGCTTTAATGCAGACTCGGTGACCTTGCCAACGTAAATTATGTGAGAAGTGCCGAGCTGGTCATCAGCCAGGGTAGCTCAGTGGTTAGAGCATCCGCGCGTTAAGCGGAAGGCCCGGGGTTCGGCTCTGGTATTTTTCACATAGTTGGTAAAAATCAGCCTTCTACTCCATTCTACCAATTATTATTATTATTATTTTCAAATAATTAATTTTTCTTTTTCTTTTTTTTTTTTTATTAAGTGTGCAGTACATGTCTGAAAAAAAAAAAAATCGCATGTGTTGTATTAAGTTTCATTGTGTAAATCAGCTTTTCTTGGTACAAACTTTCATTTGTGAATGACCCCTTATCGTAAAGACCTTTTTAGAAAACAGCTGAAAAACAGCTTATTTAATCACCGATATCTGTATGATTTTTTGAGATATTCAACTGGATGTTTTTTATAGGGTGCTCTATACAGTTGGGCATCAAAATAGCGTAATTTCGCGTATATAACCACGGGTAATCTATAAAAAAAAACTGACTTTGTATGTCTTGCGGGCTAACTTCCGGTGTGGGGTATGTATCGCGAACAAGGAAAAAATCAAAGCATCTCTAGTGAAAGTAGCTGAATGTGTATTAACGTTCGGGACTCTATTACGATTAAAACGGTAAAATATGGATTTAAAAAAATCTAGATTACTCTTTGAAATGTATAATGACGATGAAATTGAGGACAGTGAAAATGAATTTGATAAGGAGGGCAATAAGGATGATGAAGACGAACTGTTCCAAACAATATTGCAGCATTTTAATTCTGATACAGAAAAATCCGAATTCGATGGATTTGAATGAACTTTGTAAATAAATTTATTATTAATCTATAATTTTCTTATAAAATGAATAAAGGTGTTAATCATTAGAAGTTACTCCAGTTTATAGTAATTTATATAGAGACAAAGATTAACAATAAGTTATGACTATTTGCTCTTTCATTATAGGTAAGTAAATATATTTGTTTATTATTTATATTTATTTATATATTTGTTTATTAATTGTATCTTTTCCTACTTATTACTAAAGTAATAGCAATTGGTAATTGAAATTACAAACGGCGATTGACGACCATGTGGTTTTAGAAGTGCGGGCTATCTTTCGGTTATAATTATTTTTAGATAAATTTTTTATGCTGCGGGTTACATCCAGCCATGGGTTATATACGCGAAATTACGGTACGCCAAAGTTTGTTTGGTTTTAAACTATAATATAAATTGGTTTAAACTCTAATATAATGACTTAGACATATTTTGTCATATTTTTCGAAAGTTTGATGAAATTCGGAAAATTTCTTTGAAGTTATAAAGTAAAAACTTGTGAATTTTTCTTTCAATTTTTAGTAAAATATTAATAACTTCTTAATTATTGAAGATATCTTTAGAAAACTTTACACACGTGTAAAATATAATACTTATAACCAAATCTAAAATTTGCAGATCAAGCGAAGTTTTTCCTTACACAGGGTTCTCACAAATACTTTTTATATTTTTGCATTTGTTGTTCGTCCCCTAACGGCCTTCGTGAAAAAATGAGGAAAGACACGTTTTTCTTATACCTGAAATTCAAGAACAACGCGTTAAATATTTTTTAAGACATTCGGCAGAACATAAGAAAGCAAAAGTGCTCAAATTGTTTTGTCCAATACCTGTATATCATTGTATATTTTTTTATTTACTCTATTACTGAGCAGAAAAATCGACTTAGATCAAATAAGTTATAATCTAAATATCTGCTTATCGACATTCTGATCATAATAAATCTATATCTGAGTATAACTCAGTATGAAATCTGAATGGTAAGCCGTATTTCAACTAAGATGTCAAATAGTTTTTTTTTTCATTGATATTATTATTAGAAACTGCTGTAGCGATTGAGATTTATGGGTTTTTCAATAGGGCAAGTCAGTCTTACATATCTTTATGTATGTTAATTTTCACTCGTAACTTACGCTCCGACCTGGGCAAAATATGAGAGAAATTTGGTTTTCCTGGAAAATAATTGAATGATTTTTCTGAGAATGATGCATAAAGAATTTTTTTGTCCTATATGATATAGTTTATCAACATAAAATAATGTTCTTAAAAAAATAAAAATAAATAAATAAATAAAATAAATAAATAAATAAAAATAACAGGTTATTTGATTTTTCATTGCGAAAAATATATATTTGAGAAAGTATGGCGTTGGTGAATTCAATTGGAAAAAAGAAAAAAAAATATATATATATTAGGTTTTTATATTTATTTATTTATTTATTTTCTGTACTTACAGTGGTGATCAAAATTATAAGGTTAAGGGGAAAATCGTCAAATCTTGTTTACAGTTGACCGGATAATTATGCAAATTTTATGGCTGGAACCAAACGATAAATGAACCATATTTAATTAGTTTTAATTGAGATACATGGGAAATTCATATTCATAGAATTTATTTCGGATTTAGATGGCTATCTAATATGGGCAAAATTATAACGATAACTGTATTTGTGTGCTCTAAAAAGCAAAATTTTCCTGTTTTTTGCTATGAACACGGCACTCTGAAATGTTATAAATGCTTAGTAAGAGATTAGGAACGTTGTATTTTAATTTTTACAGACATACCACTGAGTGCTAAACTTTCTAGGTACTGAACTTTTTAGAAATGGGAAGTAGTTGCTTTTACAAGTTCAGGCCTTACTGAGCGTCAATTTTTGACAAAGCGTAATAACATGAGAACTCTTATTTGTAATTTTATAAAAAATCCCGGCAAATATAAACGGCAATGACATACATGTAGGCCAACTTCTGCTTCTGTGCGTGAAAAAGAATGATAAAGAACTCCAAAAGACAACATCGACGGAAATTCAACGCGAATCAAGGTTATGATGCAGTGCTCGAACTGTTCGACGTATTTTACTAAAAGCAAAAAGATTCGTTACGGAGAGACTATGTTATGACCGCCTCTCACAAAAGTTCATAAAAGACTGAGCGAAAGATATTTTTAAAAACGTGCACTTATCTGGAAAGAAAGTGGGATGATATTATCTTTTTCGATGAGGAAAAAAAAATATTTAGATATACCAGATGATTTTCGGTACTTCTAGTAATATTTCCGTAAAGAAAAAGAAATTTAATTAAAGCGTACATTTGGAGGGGTCTCCGTAATGTTCTGGGGAGGATTCGCAATTTACTCCGATATAAATTTTGTGCAGGACAGAAGGAATTCTGAGTGTTATGTTGATGTATTGGAACATAATCCTTTACCGGAACTACTATTATTTACGAGTGGTCATTATTTGTTCCACTAGGACAATGCCCCAGTACATGTTCCTCAGACTTCCAAATCATAGTTTGATCTTAATTTCGTGAAGCTACTTGACAGGCTGATCAGAAGCCTCGATCTAAATCTAATGGAGAATTTCTGTGGCATTCTGGCACAGAAAGTATACAAAAATGGTATTCAATTTCAAAACAAGCCAGAACACATGTCCTCCATAGAAAAAGGCCTAGATAAAAATTTCCAGAATGTTCTGAAACTCCATAACGTCAAGACTGTTAAAAATGATTTAGAAGGATGGCGGATATTATTAATTATTAGCATATTTCAGGCAAGAACATTCATTTCCCTTAGAATTTTGTCCAAATTTAAAAATTACATTTTTGTTAATTACGGCAAAACATTCATATTTTGTGTTTACGAATGATTTGCTTTCTACAATGATTTCTGAAATAAAAAGGAATGTTATGTATGCATTTCACTTCACTTGTTTGAGAAATAAACTTCTTCCGTGCAATTTTTAATTGTCCTTATAGTTCTGACCACCACTGTAGAAGTAAATCTGGCGAATTAGTATCTCATAAAACACGAAAAAAAAAAAAAAAAAACTGTATTTAATCGTATAAATAAATGAGTTTTCTGGAACATCTGCTATAAATACATAACAATATTTATTCTTAAAACAATCAATTCACTCCATTTATAGTTTTTTTTTTTTTTTTTTTTTTTTTTTTTTTTTTTAAGTGAAAACTTCTTTAGGCGCGTTGAGCACTTTTGGGTGAAAAAAAATCTTTGATCTCCCGTCATCGTCAGCTAACGCTTTCCATTTGAAGTGAAAACTTTTGGGTGAACAAAAATCCTTGAATTCGCGTCATCGTCAGCAAACGCTTTCCATCCTTGTATGATACAAATAATGTATCATACTGATATGACTGAGACACTGCGTGATCGTCATCCCATATCTTTATTCGCTGCTACGATATGAATATTCATTGTCGCCATTACAATATTGATACAAAAAAATTATTGCCTATAAATACAATTAACATTAGTTGATGTAATTAATTTTATTAAGAAATAGCTGAAAAAATTCGTCATTTATTTACATCCATATTTGTTTTAAAAAAAAGAAAAAAGTTTTAATATTCTATTTTTTTTTTTTTTTTTTTTTTTTTTTTTTTAAAGATTTTAACTGTTTTGATTTAAATAAAATTTTAAAAGCTCTATCATCAATTTATTTATTTATACTGAATTTGGTTTTAATATTTTAACAATTATTTAATTCCTTTCAAATATTTTATTATGTCTGATCAATATAACGAAAATTTGGTGTTATTTATTTTTATATTTTTATTTTATTAAACAAAACAAAGCAAATTCTTTACTCAGGATACTGATTGTTTTCACTGTGAATCTAATCTTAAGATATTTTTCTGGATGTTCAACATAATACATTAAATCTGGATCTATATGACAAAAAGAAAGATTTTTCATTTAATAGTTACAGCATGCCTCACTGGTATAGGAATTTGCACACAAAAAAATCTATATTAATATTTTAATTGGTCAACTAAATAGATTCTATAAGATATGCAATAAATATTCAAATTACAATAAACAAGTTTTTTAATTCATTGCTAATCTTTTTTACAATAATAACTATCCATTAAATTTCATAAAGTTTTACACCAATAATTTTAATAAATGTTTGCGATTGGGGTGATAGCTGCGGTACGGTTTCTTCACTTATGGTTCTTGGTGTCTAGTAGTGCTTGCTGATGAAGACTCATGGCCAAAGTCCAACTTGTGGAACGCCTTATGTCGGACTGCAGCTACTTGGTGCTGAGCGACTCGGAGAGTTTGGACTATGATTTTGGAACATCGGACAAGACAGCGCCAGTATTGAGCCACTACATGTGAATCATCTGCTTTTGCTTTAAAGACCTATTTCTACATTGTAGTAAGTTCAGTTCATTAAAATATCTTTTTGCCTTTCAGGTCTGGGGGGGAACATGACGATCTAGCATGTCCTTTTATTAAATTATTTTTATCACAAATATCGACTTTGTAGTTTTTGGATTATTATATTAATTTAGTTATGTTACTTTTATGAAGCACCAATTTTGTTATATCTAATTTACATGAAGATTGTTATATATAATTTGCCAGTAATTTATTCTTGTTTTTGTTGGGAGTATGCTAGTTTCGCCATGTTTCCGAAACCTGTTAGGCCTCTTTTAATTTAATTTGTCTGTTCTGCTGCTCCCACCCACTGAAGAGGAAGCGGAAGGGTGTTTTATCGCATGTAGTGTTGTTTTTTACAATTGTTCATCGTTACTTTAATTCGTTACTTTTTTTTTAACGTTTTTTCTTGTTATACACGCCCACTTGTCTTCAAGTTTCACCATATTTTCTAAATTATATATTTTTGTATAATTTTTAGTGCTGCCTTTGGCGCCTTTTTTATACAAATACACTTTTATTAATAAGTAATTAATATATATATATATATATATATATATATAATATGATTTGATAATATTTTTTTTAAATTAAAATCACACAATCAACTGACTGGAAGAAAATCATATTTATTGAAATTTTATTTTTCCGACTGAGTGAAAATAATGCCTGGACCGGGAGTCGAATCCCGGATCTTTGACTTACGAGGTCAAGGCTCTACCAATTGAGCTATCCATGCCGACAACCGGTCAGCATTACTCACACAGACGACCTTTAGGCAGAAACATCTGGTCTATCATGTAGATAGCTCGACAGAAGTAAGCCGCAAGTAATAGAAAACACCATTAAACAATGGGAGAAAGAAATACATTTTTTACTTTTTATTTTTTTAATTATTATTATTAAAATGACACATTCAAGTGATTGGAAGAAAATCATATTTGTTTTACTCCCGGTCCAGGCATCATTTTCACT
The DNA here is from genome assembly GCA_963930645.1 of Salticus scenicus. Lineage (NCBI taxonomy): Eukaryota > Metazoa > Arthropoda > Arachnida > Araneae > Salticidae > Salticus > Salticus scenicus. Next base: position 115,563,248 of record OZ005653.1, on the reverse strand, counting down.
CTGTCGGAAAAATAAAATTTCAATAAATATCATTCGATAGATTTGATAGATTAGTTAAAATTATTAATTGGGCTTTAAAAGTTTATCTGAAAGCTTCATTACATTTTATTAAATTTAACTATCTGTCTATTTGCTTAATCCACTATTCAATGTAATTTCTTCTTCTTCTTCTACTGCATTAATAAAACTTTAGCGTTGAAATATTAACGTAAACTAACTTTTTAAAAAAGTTGAGATTTTTATACGGCATTACCTTGTGTTTCTGTGAAATAAACGGATTAAATATATAAATATATATATATTTAATTACGCTTAAATTTATGTATAAAAGAGAAAAATATATAATTGTGAAGAATAAAATTAGTCCTTTTATCATTTTAAGATTTTTAATTGTTTTTACATTTTTTTTTCAAAATAATAATCACAATAAAAATAACTTGTGGTCGGACCGCGACCACTTTTTTGGAAAACAAAGTAATTCCTTCCTCATAATCGGAATTAAATTTCAACACCGCAGCGCCACTTGTCCGCCGAAATGCACCTAAATTAAAAGAGCATATGTTATACATAATGTCAATATCATATATCATATTTGGTGCGTTTATACACTACATAAGTTGATATATAGCCTTGATTTAAATGAGGTGAATCACAACATATCAGCACAACTTATTGGGTAACCTATATTTTAAAAACATTAGGTACATATAGGGTACACCCTATATTTTAAAAACAATTTTGTACATGTACACTAGTACTTTTGAAATAAAAATGTATGCAAATTCAACTTTAAAAATGTAAATGAATGAAATATTGTTGTACATTTTTCCTTCAATCACAATAGATACATTTAAAAATTATATTTGTATAATTGCCATAACTTCAGTAAACTAGTATGATATGGCCACCAAATGACTTTCTTCTATATAATTTTACACAAAATTCATTGAATAAAAATCATTTATTAAATTATTATTTTTTTTTCTTTATAAATGCTGACGATTTTTATCTGACAGAATTATATCACTGAAGGCCAAAAGAAAGTCAATTTTTTGCCATCAAAAGAAATACGGTTTTCTTCTAAGTCTTTTTTCGTTAAAAGATTTAAAAAAAAAATCTATAACATTGTTTTAAATTATGACAGATCTGTAGTTCAACCATTCATTTTAAAGGTATTGACGAGATCTTTCGAAAAAGACCCTTATTGAAAATTTACTCCCCCAGGGGTACTTCCCCCGAGCAATTGTTCCCCAAATATAATCAGCACTAGTTTATGTCAGGGTGCAACTAAATACCCAGTTTGGTTAAATTTAGTGCATTTGTTTGTGAGTTATAGAGTTTACAAAGTTGTGATACACACACATAGACACATATACACACAGACTGACAGACAGACATTTTTAAAAAACAGCCAAATCGTGTTCAGGGCATCCCAAAAAGTGTAAATCCATCGAAAACTGGAGTTCGAAAATTTTTACGAAACCAATACTTTATCTGTATATACATATAGCAGAAATTAAAAAGACTATTATATATATATATATATATATATATATATATAAACAATGGAACATGCATATTAACCGCTTAAAAATACAGCAATTGTAAAAATTTCTAAATACTTTAAGGTAGCGTTTAATAAAATGATAATGATTAAAATTGTATTTTATCAAAAATGTTAGCAATTTAACGTTAATTTCAAAAGATCACTAAACCGAAAACCAGCAGAATGTTATACGGTCTCGTTGATAAAGCTGAAGTTGACAGATTCTGATTGAAAAATATTCTGCTTGGACTAAAATATTTTTTACAGAATGATGTTAAATGAAATCTATTTCAAGCAAACTATTTTTTGAACAAAGCAATCTTTATTGATATATTTCTATATCTTTATCGAAAATATTTTCATCGGCGATTTCAGAGTTAGTTTGTTATGGATTCATACGCACGATGAATTTCAAACATCTAGCATTAAATTTAACTGCATCAAATTGAAAAAAAAAAGAATCTATCGTTTTACCGATTTTTATTTTTAAATATAAACAATAATATTTTAGTAATAACAGGAGACTTGGCGTTGGAATAATAAAACCCGAATAAACTACTACGTCAGAAACGCCAAAGAAAAATATTGCAAATGCATACAGCTGTTTCGGTAGCCTAAAGTCTTCAGTGCAAAAAGGATGAGTGCATCCTTTTCGCATTCAGTGCATCCTTTTTGCACTGAAGACTTTAGGCTACCGAAACAGGTGTATGCATTTGCAATATTTTTCTTTGGCGTTTCTGACGTAGTAGTTTATTCGGGTTTTAATAATATTTTAGTATTTTTACTGATTTGAAACGTTAACGACGCATGTATACGTCTGATCTGAAAAAACAATTCCATTTTATTCTGCAGCATTGTTAGAACCTGTCTTCTTTTCAAAACATTTTCTTTGCTAAGTATTTTTTTTTTTCCTATATGTAATTACGATAAAAATAAAAGAAAATTATAGATTTTCCAGAAAACGTCGTATGAGAAAAACGTGTTTACTAACAACACTACGGAATAAATTAGGAATGTTAGCATCCTTTAAACAATTAGATAATATCAAACTAGATTTAGTGCATTGTAAAACACTCATGAAATATTATATTGAATCATTAAAAAATTTTGATATAAAATACGAATAATAGCAAGTATTTCTATAAAAGACACTAAATCAAATGATTTGATTTTCATATAAATATTACACGAATTTAATGATAAATTATGGAGTATCAACGAGATGCCAAATCTGAGTGGTATGATATATAAAACATCCATTAAGTTTTGAATAATAAATCATACTTTAACTTCAAGATAATTTTAAACAAACAAATCTGCATACCAATGTGATTGAAGGTAAGAAAAAGTAAAAGATCTTGATGCTGACGTAAAGGAAACAAAACAATGTACAAAAGTTCGCTCATAATATTATAAAACAACTCTAGATTTCTTTTACCTAGCCACAGTTCCATAAATTTTCTTATGATTAGCAAAACCATGTCAGTCCAAGTACTTTTTTTTTTATCGTTTTATATTAGTAAAGTTTTTAAAAGCTTCTCCGAATCAATTTCTAGTATCTCACCGTGAGTATATCGCGACATACTAACAAGAAAATAAATGAAATGTGGAAAAAAAAATATATATATATAAATTTGCAATAAAAATTAACCGATTTATTTAACTTCAAAATATGCAATTTTGGCAGAAGTTTTATTTTTACCATAAAAATGTTCATTTTGCATTTGCATACTATTTGAAAAGTCTTTTCAAGTATTAAAATAAAATAACTAGTCTTGTTTAAATTATAAGATACTTTAATTTGAGCCAGAGTATATATATATATATATATATATATATATACTCTGGGAGTATACTCCCCCACAATGGGGGGGAGTTGCAGCTCTATACTAGCTGATATCTACTTACATATTTATGAAAAAAACAATAGATTAAACAGAGAAACTTTATGTTGTAGATATATCGATGACCTAGTATTGATAAGGTTGAATGGTGAAAATTCAAATATTGATTTTCAGTACTACCCTAAGAATTTAAAACTAGAACCCTCCTCAATGAATAGCAAAAATATAAATTATTTAGACGTAAATATAAAATTAGAGAATGATAATTTGGTAACTAGAATTTATGACAAAAGGAAAGACTTTAATTTTAAAATAATAAAGCTAATGCATTTTACATCTAACGTACATATTTCAGTTAAAAAGAATGTATTTAGAAATGGTTTAATACGTATTGCTAGATTAAATTCAGACTTGGAAGAGATGTTTGAGGATATGGTAGAATGGTGTCGTCAGAGCATAGCTCAGGGTTTCCATAGAGATTTGGTGAAAAGTATGACGTACCAATTCGTGAATCAGTATAAAAGGAGTACTGAGCTGAAAATGTTGTTTGAAAGAAAGGAAGGTTTAGAGAATGGATTTCATGCGTTTTTTTCATTTGGTCTTGACAGGTGAGGGGAACGTTGCATGCGTAAAACTAGTTTAACCCTGCAGTGCATGTTGTAAGCCATGCCGCCTGTCTTCATATTAATTTTAACTTCGATTTGTTTCATTTTTAGTTTTGGTTTATGTTAAAGATATTTTTCGTACTCTATTTGGTTTTAGTTTGTTAATTTTGTTAAGTTTTTGTTGACTTGTTTTATTCTTGAACTTTATGTTTAAATATGAGTTCGGTTTTGCTTTTCAATGGGATATATATATATATATATATATTAATTTAACTATAAAAATTTGAGTACAACCTAAAAGTTTAAATTTTGTTGTTATTATAAAGTTGATTTAGTAAAATGTTCCGCGGCATAATATTGTTACAAACTTCTAGTCGAAACGCCAGTGAGAGTCTCCCATAAAGACTGAGAGACATTTTCGTATCAACGTGTGTACGCCTATCTGTATGTACCAGAGATGTGGCAACAAAAATCACCAGATTGACCTGCAAATTGGTATGGACTGATTGGACTTGATTGGACTAGCAATTTAGCTTTATATATTTTTAGTTTGTATGCTATTTGTGGCCACCGTCAGAAATGTTCGTAATGAAGAGATTTAAAAGTCTTCTATTTTTCCCACTGATGGAATCATGATCATCGTTCTGATTTTTCTAAAACTAATATAATTTTGTCTCTTGTCGCTTCTTCCCATTTCGACATCCATGAAGCTTTTAACATCTTTAAAAATCCGAAAAATCTTGTTAATGATGTTTCTTCCACTCCGTTCTTGTCTGATGCTTGGAAATTACACACATAACTTCGATTTTCGCTTAATTTTGATATTTTTAAGATTTTAAGATTTTGTTATATTTTTTAATCTTATTTATATTTGTTTAATTTCTTCTTTCATTTGATAATTTTGATCACACCGGTATTTAAATTTACATTTGTCTTTATATATTTTTGCTCCTCACTTAAAACTATTTTATGCGTTGCCGCTTTGATTACAGCACTTTGTCTGCCTACTTTGTCTGCCTGACGAAGGGTCGTGTGTTCCTTTCACCCGAAACAATTGTTGCGAGTTTATTCTATTTTATGGTATTTATTCAAAGTTTTGTACTTATAACTGGTGTTTATTACTGATATAACACCATTATGTAACATTGCACCGAAATATTTATTGTAGTTAACTAAAACCGTATTTCTGGGGAAATGTCGGAATTTATTTATAGCTGTGTTGATTTGATATCCTTTTAGCAACAGTCATAATATAAAAGTCAAATCGATACCAACAATGTATATTTCCCAGATTTTTATCGCGGAAATGCCATTTCAGGCACCGAGTGGTGACAGAAAATGGAGCCGAATGAATCTCTGACTGTTGTTGTATAGTAAATATTTGAAGGATAATATTCAAATAATTTTTTAAAGTACAATCTTGATAAAACATCTCATGATAAAAATACATCCTTTCCGTTTCTGATTAAAAAAAAAAAAAAAAAAAAAAAAAAAAAAAAACATACTTTACTTTTCTTAATTTTACAGCAATGAAAATTACAACGTCCATCTCTGAATGTAATCTCGAAGTCATAATTTCAACAAAAAATAAAATAAAAGTACATAAAAAAAAGCACAGTTTCTTACAAATATGCAACTTAGAGAATAAGGTTATCTGTTACATCATCAAAGCATCTTGACACAAGTTGTATAGCTACTGTCACGGAAAGTTTTGGTGTTTTCTGCTAGCATTTTATTGAAGATCAGCCAAAACTTATAAAAGCACGTTTCAGATTATTCGAAAAAGACGAATGAAATTACTTCAGATCAGATCTAAAGCGATCAGATGAACACCATTTTATAAGTACCTCTTCTTTTAAAATCGCTTAAAACTATCAATTTTCTAAAAAAAGAAAATTGAAAAAGAAAGTCGAGGTTCAAATTATATGTTGCTAGCTTATCGATCTTACTTAAAATACGGTGCATTTGAGAGATAAATAGAATACATAAATCAATATCTGATGTCAGTGGCAGACGGTCTGCTCGTTGAGATTTATATGATCATAAAATAGGTAAATTTATAGAAAATAGCGAATAATACGACTTGCACTGAGAATTTCGTTTGGTGTGAATGCTGTATGGGTTACGGTAAGTTCTCTACACAGAAAGGAACTAAGTCTGAGTGGAAACATCCTCGTTGGGAGTAGATCTAAGTGATAGTAGAAACCGTTTTGTTTTTGTTATGCACTTTTTTTTTTTTTTTCTCATAGTAACGTTAATTACTTTAGGTGGGCCAACTATATTCGAGAGATTTTTCTTAACATTACGAAAATAACTACCATATAATGATTTATATTTCCAGTTATGCACTGTAAAAGAATTCTGTAAATTTACAGAAATGTTTATCCGCAGTCTCTGTAAATTTCCTGTAAATTTTTGTTGGAAGTAAATAATTGAGATTTTGAATTTTTTATTTTTATTTATTTTTATAGTTTAATTTCACAGTAAAAATTAAATGTGAATGTTTTTGCATTAGAAAAAGCATTCTAAGTTACAATTATAATCTCGCCAATAATTAATTAATTTAATATTATTCATTAAAACGCATTTACAAAATAGATTTTTCTAACATATCCGTTTAATGTTCACTGTCATTTTATCTAAGATTTAAGATAAATGATTACCAGTAGTTATCTGTTTAAATTATTATCAGTGTGATTTCATAAGCTATTATTTGCTGTTTTAACAAAGATTTTTCTCGAAAAAAAATAATAGAATCGTTAAAGTTGTTCTTTTTTGTAACAAAAATTCAAATTTTTAGGCAGAATTTTAAAAGATTTTTTAAGAAAGTTTATCCAAGTTGGAATAACTTAATAAAATCAACTATTCGATTATAAAAGATCGCGGAAAAAAGGTAACGAACTTTTAAAAAGCAACTATTTAAACTTGTATGTATTGTTTATCAAAAAGCTTTGTTCTGTATCATTTTATATGAGAGTGTCATCTACCATTAAAAATTAATAAATATTTAATACATGCTTCTGATAAATAAAAATTTACATTTGCAGTTGCTGTATTGTATCGCAGGTGTGAAATAGCAGCGCCACCTGCAAGTCTATATGCATTAAACTTTAAGCAAGATTTATTCTTAATGTCTATCCCACATGTCATGTTTTGAGCATTTATAAGCTGTAGAAGATTATATAACTTTTCTGTTCACGTGGAAAATTGCAGCATTGCATCAATACCTGTTGCTCGAATAATAATCAAAATAATTAGCATAATTTTCCGAATGGCTCTTATCATAATGGCTATGCCTCATATCACGTTTAATGCAATTATATTTTTTTTTAATCTGAGAGTTTGCCTAGCTGCATATGTGAAAAATTCCAGTAAAACTGTGGCATTTGATGACCAATATACACCCAAATCGAATTAGCTTTTTATTTATGATGGTTTTCTCACATATCTAATTTCTTATAAAAAATTGAGAATTTAGACTGAGATAGAGCCTTGCTATAAATAAGAGAAGTCAGTGACACATGTTCAAGGGTTTTTATCAAAGGGTGGTTTGCAAGAATTCACGAAACGTTGCAACTAAAACAATGTGTATTTGTTATTGATATAGAGACATCACAAAATTATGGTCGTACGAATAGAAAGAGTACGAAGGCGTATAGAAAGGCGTACGAATAGAAAGTCTTTTCTAAAAATCGTTACGATTTAATCAGGACATTTACAGTGTGAGAACACTGAAATCAATATTAGTAAAAATGCAGCGTTTCATGGCTGTATAAATATAATATAGCCAGATTCTTCATTAAAATCTTTGAGTCGCATTACCCAAGTTTAAAATGCTCTCTATTATTTATTGCAAAGGCTTTTGAATGCATCAACATTGTGTATTTGCATAAATATGTATGAAAAGTACAAATGAATTAAGATTTTTTTTTATTGTTTACTTTCTCGAAGAAAAATCATTTAAAGATAATATATTACAAAGGACTGTTTACTCTTGAATTAAGATTGGTATCTTCTGAATATAATGTATTTCCATAGAATCAAGCGTCAGAATAATTATATTCCTTGTAAAAACTCTCTATGCTTTCTGTACGACAATATATGTTTATATAAGTCCCTTCTTGTATAAATATGAATTGAAAATTATATATAGAATAGAGTTTAGGAGAAATTGCTTATTAACATTAATGCTATTCTCAAAAAGTTGAAGATGGAATGTTTCTATTCACGAATAAGTTCGTTTATGCATGGGCTTAAAACATTGAATACAGTTGAATATTTACATTAAGATTTAGTATCTTTGGTGAATAATTCATACGATACAAAACACAGAAAGACATATTTTATATGAATAAAATAGTTGACAAATATACATATATATATTATGGTAGAACTTAGATCTTAAATACGATAATTTTTCTTTTTTTTTTCTTTTGTTTGTTTCAGTATAAATGTATATATATTCACATTAGAAAACGAACGGAAGAGATATCCTAAACATACTTACTACTTTATGAAAGAATATATATATATATATTAACTAAAATACGTTCATTTTTCTAAATCAGTCTTTGTTTTAGAATTATATATAAAAAATATTAAAAGATAACAAGGAGTAAATGATAAAACATAATTATAGCTTTTCGGATACAGCTATATACCAAAAAATATCTCAGTTATAAAGGTCTAAAATAAATTTTTATAAACTGTTGGTTATCATACATTTAAACAAATTACTATTAGAAATGACAAAGGTTTATCATATGTGTCAATACCATGTATGATATGTCAAAAAAAAAAAAAAAAAAAAAAATGCATTTTAGACATAACACTTAGGCTCTCAGTTATATACTTTGAATCATCAATATAAACACGAAAGTTCAAATTTAAAAACACTTTGTTCTGATGCAATCCTTCAAAATATGAACTGTATAAATTTCGGTGAAAGAACTATTTTTGCTAATTATCATATTCTTCTATCAAAAACTGTCTAAATTCATATGTTTTTTAAACACGCCATGCGTTTACTCTTATTTTTTGTCCAAATTTTCTGATACTGCCAGGGCTTCTTAGAAACTTGTTCGTTTTCATTATATATATATATATATATATATATAGTTTTATTTTCTCTTTACACTACAAAAATATTATGATTTTATGGAAGAATCTAAATTGAATCTACATCTCGACTACCTATTTCGTTATTTTTTAAGATCTATTTCATGAATATTAACCTTAAGTTCATAACCACAATCACACAATAAAACCAAATTGGCTGTTAATTCTAAATTTTCATCAGTCAGTACGTTTCCCGCAAAAATTCCTCTTTGTTAGTTGATATGAAATATGTATTTGAAATTACAAATTATCGCCCTTCATCAAAAGTTATCTGAAGCCAAAACTGATTAAAAATCTCAGGCTAAACGTCGTACAGAAGGCATCGGACATTTCTCCTTCAAAGTCCATTAAACGTAAAGGTCAGAAAAAGAAAGTTCTTCTGGAAGAGCGTTTCTTCTGTTGTCCCCCAGGTCAAAAACAATTCGTAACTGCTCCTCGTCCCCTCAAACGACTCCACACGTCTATTTCCAGTGCCTAACATGTAAGAAGGATTCTCTGTGTTCAATTATTTAGGCTACATCTTTATACAAGTCGGCTTATGGCAAATTTGTCATCGATTGATCATCCCCCTTTTTAAACAAATCGAATGAAGCGTCTGTAGAAAAATCATTTATTTACGACTGCTGCTATCAGAGAGGTAATCCGAGACTATAAAATAATTCTACGACGAGCCATAAAAATATGACTATCAATTCTTAAATGGTAAAATATGAAAACTCTAATCATACATTCAAAGTGAGAATTTCGTGTTCTTATTTTCACATAACTATGAAGCAAGAGGTTTAAACGGAAAGATTTAAATTTAATAGAAAAAACGTGAACTTTTGATTCAAATTCAGTTTTGGGATTGTTTGTGGTTTTAGTAGGATAAAAGTCTAAAGCTATACTTCAAATGGTATTTGGGATACGGAAATTTCAAGGCTTTTTTTTTTTTTTTTTTTTTTTTTTTTTTTTAAGCCATTCAAATTCGGGACATTTGTACCTGAAGTAAAAGAATGGCATATTTTTATGTTCAAAGATGCCTCAGTAAATATCTACATTGAAGTTAAAACATTGCTTCAAATTCATTTTAAAAAAATTGAAATTTATGAAAATAATAAATTCGCTTTTCTATTAATTTGAATGTGTTTAAAAAATTATTATTTCCGTTAAAAAAAAAAACAAAAGAAAAAAAAAAAATACTGATTAGAAGAAAATATTATGTTAATTAATTACATAAAAAATGTATATCAAAAAACAATAAAAAAAAATCTTTTTATAAAACTTAACAAAGTTGAAACTCTATAACAAAATAAAAAAATAAAAAAATATAAAAAGAGATAATTCTATTTATTTATTTATTTATATTTTTTCAAGGATAAAATAAGTAATCGAAAGTGTATGAATATGGATAATCATCATAAAGTTTGTCGGATTAAAATCAAACTGCTATTCATTTTTATCGTTGGCAGAACTTAACAGCGATAACCATCTTTGATATAATTAGCTTTACATTATAAACTTTTTAAATTTCCGCGTTAATAACCTTGGTCAATTAGTTATTTTTGTAAAAGGATATTCTTTTTTTCTGTCAAATAATATATAAGAAAAGAATTAATTTTGATGGCATATTATTTCCACTCGAATGATTTTTCCATTAGAAATAATGAATTTTCTAATAATTAACGCCTGACATTTTATGCTTTTTAAGTAAGAATACCGTTTAACAAAATTACTCCCTATTTTTAATTAATTCCTTATATTTCATCATTAAAATCGATGCTGTCAAGTGGAAATTATTTTTATATCTCAAACTTTCTGCCTAGCTTTTAAGTACTTTTTCAACTAAGATAAGATACTCTGTATATTTAAGATGATTAAAAGTAATTGTTAATATAAAAAATCAGCTTTTTTTATGAACTATGTTTCACTTTATCAAAATGCATGGATAATTTTCCGAAATAATTTATTTTTAAATGCTTTGGAGTATGCGAAATTGTAAATGTTATATTAAACATATTTTTAATTATAAAATGAACATATTAAATTATAATTTTCTCACATTTTCAACATCATGAATAAGTAAATGGTTCTATTTTACAGTTTCCTTTTATTGTACAGTCATTGGAGTTTATATAAACGTGAATATTTGTACTTCTGCTTCTTCAAGGTTGAGGAATTCTGTAACAGTGAACACCCCATACTGATATGAGTCCGACTACATGTTTGTCAAACTCTGAAGACAGTTTATAAAATGTAAAGAATGAATTATCTTGAAAAAGGTAGGTCAGTGCAAAATATTGTTGATCATACTTTAATTACATTGACCAATAGCAGAATTCTAATTTTAAAACTTCATAAGGTATCTTATAAATATGTGTAATGAGGAATATTCGTATTGTAAAGAAATCTCATTAATTTTAAAATTTTATTACAGTACTTATGACACTGACTATAAATTTGAAACTATTTTTTCATTATTTATTGAATTATATAGACATATTATAAACATATTAAAGTGTTTTATTTCTATATTTTGAAGATGAACATTATGGGTAACACCAACTCCGATAATTCTAACCGAATCTACTTCATGAAATCCATTTTGGCAAGAAATGTGCAAGAATTACAAACAAAATTTGATAGTGAAACTTTATACAAACTTCAGAAAAAATGATATACATAACTTCAAAACCACTCTACATAAAATTATACATATATATTTTTTATAATGTATACATGCGAACCATTCTTTAATTTTTTATTTATTTCGATGAAAAAGTAAAAGATTTTAAATTTTTGTAAAAAAGTATTTTTCGTTTACAGAAACCAAAAATTCTACATAAACGTTCAATATGAACACACACATACTAATTAAAAAAAAAAAAAAAAAAAAAAAAAAGACGCTTTAATAATATATTGTTCCATATACAACATATTTTAATTTCTTTGAGAACGGATATCTAGTTCCAATTTCGAATAAAAAATTATATTTTCTTGCTATATGCCTCTCAGCATATATTAAATAGGTACGATGACATTAAGTTGAATATTTTTCGTTTAAAAAATATAAATATTATTAATATTATTTTACTATTGCTTGCGAGTTATGTAATATATATACCGGGTGATTCAAAATAGATGTTACAGCTATTATCTCGTAAACTAAGAAAGATAGAAACATACTTCTAATTACAAAATTAATCCAATTTAAGAGTAGATTTCAGATATGGCATTTTTTTGTACAAGTGGCTGTATACATATTAAATACGAAATTTAATTTTTATACGGCCCCTCCTATCATATGACTTATATTTAGAAAAATATTCTCCTCGCTCTAACAATCAAAATAAAAAAAAAATCATCTCTCTAAGTCAAAATCTCGCTGAGTTATTGCAATTTCAAAATTCTAGTATTTTTCGCCAAATCTTAAGGGGTTGTATCAAAAGTGAGAAATTGTAATTACTATAGCTTTTGTAATAAGGCACACGTTGATCAGCGCTTGGGGGGAAAAAAAGAAAAATCATTCAGGGAAAGACGGCTATTTTAACCTGTAATGTCTCTGTGAATACACAAGAGAATACTCATTGATAATTTAACAAATAAAATTTATGAATAATTTATGTACTAAAAGGGAATTTTCAAATTCATTTTTCTTTCTTTTCTTTTATACATTCTATTACTTATATACACGGTGTAGAGAAAGAATTGTTTTTGAGTCAAATTTCCGAAAATTAGTTTTGTTATATTTGCACGTTTTCAGATTCTCTGAATTCAAAAATCATGTTTTAAGCGGTTGGTCTCTCTCTCTCTCTCTGTGTGTGTGTGTGTGTGTTTCTGTGTTATTAGAATATCTCAAGAACAAATAGTAGCAGAAAATCCAAATTCGATATTCTAAATCCGTATCACATTGCGGTGCTACACTAAAGTATTCGTTGCGATCAGACAATTGTTTGTTTACAGGGTCATCCAAGAGATTTCAAATACATTACGTCTGTCAGCAAAATTTCTCATATGTACAGTGCGACATGTATGTACCGCACTAAACAAAATGAAAAGAACAGATTTTTTTATACGCATAAAAGCATGTTTTATGTAGATTGTGGTATAACAATCATTCATCATTCATTTACAGGGTTACCCATAGTATTTTGATATATTGGAGCTATACTTGGGAATTGCTGGAAGTGTATTTCAATTTATGTTACTTGTTTTACACATAACACTAAATTTACGTACACAAAGTCCTTTGTATAAATTTATAGACAATATACAGGGCTACCCAAAATTAAGGTAAACATTTTTTTTTTTTTTTTTTTTTTTTTTTTTTATTATTATTATTATTAAATGTATTTGGCGTAAGTGCTTTGCTGCATTTTTTTTTCGAAGAACACTGCTGACACAGAACGGAAAATTAATTTCTCATATCCATACCGTAAACAAAGTAGTTTTTGAAGAGCGATTTTTTTTCTGTATAATACCACATTTTGAGGCCTCCTGAATACGAAAGGTAAATTTTTATTGGTTGATCTGTATATATATGAATTATCAGCATAATTTAACAACAAATAATCTGGTGTGCCACTCACACGACTTTCTCTTACCCTGAAATTTAATACCATAAATACAGGTTGGAGATTAAGAGGTAAGAGTACTGTAAACCTATGTTAAAATAATTCAAATTAGGCTTCGAAAGAGTTTTATATGATAATTAGTTCTGTTTGAGGGGTGATCTCATGAAATTATTCGTTTCCTGAAATTATTCGACGCAGGCAATGATCAAACTTTTAAAAACTTGACTTTGGTAATAAGGAAGCCTCAAAACGTGTAAATACACAAAAAAACAAGCGTTGAATATTTAGCTTTAAAACATACATTATTTATCATATGTCTTTGAGGAATTCATTTCCATTCCTGAGCAGTTTTCCTTGACATGGTAAAATATTATAGTAAAGCACTTTCACTAACAATAAAAAAGAATATTATAGCTTAAATATTTGCAACCCTGTATATCTTTTGAAGAATATGTACAAACCACAAGGTGGACCTAAATATAAACCTATAGTAATAATATACGGCACAACCTAAAATGCACTTCCATCAATTTTCAGTTTTTGTCGCATTATAATCTAGTTATTTTGTGTAGCCCTGTAAATGAACAGTGAATGATTTCCCTGCCATAATCTACATGAGGCATGTTTTTATGCATATAAAAAATATATATTCATTTCATTTGGTTTAGTGCAGTCTATAGGTGTTAAACTCTATTTACCTGCAATTTCCCCCATAGATGTAATGTATTTGAATATTCTTGAGTGTCCCTGTACACGAACCATTTGTTTCATCTCAATTAAAAGCTTAGTGTAGCATCCCTATATGTAGCATCCCCATATTTAGAATACCAAGTTTGAATATCTGCTGTTATTTGTTCTTAAGATATGCTGATAACAGACAGACACACACAGACCAACCACTAAAACACGATTTTCATATTCAGGGGCCTCAAAGCGTGTAAATATAACAAAAACTCACTTTCGAAAATGTGGCCCAAAAACAATACTTTCTCTTCCTTATGGGTATGAGAAAGTAATAACTACAGGAAATGCGAATTTGGTACTTCGGATTTCATATCAAGATGCCACTTGAAAAGTTGATCAAGATTTGCAAGCTTCAAAGAAATTGATAACAGACTTGATTTTTGTTTTGATAAGTATAGGCACTATAGTTAAACGGGGGTTTAGAATGGCGGTAACCCTCCTGACCTATACATCTATACGATATCTATTCTATACAAAACATTTAGAATATTAACAATAAATATGAATTTCCTTATGATTTTTACAGTATAAAATTATTTAAATGTAATTTATAAGAATGTCTGTCCCAAAACGCAATACATTGGCATTTTATGTGCGTAGTAACCTCCTTCAATCAAACGTATATGTCAAATAAAACCGTTTTAAAACCCATTTTAGTTTATTTTTAATGTATATTATATTTTATTATTTTACCTTATTCATTTTACAATATAATATACAATCCATATTTAGATTCAAATGCAGGGTAAGAGAAAAATGTGTGAGTGACCCACTAGTTTATTTTATTTATCAAAAATATGTCATTTATATTTTTAAATATATAAATTAAAAATAATTAAAGCGTTATGACTCTCTTGTAATCATTAAAAAGTTTTACTTTCACGTACCCATATATGTGGAAAAGAAAGTATTGTTTTTGGGTGAAATTTTTGAAAGTGAGTTTTTGTTATATTTACACGTTTTGAGGCCCCTGAATTTTTAAATCATGTTTTTAGTGGTTGGTCTATGGGCCCATGTGTGTGTATGTCTGTTATCAGCATAGTTAAAGAAAAAAATTGCAAATAAAGTATAAACTCGGTATTCTAAATGTGTATCATGTAGGGATGCCACACTAAATTTTTGTTAAGATCAAGCAAATAGTTTGTGTAATGGGCCACCCAGGATAATTTCAGTACATTACATTTATGGGGGATAATTGCAGGTAAGCACACTTTAAAATCTATAGGATTCCTTGAACAAGAATAAATAAACATTATATATATATATATGCTCAAAAGCATATTTTGTGTAGATTGTTATATGGAAATCGTTCATCGTTCATTTACAGACTATCTGAAGTATTTGGATATGTTAAGGGCTGTATATGGAAGTTTCAGTAATTCGAATTCATTTTGTGTCAGATACTTTTCCTGTAAGACTAAATTTCAGAACAGATTACGATTTAAAATGCATATTGTTTATAGACAATATACAGAGCTATCCAAAATTGAGCCAAACGATCTCTTCTATTGAATGTAACTTATTGAATTACTTTGCTACATTTTACATTGTCGAGAAACAAATTAATTTTTCATACCCATACTGTAAACAAAATATTTTTTGAAGTTCCATTTTCAACTTTGAATTTTTTTATCACTTTTTGAGGTGCCCTGATTACGAAAGTCCAATTTTTAGTGGTTGATCTGTAACTATATCTTTCATCATTATAACTGAAAAAGAAAGAACTGCGGGAAACTCAAATTTGAACTTCATATTAGGTTACCACTTAAGATTTATATCAAGATAGGAAAACTTGAAGGCGAATCATTAACAGACTTGATCTTTTTATTTAAATAAATGTCGGCACTACAATTAAACATAGGGTTGTGTGTGTGT
Organism: Salticus scenicus; assembly: GCA_963930645.1. Taxonomy (NCBI): domain Eukaryota; kingdom Metazoa; phylum Arthropoda; class Arachnida; order Araneae; family Salticidae; genus Salticus; species Salticus scenicus. The sequence continues at coordinate 115,546,963 of OZ005653.1, read as the reverse complement.
GTGATGGGGAGGGGGCTTTAAAAGTACACTGAAATTTATTATCTTACGCTATTGATCTTACGATTTAATATGCAATCTGTCATTATAGTATTGAATTGCAGGGTAAGAGAAAGCCGTGTGAGTGACACACCAGATTATTATTACATACTTTAACCAGAATATTAGCGATAAAGCATCAATACGATACTCGAATTTTCATTAAGACTCAGAATTTTGTTTTTCTGTATGTATGTATTTGTGAATAGACACTCTTCTTTCTGTACTGTGACAACTACCACGTAAAACCTACGATTAACTTACTTAAATACTGTACAAATTTCCATAAATTTAATATATTTAAATAGATTTATTATACATTAGCTGTATTTGGTTCATGTACAGTGCATAACAATGTCACATGAATTGTGGATCCGATAGCATGTATATATATATATATATATATATCTTTTTTTTTTTTCCGTTCTTGTACCACATCTCTTAAAACGGAAAAATTAGCTATAGAATTAAATACATTGTTATTAAAATATGAGTATTATAAAGTGAAAATTGCTGTTAAAAATGATTAAAAAAAAAAAAAAAAAAAGTACATTTAATTTGGTTTGGAAAGAATTAAAGTTGAATTAAACATAAACTATATAAACTTTTTAAACTAAATTGTCAACAGTGCTAAACGTCACCATTGTAAGTACCTTTTGGAGGTTTTACTACGTTTGTAATATTTTCGAACAGCAAGAGATTTTCCTTTAAATAAAAATTAGCAAAATCAAAGCTTTTTTTTTGTGGCATCAAATTAAAAAATATCTAAAAAAAAAAAAAAAAAAAAAAAAAAAAAAATGGAATTTAGTAATTTTAAGAAATTAATAAAGTAACTGTTTCTATGGAACGCATCCTTATATTTTTTGGTAAAAAAGCATTTTGTATACTTTTTGAACCGTAAAATACGTAAGAGACACTTTCAATACGCGAGGACTAATTCGTATTAGTTGCCAAAAAAAAAAAAAAAAAAAGAGTTACTATTTTACAATAGATTTTTTTTAATAAGCAAATCTCGTATCACGCAATTAAGAGTAACAAGAAAGAAAAATCGTGCAGTACGCATTGATTAGTAACACTTTCCAGCTGTACGTAATTGTTATATCGAATATCTTTTAATATTCTCTGCCTACGTTATCACACAACAGACAGAATGACTGAAAAATATACAGATAGACTAATTCATTTTAAAATTACTCTTAGGCATTTTGGAAAGAGTTAAAAAGGCTTAACGCAACAGAAAATGCAGACATTAGATTATAATTGCAGCTTTTGATCTCTCTGAATATTTTAGTGTAGCCCTGTAAATCAGAGAGTTAATCATATCATATTCTATACAAAACATTATTTTAGATTATTAACAATACATTTAAATATTTTTAGGATTTTTACAGTAGAAAGATTTTTAAATATAACTTTCAAAAAATTCTGTCCTAAAACGTAATGCAGTGGCATTTTTTTTTTCTGTCCCTGTAAACAAACTAGTTATACAGGCCCTATTAATGTCATTTTAAATAGGGAACATTCTATAGGGAAAAAATATTTATATAAATAACACTCATAGAACACAATGCTTTCAAATGCTTTTGGGTGTCACTGTACACAAACCAGAAGAGATAGCCACTCCATTTTGAATATGGAACATCCGATAGTGAACTTCAATAAAATATATCAGTTTCGAGAAATTCAATAAATATTTAAAGGAGTTAGAGCGCGGGCAGAAAGACAGACAGACAGATGGACAGATACACAAACTGAAATCATATTCAAACTTAAAAATGTTAGAAAGTGTTAAAAACACTTAACGTAAACGAAAGTACAATTATAGCAACTTTTTATTAATAGCTCTTAATATATATAGATATTTTTGTATCACCCTGTAAATCTAATGCTATTCATGCTATATTCTATGCAAAGATTTTTTTTGTGCATATAAATAACATATTTCAATTTCCTAAAACTTCGTGGAAAGTAAAGATATAAAATTTGATTTATAAAAATATCTCTCATAGAACGCAATGCTTTGGAATACTTTTAAGTGTCCCTGTACATAAATCAGTAGTGGTATTTCCTCCATTTTATATAGGAAACATCCAATAGTGAACCTGAATAACATATTTCAATTTAATTGAGATATGTCTACAGTAAAGGTATGAAAATATGGTTTATCGAAGTACCTCTCATTGAACATAATGCTTTGAAATACTTTCGGGTGTACCTGTACACAAACCAGTAGAGCTACAAACTCCATTTTCAATAGGGAACATTCGATCGTACACTTGAATAACATATATCAGTTTCAAGAAATTCCATAAATATTTACGAGAGTTAGAGCTCGGACAGACAGGCAGACAGACAAACGGACAGGCAGATACACAAAACTGAAATCATATTCACACTTAAAAAATGTTAGAAAGTGTTAAAAACGCTTAACGTAAACGAAAGAACAATTCTAGCAATTGTTTATTATTAGCTCAGAATGTAACTGGATATTTTTGTGCCACCCTGTAAATCTAATGCTAATCATGCTTTATTCTGTGCAAAGCATTCCTTTGTGCATATAAATAACATATTTCAATTTCCAAAAACTTTGTGGAAAGTAAAGTTATTAAAATTTGATTTATAGAAATATCTCTCCTAGAACGCAATGCTTTGGAATAATTTTGAGTATACCTGTACATAAACCGATGGTGGTAATTCCTCCATTTTATACAGGAAACATCCAATAGTGAATTTGGAAATATTTTTCAATTTCATTCAGATATGCCTACAGTAAAGGTATGAAAATATGGTTTATGGAAATACCTCTCATAGAACACAATGCTTTGACATACTTTCGGGTGTCCCTGTACACAAACTAGTAGATGTATAATTTCCATTTTCAATAGGGAACGTCCGATAGTGAACTTGAATAACATATATCAGTTTCAAGAAATTCCATAAATATTTACGGGAGTTAGAGCGCGGACAGACAGACGGACAGACAGACAGACAGACAAACCGAAGTCATAAATACTTTTCAACCTTGTTGGAAAGTGTTAAAAATGTTAGAAAGTATTAAAAACGCTTAACGTAAACGAAAGTACATATCTAGCAATTTTTTTTATTAATAGCTCTTAATTTAACTGGATATTTTTGTGCCACCCTGTAAATATAATGCTAATTATGCTACATTCTATGAAAAGCATTCTTTTGTGCATAAAAATAACATATTTCAATTTCCCAAAATTTTGTGGAAACTAAAGTTGTTAAAGTTTGATTTATAGAAATATCTCTCATAGAACGCAATGCTTTGGAATACTTTTGAGTGTCCCTGTGTATAACCCGATGGTGGTATTCCCTCCATTTTATACAGGAAACATCCAGTAGTGAACTTGAATAACATATTTTAATTTCAGTAAGATATGTCTACTGTCAAGGTATTAAAATATGATTTATAAAAATACCTCTCATAGAACACAATGCTTTGAAATACTTTCAGGTGTGCCTGTACACAAACCAGTAGGGGTGCAAACTCCATTTTCAATAGGGAACGTCCGATAGTAAACTTGAACAGCATATTTTAATTTCATTAAGATATGTCTAGAGTAAAGGTATGAAAATACGGTTTATAGAAATACCTCTCATAGAACACAATGCTTTGATATGATTTCGGGTGTCCCTGTGCACAAACCAGTAGAGGTATAAACTCCATTTTCAATAGGGAACGTCCGATAGTGAACTTGAATAATATATTTAAATTTCATGAAGATATGTCTACAGTAAAGGTATGAAAAGGCGGTTTGTAGAAATAACTCTCATAGAACACAATGCTTTGAAATACTTTCGGGTGTCCCTGTACACAAACCAGTAGAGGTATAAACTCCATTTTCAATAGGGAACGTCCGATAGTGAACTGGAATAACACATTTCAATTTCATTAAGGTATGTCTACAGTAAAGGTATGAAAATACGGTTTGTAGAAATACCTCTCATAGAACACAATGCTTTGAAATACTTTCGGGTGTCCCTGTACACAAACCAGTAGAGGTATAAACTCCATTTTCAATAGGGTCCGTCCGATAGTGAACTTGAATATTATATATCAGTTTCAAGAATTTCCATAAATATTTACGTGAGTTAGAGCGCGGACAGACAGACAGACGGACGGACAGACAGACAGACAGACGGACAGACAGACAGACAGACAGACGGACAGACAAACCGAAGTCATAAACACTTTTCAACCTTGTTGGAAAGTGTTAAAAAATGGGCCTCTTGTCCATGATTGATTTCTGTTCAGCACACTTTTTTTTTTTTTATCATGTGAAAACTAATGCACTGTACAGACGATTTGAAAATAGTTATTTTCTATTTTCTATTTTTCTATTTATAATTTAAATATTTTTTTCTCTCTTTCTTTCTCTCTCTCTCTCTCTCTCTCTATATATATATCTATATATATATATATATATATATATATATATATATATGTATAATTTTTTTCATTTTTTTGTTGTTGTTACTTTCTAACAATATAGTTTTCAAATAACTTATAATTTTTAAACAATTCGTAATATGCATTCGTAAAAACGGAAAAGTGAAAAATATAACACATATTATTGGCATTTAATGATTCTACACATAATTAAATCTAGCACATTAAAACTATTATTAAATGTTTACTGTTTACATAACAAAAGCTCTCATTTCATTTATCAACCATATGCAAATTTTTAGTCTAATAACTACTGCATTATGAAACGCAAAACTTGAGATCATTAGTAATTTCAGTCTAGAATTTACAGTTATTATTACGAATACTATTCTTTGTTCAATCTCCGCTGAAATTAATTCTCTTTAACAGATAAGCATAGCGTGTCAATTAATCATCGACTGTATGCTGTAGATTTTAATATGAATGCGCGAATTTCCTCATACTGAAATCGAACATTTTAAGCACCTGCGAGAAAGTTTCTCATTCACAACATTTATTAATTTAGTTGTGATTTATGGATATATCTTCGTCTAGTGAAACACAGTTAATAAATACGATATAAATTTTACAAAGGTTTAAAATTATTTCTTTTTAGAAATTCTACCTATTTTTACCTTTCATGTTTCATAGGTACATTGTTACCTTGATGAAAATCATATCAATTAGTCAGTAAATAAAATTGTCATTTGCTACTTTAAAGGCATACATTGTGTTGAAATAATAATAATAATAATAATAATAATAATATTAATAATCTGATGTGTCACTCACGCGACTTTCTCTTTCCCTGAAATTCAATTATATAAATACAGATTGGAGATTAAGGTGTGCACTTTAGAATGTAAAAAACGAGGAGAAAAATGCTAAAAACCTATAGAAACACGGGGGGAAAAACAGTAAAAAATAAAAATAAAAAAAAACTAGTTGGCATAGGTGGACGCTGCTCAGTTCCCCATCATATTTATGTTGTCAGAAATTTCTAGTGCGAGACATATTATAATCATGTTAAAAGAAATTAATTTGACCAAAGCTTGATACAGTGACAGAATGAAATCCCCGCCTAATAGGCTATCCACCGTTCACTTCGATATATTTATCTTATTCTAATCTATTAATTTATTTTATCGGGGTCAATTCCGTTGTTTAGTTTTCATGCTACTATTTCCAGTGCAATAATCCTCAAAATTCATATTTATATGAAAAATTTACAATTTCGCTATGTTGATAAAATCGTAAATTACGAATAATTTACGAAATTTTCCTAGTAGAACATTTGTATTCAATCATTTCAAACAAATATCATACACGTAATTCTGAAGTTGTCTAATGTATTTAGGATCCTCAAAATGGAAGTTTATGCTCAATTTTGTCTTATTCTGACATGTTAAGTAAATCGTAAATTCCAAATAACTTACGAATTTTTTAAATTGGAAAAATCATAGTCTATGATATTCATGCCAATATCTAGTCATTGTCAGTATCATTGTCAGTATCTAGAATAACTACTTTATTTTCTAGTGTCTTTTATATTTTTTCAAATCGCGGAGATTGAGAGGAATAACCCAAAGTTGGAGACTTTTATTTTTTATTTTTTAAATTTCTAAGCAGTACATATTTAACAAAAATGGAATACTTCAATGTTTAGTTTATTTTGTGATAATTCATATTAATAGTATTATACAAATATAATGTAGAACATATTTCATGAAAACAAAATAATGTATTGGGCACACGGTCACACACACACACACACACATATATATATATATATGTATCTTTATAATTTTTCTTTTTTAAATTAATATATTGTTTTGGGCAAGTCCCAAAATTGCGTACGTACACAAAACCAAATATCTATTTTTTAAAAAAGGAATGACGTTTAATGCTGCGTGTATATATTTAAGAATATTGCAAAAAATTCTGAAATATTTAATTTAAATACTTCATTACTATAAATCATCACTAATTAGATATAGCGTGAAAATCATTTTTCCAGCAAATAATACAACAATCAATCTTTTTGTATTATATATATGGCAATTACTAAAAATAATATTGCAGTGGACAATAATATACAGGGTAATCAGTTTAAAAGAGTACTCGTGGGTTTTCTAATAACCCTTAAATCTGATGGATGTGGGAAATATTCTTAAATTGAAGTACTATTGTTTGAAACTTGTTTAGGTTTGTGAGACAATATTTAACACTGTTGGACTGTTACAACATTATTTGTGAGGTAAAACAGAAATGGAGTCGCACAATTTTTTTAATCCTGTAAAAATTTTATTTTTGAAAAACATAATTTAATTCAATTTATTTACATTATTATTCCTCACAGAAAATGTTGAAAATGTTCGCCACCAATTTGAATGCAAACATGAACACGTCGAACCAGGTTTTGAACACACTTCGACGCATTGTCATGTTTCGAAATTTCTTTAATTATGATCTCTTTTAATTCATTGATGCTTGCAGGACTTCTCTGGAAAAGCCTATGAAGTGATAATGTAAAAGTGATAATGATAATGTAAATGCAATGTAGGGATGATAAAGTAAATATATATATATATATATATATATATATATATATTTAATTTTGTTAGGATTAAAAAAAAAAATGTGTGTCTCCATTTCTGTTTTACCTTACAAAAAAAGTTGTAACAGTCCAACAGTGTTGGAAATTGTCTCCGACACTTACACACGGTTCAGACTAGAGCCCCTAAATAAAATAATTGGCCGGCGCATCACCGCCATTTTTTTGCCTCCGAAGAGGACAGTATTCCCGCTTGGCGTCCTTATCACTTTCCTAATGATTTTAAGAAATCTTGATCTGAAGCTAATCCGGTCAAGATAAGATCAATAAGCAACAATAATATTCCTAAAAACATATTTTTTTCACAGTACATTCTCAGGATGTCATTTTATTCTGAGGATATCTTATGGATGTACTGGGGTAAGATGTGTTGTTAGGGCGGTTTCTCTTTCTTTTACAAAATGTCGCCAAAACTCAAATACACAGTAATAGAAGGTCTGTGAACATTTTATATTCACTTCTTGAATGATCATAGCACTTTATCGCTAAACAATCATAGTTTACTTAGCTAAGATTATGAAATAAAATAAAACAAGTTGCTCTAAAGTAACGTAAGACGATAAAAAAAAAATGTTTGTCGTTTGTTCATCAGAGAAACGTGCTGGGTACATGTGGCAACCCTACGGCAACAAAATGCCTGATGCGCCAGCTCGTATATATAGGAGCCTTAGTTCAGACTATAGAATAGTTGCCCCATCCGTCATATTTAAGGGTAATAAGAAAAACAAACGGGTACTATTTAAATTGATCACCCTGTATATACCAGTTTAAATAGTTTAGTTAGGCTGATACAAATATTTAGTGTGAAAAAGTGAAAATTCAGATAAATTAAATTTAAAGTAAACATTTCTGCTTCATGTATACGACATGAAATAGTACAGATAATACTAGCTTTAAACATTTACAGTCAAACATTCAAATCTATGAAATAGTTGGTCAACAATACAGAACAATTAATTAATTGGAATAATCATTTTTGGTCTTGTAAGCTTCCATGGACAATGTATACAAACCTTTCGACGACGTATCTCATTGATGAATATATAAATATTTCAATCTCATAGTTTCAAATATTAGGCACATATGTATAAACATCCATTTTCATGATATTAAATATGATCTAATTATCACGTTCAGTAATGATGTTTATCATTGATAAATATATTTGTGCATGATTACTTACAAAATGTAAGCTTACATATTTATTAAAGTAATTATATATGTTTAATTTTATTATATTCTTTTTCCGAATTGCATTTTTAATATTATTAAATCTATATATCTATTAATATTATTATATATATATGTCATATCTATATGCATAGATATCTACATCTATTTCTATATCTATATGTATATATATGTATATATATATGTATATGTATGTATATATATATATATATATATATATATATAAATATAGGTGGAATATAAAGTAGGTGGAATATAAAGATCTAAATTATCTCTCTGTACTCTATTTTTCTAGAAATTATAGCAAAAGTACATAGAAATAAATTGTATATCGTGTAATAGTTTACACTATAGTCATATATTTCATATTCATATTCAAAATATTTACATCATTATTCTGCTTTTCTGCATCTGCATACATTTATTTTACGTAAAGTTTAAACCGTGCAGATATTTACGCTCCAGATATTTGGCAGTTAAAACTCTAAAAATGTAGCATTTTAAATTTTAACATAAAAATTATTTGTAGAATATAAAAAATAGCAATTATCGATCTTATTGTAAAAAATTTACTATAATTTAACAAAAAAAAAAGTTTAAAATTTTATTCAAACTTTAGGCAAATGTATATCTATAAAAATGTTAAGTTGGTTTGTGCACGGCTCAAAAACTCAAAATACTTTTCACTGATTTATCTCAAGTTTTTGACACGATATACAATCCGCTTCAAAGATTGTTTTTATCCACTTTTCGCGTCAGTAACATATCCGATACTGCAAGAAAACAGCTTTTTTAACGGTACCAGCAAACCCGCCATATTGACCCTGCAAATTTGCTTTATGTTTACCATTTATTTTATACAGCGCGTGAAAATAAAAAATCTGGAGTGACTCCACTCGACTTTCCGAACATTGAGTAACTAACAGTTTTGTAGATAAAATAAAGAAAGAGGAGTTGCTAAACAAACAAAAGAGAGAAAACCATAACAGAGTGTTTGAGTATTTTTCTCCATATATCACACTAGGTTTTATTTAACGCTACTGAACTTTGAGCCCTTAGATCATAATGATAAAGAATTTTTCGTTGTGTCCCTGTAAAAATCTATAAATTCTGACAAACTTAAACAAATTTTCACATTTTACCCACAATTTTGTCAAAGTCCCACTTTTTTTTTTTCTTTTTTAATTATTGTTACTGAGTGAATTTGTATAGGAAAATATAGAAGAAAGTCTCGTGGTGGCCACAATTCACCAAAATGCTTATAGTTAGTGCAACAGTGATTTATAATATTCAAACAAATTTTCAGCTCAATTGAATAAGGCGTTTAGATGCTATTGCACTTTTAAAAATTTGGTCTCATAGGCCATAATGATAAAGAATTTTTCTTTGTGTCCCTGTAAAAAAACTGTAAGTACTAGATTCACCAAAATCTATACAGTTGGTTCAAATGTGACCTATAACATGTGTGCAAATTCTTTGCTCAGATTAATAAGGCGTTTAGACGCTATCACACTTTTAAAAATTTGGCAAAGAATTTTTCTTTGTGTCCCTGTAAAAAAACTATAAGTGCTAGATTCTCCAAAATCTATACAGATTGCGTATCTGTGACCTATAATATGTGTATAAAGTTTTTGCTCAATTGAATAAGGCGTTTAGATGCTATCGCACTTTTAAGATTTTGGTCCCTTGGCCATAATGATAAAGAATTTTTCTTTGTGTCCCTGTAAAAAAACTATAAGTGCTAGATTCACCAAAATCTATAGGGTTCGTACTATGGTGACTTACAATATACGTACCAACTTTCAGCTTATTCGAACAAAGCGTTTAGACGCTAGCGTGTTCACTCACAGACATACACACATACATACACACATACATACACACATACATACACACACACATACACACATACATACACACACACATACATACATCATCGTAAAAATAGTGAAAACGGACTCGTTGGACCTCGAAACGTATAGAAACATCACAATCTCGAATTCGGATTTTTGACATGATTACAATACTTTCCTCACTATAGTGTTCGGAAAGTAAAAATGAAAATGAAAATGAGGTTGATGTTTCAATTTTTTATTTTTGTGAATGTATAAGCACGCGATAGTTAAAAACAGATTTGGTTGTTATTTAATCGGGGAAAGTCGTTAAAGATATACGTTAACGAAAACGTTCTAAAGTTGACAAATATATAAATATTCTGATATATGTTTCTGTAAATTCGCACATTTCCGCGGTCGTTATTTAAATATTAATTTTGTAAGTCTGTATTGCGATGAATAAAGACACATAGTTTCAAAGCATTTTCGCCTAATGCAGAACAAGATGTGACTATTTTTCACGGAACTGTTACTGTGAGTATTCATATAAAGGTGTTTACTCAGAAATTAAGTTTAAATTTATTTATATATGTTTTGCCATAATATTATTTATACTTACTGAAATATTTGTTTTACTCATGCTTTAAATATACTTAATGAACGTTGGTTTAATCTAATTAAACTTTTTTTTCAATAGAAAATTAGATAAAAACAACTATTGCAATATATTCTTAAATATATGCTTCTTTGTACATTAAATGATTTTCAATCTTTTTTCCAATACTTTTTCTTAAGGAATCTGAGTTGTGAACAAGTTGATAGCATACATAAATACATATGACATACTTCAACTTACGTTTTCTTATATTTAATGATTCAACCACTCCTCATTTTGTGTAATGATTCTTTTATTGATCAAGAAAAATAAGTTTATCTTTTGATGTAACTTATATCTCGCACGTTCATTTATCATTCTTAATACAAAACTTTCTTAATGGAAAGTATATTATATTAATTTTCTGGTAGAAATTAATATATATGCATATTATTAATATTATATACATTATATATTATTCGAAAACTAAAATCGAAGTATTTATCGAATACATAAGCTAAATATTTATAAATCAAGTTAAGCTCTATATGTATATAAAATGTAATGTTTAGAGATAAATAAGAAATTTGTGAATAAGCTAGTAGATATTCAGATCAGGAGCCGCAAAGTTCTATTTGTATTCACTCATTACTCAACAGATCAATTTTATTTATTTTATATCATTTAGAATAATTATTTATATACATAACTCATTACATTACCACATACGTTTCACTGAGAAAAAATTCTGTAACTGACATCTAGAATCTAAATTGTGGCTCTAGAAAAAATAGTTCCATGTTATCCTTATAAATTCTAGTCCCCTACCCCTAGAAAGCGAATTCTGGAAGCCCCTATTAGAATTCTAGAGCGTTTGTCTATATTCTTGAAGGTAAAGTTATTTAAATCTCTGAAAATATATGAGACTACAAGAGGCGGGTTTCTGCAACTATAATCTTGGTTTATTACCAAATTCTAGAAAATCAAGCGATAATTTCTCGCAATACGAATGATTCAGGATATTTGGAGTATTCAGAATATTTTTCACCATCTAGAATTGTGCACACTAGAAATTTTCGATAATTTTGTCTATTCATTTTATTGGCGTGCCTTATGCGCATAGCTCGGAAATCTATATTTCTAGTTAAGGGATTTTAAAAATCACCACTTATTCATTCTAGAGAAAGGCGGTATATTTTTTTTTCTCAGTGTTCTGAAGGAACTAGTGCCTTGTGTAGGAGTACGTAGCAGTATTATCGTAAATGAATGAATTTCCTATCAAAATGAAAAGTAGACTATTAGTGTACGAAATCTGTTATCGGAAAAAAATATATTCAATTGCATCTGAATAATCACAGCATGCCAGTTACATTTATTAACATAAAATATTTAAATTATAATTGTCATTCAAATGAAAAATTTACAATCAAAATAATGCAAATTTTTCAATTGAATAAAAGTGTAAAACTAGCTGGCGTAGTTGAACTCTGCTCAGTTCCTTATTTGGTACGCGTTCTCTTAGATTTCTAGCACAGGGCAAACTATCTGCATATGTTATAAGAGAATGGGATTTGACCGATCTCTCAACAACACGGTAACAAACTAAAATGTCCAAATTAACAGGCTACCCACATTTCAGTTCGACACATTTATCTCATTTTAACTTGTCAATTTATGATTATTATTATTAGAATCAGTTTCTTAGCTTAGTATTCATGCAGTTCCATACTACTGTAAATGCAACGATCCCCGTAATGCACATTTATATGAAATAAAGTTCTACTCTGCTATACTGAAAAATCTTAAATTTCGTATAACGTACGAAATATTCAAGGTAGAAATGTCATTGTTGATGTTAAAGTCAGTATCATAAATGATATTTAAAAAGAAGTTTGACAGCTTAGATGAAAATGTCCCTCAAAACGGACGTTTAAGCAATTTTTTGTTCTATTTTGCCATGTTAAGAAAGTAATAAATTTCGAATAACTTACAAAGTTTTCAAAGCGAAATTGTCTTTGTTAATGATTCTCATTTCAGCATCATAACTGATATTTTAAAAATGGTTTGACACTTTTACATTAAAAATATTTCTTTTAATATGATATTATAAGTTTAATCGTAAATTTGATTTATTCTCCCATGTTAAGAAAATCGTAAATACAAAATTACAAAAATCTAAAAAAAAAAAAAAAAAAAAAAAAAAAAAGATTTACTTTCTTTTTTTAATGATTTTGGTTATTAATATATTAACTTACTTATAGATTTAACGAGCACACATAAAAATTGGAATGCAAATAAATAAATATTTATTAAAAGTTAAAAGAAAAAAATGATATGAAATTCTGGTCGATTAATATTTTGAAGTATGATGTATTTTATACCACTTAGTTATCCTTCTCAACTTCTAAGATTAATCACGGGATTTTTTATTTTGCTTTTAAAATTTAGTGAAAAATATCTTGTATATATTTTCATCGAACTTTGATTATAATTTCCGGTAACTGTTTATAATTAATGAACAATATTACCTTGTGTCACAAAGTATTAAAAAATACTTAATAATTCTTCATAGTAGAAATTTGTCACAACAGTAATATAATCTCTTTTATAAAATTAAAGAAAGCTTTTACATAGGAAAAAAAAATTGCATAGTTATATAAACTAATATCCCCAAGTGGTCGAAAAACGACGAAAATTTAATTGCTCATTTCAAAATTTAATACAGAAATTTTCCTGCATTTTTATTTCATGAAGATACATATCAATATGAACTTAACTATTTGCCTTGCAATCCGATCGATCAAAGTTCTACATCTAAGCACAGCGATAACAAACAAAACTATCTATGTAAATGAACATTTCAACAATTTATATATATATATATATATACTCACTTCTGTTTCGAGACAAATATTATTAATTTAAAAAATGGCAATATATCTTAATTAATGTAAATTTATTTAAAAAAAAAATGAAATAAGAAAGAACTCTTTCCTTGATAGAATTTTATTCAGAACACGAGATCTAATTTTGAGATAGGGTCACTCTTTTATAAATTTACTAGCAGGCTTTGCCCGCTTCGCTGGTCATTATATCGAAATGAATTCTCAATATTTCATATAATTAATAATAAAAAAGATCTCAAAAAGAAAGAAAGAAATCAGTCAAAATGTAAGTTAAAGTTTCCGCTAGTTTCGATCGCGGTTTTCCTGCTCCCCACACTTTTCGAGTCTCGAGCCCCAATGCCTTCGGCAGTACCTTACCTAATTTTTATTCCTCCTCCCCTACGGGTAATGTTCAAAATTTCGCAAAATTTCCTCCCATCAAAGTGAAAATTGCGTACACTTAATCAACACCTACTCATCAAAATTCATCATTCTAAGGTAATCTGGAGTATATTTATTGAAATTTTATTTTTCCGACTGAGTGAAAATAATGCCTGGACCGGGAATCGAACCCCGGATCTTTGACTTACAAGGTCAATGCTCTACCACTGAGCTATCCAGGCCGACATCCCGGTCTGCATTACTCACTCAGACAACCTTATAGGCAGAAACATCTGGTCTATCATTTAGATAGCTCAACAGAAAATAAGCCGCAGGTAAAGGAAAACACCATTAAACAATGGGAGAGAAATACAATTTTTTTATTAAAATCACACAATTAACTGTGGAAGAAAATCATATTTATTGAAATTTTATTTTTCCGACTGAGTGAAAATAATGCCTGGACCGGGAATTTTCCCGGTCCAGGCATTATTTTCACTCAGTCGGAAAAATAAAATTTCAATAAATATGATTTTCTTCCACAGTTAATTGTGTGATTTTAATAAAAAAATTGTATTTCTCTCCCATTGTTTAATGGTGTTTTCCTTTACCTGCGGCTTATTTTCTGTTGAGCTATCTAAATGATAGACCAGATGTTTCTGCCTATAAGGTTGTCTGAGTGAGTAATGCAGACCGGGATGTCGGCCTGGATAGCTCAGTGGTAGAGCATTGACCTTGTAAGTCAAAGATCCGGGGTTCGATTCCCGGTCCAGGCATTATTTTCACTCAGTCGGAAAAATAAAATTTCAATAAATATGATTTTCTTCCACAGTTAATTGTGTGATTTTAATAAAAAAAATCTGGAGTATATTTAAGCTTGTTTTTTACCCCCGCCAGCCCCAGAAGAGGGGGTGGGTACGGTTTTGTTAAATAAATCCTTGTCGAATCCTGTTCTGTCAGTGTAAGAACGATAAGGATGTCAGTTCGATAAGGATTTATTTAACAAAACCGGATGAAGTATACTTATTTTACATAGGAATTTTCGCTAGTGTTCGGACTTTTTTGGACTTATATATATATATATATATATATATATATATATATATATATATATATATATATATATTAGTTTTAAAATAAATGATTTTATCTCTGTTCTCCCTTTCCGAACCAGCGGGTTAGATATCCACGACATCCATTTACACTTTTGCATCAACAACAGTCGTATGTAATAAAACCAGGAAACGAACCATCGAGATAATTAGCAGAATGTGTAAAGCACAATTTTCAGTTAACAAATGTCGGTTATAGTCTATATTTTTCTTTCAGTTTCCAAAACCGAAGAATGTAGTATTTCAAAGGGGAACTTTTTAGGTCGGAAAGGGTTATTTAATATGCTATCGTCACACAAAATCATCCACAAATTAAACTGGGTCTGCATTAAGTTGTCCTAAAGTTACAGTTCAGTTCGTTTACTTAAAGATACGGGTTGATCACAAACATTACTGATTTTGCTAGAATAGAATTTATACCAGCCACCGAAATGTTGACTTCAACCAGTTTTTACTGAAAAATATGAGAAAGACCCAGTTCTTTAAATACCCAAAATATGAAAACATTTCATCGAGAAACTGATCGTTTCCAAATCTTGCTAAACTTTTGTGTGTATTTTGGAGAGCTACTTTTTCCTTGAGCTTGTTTCTCATGTGGATAGTTTATCGAGGCTGTATTCTCAGGGTTATCTTGTCCTGAGGCTATTTTATCAAGAGGCGGCTTTTTCTCGAATGATTTTCTTGAGACTATTCTCTGATAGATATTTTTTCCGGCTAATTTGTCGAGGTTATTTTGTACTGGGGCTATTTTCTTAGGATATTTTATCTTGGGGCTATTAGGCCGGTCTATTTGGTTGGAGTTATTTTATCTCGGGCTGTTTTGTCGATCTAAATTTTCAAGGGAATTTTGTCGGACATTTTTTTCCGCTGGCGTTTTTGCAGGCTAACTTTTATTTTATCGAAGATGTTTTGTCGGAGATATTCTGACCTAGAGCTTATTTTTTTCCTAGGACTACTTTGTCGAGTTATTTCTTCAGAGTTAAGTTTTCGAGTTTATTTTTATATATTTATTTATTTTTAGAGTTGCATTATCTTGGAAATATTCTGTTTGGTTAAATTATCGGAATTCGTCAGGAGAATTTTATTTCGTTGATATTTAATTGGGCCATTTTGGCCTGGAATTATTTCATCGGGGCTGTTTTGTCATTAATCTTAGTTTTTGACATCAAAAAACCTAAATATTCTTTCTGCTTTAAAAGCATTTTTTTCTAATAATTGAATTAATATTTTGTAACTATCGGTATAATAATATTTCATAAAATTGGGTTGTAAATGGAAAATTATTTGTTAAAAACCAACTAGTACAGGTAACACACTGTATGGACAATATGCAGACCCTTTCGAATTTTCGCGTTTTATCGAATACATGAAGAAGTACTTAATGGAATATTATGGAATATTGGAATCCACTAATGTATATATAAATATGGAAAATTACTTATAAGTGTACCTCATCGGGAGTTTTACGAATTTCGAATTTGAATCTTTTTATATATTTATTTATTTGCTTTTCAAATTTAGCCAATGATTATTCTGTTTCATTTCTAAAATTTATGCTTTCATATTACTTGTATGCGTTGCTTAGCAACATCTATTAAACTATATTTCTCTTTAATTTGTTCATTTTAATGTAAAATCTTTCTTCTTTTTTTTTCTTTCTTTCTTAATTTTTTTTTATTTATTGAAATCAAATAGCAAAACAGTGGAAAATAGCGTATTAAATTTAATATAAAAACTATTTATAGCACTTACGTTGATGTATAATTCTTATACATAACAACTTCTATTTTTCATTATTTCACTTTTATTTATTAACATTTTCCAACAAAGTTGAAAAGTGTTTATGACTTCGGTTTGTCTGTCTGTCTGTCTGTCTGTCCGTCTGTCTGTCTGTCTGTCCGCGCTCTAACTCCCGTAAATATTTATGGAATTTCTTGAAACTGATATATGTTACTCAAGTTCACTATCGGACGGTCCCTATTGAAAATGGAGTTTATACCTCTACTGGTTTGTGTACAGGGACACCCGAAAATATTCCAAAGCATTGTGTTCTATGAGAGGTATTTCTATAAACCATAATTTCATACCTTTACAGTAGACATACCTTAATGAAATTGAAATATGTTATTCAAGTTCACTATCGGACGATCCCTATTGAAAATGGAGTCTATACCTCTACTGGTTTGTGTACAGGGACACCCGAAAGTATTCCAAAGCATTGTGTTCTATGAGAGGTATTTGTATAAACCATATTTTCATATCTTTACTCTAGACATATCTTAATGAAATTGAAATATGTTATTCAAGTTCACTACCGGACGTTCCCTATTGAAAATGGAGTCTATATCTCTACTGGTTTGTGTACAGGGTCACCCGAAAGTATTCCAAAGCATTGTGTTCTATGAGAGGTATTTCTATAAACCATATTTTCATACCTTTACTGTAGACATATCTTAATGAAATTAAAATATGTTATTCAAGTTCACTATTGGATGTTTCCTCTATCAAATGGAGGAAATACCACCATCGGTTCATGTACAGAGACACTCAAAAGTATTCCAAAGCATTGCGTTCTAGGAGAGATATTTCTATAAATCAAACTTTAATAACTTTACTATCCACGAAGTTTTAAGAAATTGAAATATGTTATTTACACGCACAAAAGAATTCTTTGCATAAAATGTAGCATGAATAGCATTAGATTTACAGGGTGGCACAAAAATATCCAGTTATATTAAGAGGTATTAATAAAAAATTGCTAGAATTGTACTTTCGTTTACGTTAAGCGTTTTTAACACTTTCTAGCGTTTTTTAAGTGTGAATATGATTTCAGTTTTGTGTATCTGCCTGCGCGTCCGTCCGTCCGTCTGCCTGTCTGTCTGTCCGGTCTCTAACTCCCGTAAATATTTATGGAATTTCTTAAAACTGATATATGTTATTCAAGTTCACTATCGGATGTTCCTTATTGAAAATGGAATTTATACCTCTACTGGTTTGTGTACAGGAACACCCGAAAGTATTTCAACGCATTGTGTTCTATGAGAGCTATTTCTATAAACCATATTTTCATACCATTACTGTAGACATATCTTAATGAAATTGAAATATATTATTCCAATTCCCTACTGGATGTTTCCTGTATAAAATGGAGGAAATATTACCACCGATTTTTATACAGGGACAGTCAAAAGTATTCCAAAGCATTGCGTTCTATGAGAGATATTTCTATAAATCAAATTTTAATTACTTTCCACGAAGCTTTAGGAAATTGAATTATGTTATTTATCTGCACAAAAAAGTGCTTTGCATAGAATATAGCATAATTAGCATTAGATTTACAGGGTGACAGAATAATATCCATTTATATTAAGAGCTATTAATAAAAAATTGCTAAAATATTACTTTCGTTTACAATGAATGTTTTTAACACTTTTTAACATTTTTAAGTGTGAATATGATTTCAGTTTGTGTATCTGTCCATCTGTCTGTCTGTCTGTAAGCCCGCGCTCCAACTCCATTAATTATCTATGGAATTTCTCGAAACTGATATATTTTATTGAAGTTCACTATCGGATGTTCCATACTGAAAATGGAGTGAATATCTCTTCTGGTTTGTGTACAGGGACACCCAAAAGCATTGAGTTCTATGAGTGTTGTTTTTATAAACATTATCCCTATAGAATTTTCTCTATTTAGAATGACATTAATAGGTCCTGTACAACTAGTTTGTTTACAGGGACAAAAAAAAAAAAAAAAAAAAAAAAAAAATATGCCAATGCATTACGTTTTAGGACAGAATTTTTGGAAAACTATATTTAAAAGTCTTTCTACTGTAAAAATCATAAAAATATTGAAATTTATTGTTAATACTCTAAAATAATCTTTTGTATAGAATATGATATGATTAACTTTCTGATTTACAGGGCTACACTAAAATATTCAGAGAGATCAAAAGCTGTAATTATAATCTAATGGCTGCATTTTTTTTTTTTTTTTTTTTTTTTGCGTTAAGCCTTTTTAACCCTTTCCAAAATGCCTAAGAGCAATTTTAAAATCAATTAGTTTATCGGTATATTTTTCAGTCCTTCTGTCTGATGTGTGATAACGTAGGCAAAGAATAATAAAAGTTATTCGATACAACAATTACGTACAGTTGGAAAGTGTTAGTAATCAATGCGTACTGCATGATTTTTCTTTCTTGTTAATTTCGTTGGATTTTTTTTTTTTTTTTGTTTGTTTGTTTGTTTATTGTACATATTTGAAAAAAAGCGTGATTTAGTATAAAGGATTCAACTTATTAAAATTTAAGTTCAACAACAACAAAAAAAAAAAAAAAATATTTAATTCCTTTTAAAGGAAAATCTATTTTTCTTTTTATTGATCGAAATCATATGATAATATAGTGTAAATAGCGAAAGTTATAAAAATGGTGCATAAACTAAAATATTTAATAAATGCTGTGGTACAGTCATCTTTAAAATCGTAGTTCTTGAATTATAGCAGATCCACCTGTCGTCGATAAATCTGTAGTGATAAGTATAAAGGATTTAAGTCGATATTCTTGATTTTTCAGGAGACGAAAAATAAAGTTTAACTAGCTAAAAACAAATCAGAAGAATGGATTAGGAAAACGGTATTTCGTTGATTTTTACCCTTTATACCATTCAGTGGTTGTCAACCTTCATTTAATAACGGGAAAAATTGAATTAAATATTTTATACCATACATGAATGGTAAATTTCTAAATTGGACCTTTTTTTACCAATGGATTTTCTTTAAGACTAAATGACATAGAATTAAATCCTTTATACCAATCGATAGAGAGTTTTTTTCTGAGTCTGACTATGTACTTAACTCAAAATCGACATTTTTAGACTTCAATCCTTTATACTTATCAGTATAGACTCAGATTGAAGTTCTCAGAAAAGACCTTTCTGTTGGCAGTGAGAACCTGGACCAGATGCAGTGCCAGCTGGAAAATAGCTAGCCACGACAGCGCCTACCCGAAGCGAGGTTTAGATCGATTCCAATGTAATTTTCTAAGTGATAAAAAAAATAGTTGTTCAACGCTTTTGAAAATTGATCTTTATATAGTGATCAGCGAAGTAAGTGAATCCTGCTAGTAAGAAATATTAAGATTTTAATTCTATTAAAGTATTGTGTTTTTTTTATTCTTTTTATTTATTTTATATATATATTTCAAATAACAAATTTAAAAAATCTCTTTTAAATTTTAGATTGTTTGCTGTTGAATACAGAAAATAAATAGCAATTTATTTAACTATATTTAATTATATAGATCGAATGTATAGGTAATTATTTTTCTCCTATGAAATGTAGAATTTACTTTCAAACACTCATTGAAGCAATGGCTGATTAATATTCTTTGTTACATTAAACTGATTATATATTGATAGTAATTTCTGTTCGTTGTTCTACGAGAATTTCACAGTTCACCGGTTCTTTTAAAATTAAACGATAATTAGATTTTAAGCTTTAATAATAATTACATTAATCTAGTGAGACAGCCTGCATTATTAAAAATAATTTATGGAATATATTTAGTAATATTAGAAAAATGATATTAAAAAGCTTTATGCTAGAAGAAGCACAATAATTCTATTCTATATTAAATATATTTTTTCATTTATTGTTTTATAATAAAATATGTTGTAATATTTTGATAGAAAATTTATTGTTTTTAAATGGTTGAACTGAAAATGGAAATTCAAATTATTTATTAAAAGAGAGAGAGAGAGAGAGAGAAAGTTAAATAAAAAAAGAAAATTAGAGACAGAAAAGAGAAGAAAGAAAAAAAAAAGAAATAGTACGTTGGTTTAGACAGCCTGAAATGATGCATAGTTTTGAGAACTGATAGACATAATGAAATGAAGCATTATATACAAGCGAAATTTGTACCTTTGAAAGCTACTAATACTAAATTAACTATAAATCCATGTTTTAAATAATAGCGAAACTCTTGGCGAGTTTTAAAAACTTGACACGATACTTACTATAATTACTAGTTTCAGAATTTTCCATTTTATTTTAATTATTGTTTTTTAAGTTGTACGGGAAGAAACGCAAAGCGTCATCCAAGAAATGTATGCAAAGTAATGGGATTCCTTAATGTCCTGCCACCAAGAGAATCTGTATAAAGGATTTTTTAAAGAAATAAACAATTTTAGGTAGATTCCTTATAGGAGATCTACCTATTGCAATGGTTCTCATGACACGACTTTTGGAAAATTTCTTCATATCTTCACCGATCATGACCCCTAGAACCCAAAACCACCCTCCGTTCAAAAGTTTATATATATATATATATATATATATAGGTATATATATATATATATATATATATATGTATAACGCTTTTTCCCATGTTAAGTTGTGAACACGATAACTGGAGTAATTTTTATTTAAATTTAACCAGCTTAGAATATGTTGTCAGGACAGTAAAAATCTCGGTCGAGTTCGTAGATGGGGTACCCAGCTCAAAGGGGGTGGAAATGGTGGGGGGTGGAAATTTTCATTTGCCCATAATTTTTTTAATATTGAAAATAGGAAAAATTTTCAAATCAGACGAATTACCGCCTTACCCTAAAGAACAATTTTTGTATTTAAACTTTTTCGATAGCTTCAATTGCTTAGAAGTTATAAGCTAAAAAGTGATTTTTCGTCAATTGTTCTATATAGCCGACATTTGCTATATAGCTTTCATGGCAAAAATTTATAATCTGATGCGTATGACACGTGCAAACGATAATAAAAAAGATCACTGAAAATATAATAAAATTTTAATCATGTTTTTAAACAATATAGTAATCTGATTTAAAAAAAAAAAAAAAAATGTTAAATTTAACTGAAAATATGACGTCATAATTACAACAATGTACTGAGAAAAATGAAATAAAATTTTATCCGTGATTGTAAACAAATAAAATAAAAGTTAATAAATAAATATGTAAATAAAATCAACATATCATAGGGCTAAGCAGATTTAGACTTAGCTTTATGACATAGATGCTATAATGTAAAAGATAAATGTCATCGTTAAAAAAAAAAAAAAAAAAAAAAAAAAAAAACGGGTAAATCGATGCTAAACGAATTAAACTGGCATGATAGAAAAAGTAATAAATTTGGGGACATTTAGGTATTATCCCTTTGACAAATAAACTAGGGACGATTTTAATGAATTTTCCATTGAAGTTTACTTTCATAAAAATTTAAATTTAAATTAAAGTATTTCATTACTCGAATTCCCTTATTTTGATAAATTGCATCCGAATCCTGTGTCACATACGATAGTTTTGTATAAGTATAGATTTTTTGTTTGCCCCTAGAACCTGCCCCTGATGAGAAAAGTGCCTGGAAGCACTTGTATCTAGTACTGTCATTGATTATGAAGTCGTGGGCAAAACTTCAGTTTCTTCAGACGACAAGAAGTTACCGAAAATTGAATTGCAAAACTCCGTTACATACATTAATAGTTGCCTCATATCAAGTTAATAAAAGTGTGTTAATTAAAAACCATGTCAAACGCTTTAATTAATCATTTAAAAATATAAAATAAAAATAATACGTCAATCCTAATTCAAATATCGTTTGTGGTGAATAGTTTAGAATGTCGGTTTAGGCAAGAATTTAAAATTTACGATTGAGAGTAATACGTTACAGCTAGCTTCCTTTGACTTTTTATCTTATGTCGAAACAAGATATTGGTCTGTGAAGAGATATGAGGTTTTCGCGTGGAAATAAAATATAATGACGCCAAAGCTGCCTTTCTCCATCGCCAAGCTCGCCAAATTTTGTCGCCAGGTCAAAAATTTCGTCGTCAACTATCAAATTTTACCACCAAATTACAAATTTCATTGCTAAGTCGCAAGTTTTGTTACCAAAATCTCGCCAAATCATACAATTTACTAAATTCATAACAATTAATATTGAAATTCAGCGGTGCCAAATGATCCAATGTTAACTAATGTTAATGTTAATGTTCCAGCATATGTGAACCAAAACAGTTTCACTTTACAATTTTTACTCATTTGACAATAAGAATCACAAAAACACAATACAAAACTTTCAATAATTCAATAAAAATTACAATGAAATAACTATCTAAAAACCGCTACCACTTAACTATATTTGACTTGACCATAGTAACGCCAGCCTTGACCATAGTAAGGTCACAAGTGGATTTTCACGTTTCTATTATTTTTTTCTTTAAAAGAAAGATATTGAACTTCAGTTACGTGGAATTTAAATAAAAATTATAATTTTGATTAAGCTTGGGTGGGGAGCGGGTTGTAACCCAATAGCCCCCTCCGGGATTCACCATTGCTGGGATTGTATATCTTTAAGACTTCTATTTGTTGAATGATTATGACCTTAATTAAAAAAAAAAAAAAAAAAAAAAAAAAATTGAAGCATTTACTGACTAATAAATCTAGCCTAAAATTTTAAGTAGATTGAATAAAATCCTTTTTTAACTGAAAATTAAATTTCTTGAAAACAGAATAGCGACGTAAAAAATTTAATGTGTGAGAACAAAGCCATTGGCTAAGTATTAATGCATATGTAAAATTTCTTTACATTTGTAACATTAACGTAAAGGAATCTACCTTTGCCTTTAAGCTTGCCGAAAAGGGATTTTTTAAGTTTTGTGGAGAATAGCCAATGGGAATCTTTTAAAGGGAGCGACATACTAAGTATCAGACTTATGATTTTATCTCTTTCTTTATAAATTCGACAGTTTTACACATTCGCATATTGCATAATAACGCTTTATAATTTTCTTTTTTTTCTTTTTTTTTCTTTAAATTTCTTTAATGTTCCAACTTTTGTCTAAATGCTGGATAGTTCTTTTTAAACATTATACTTACTCCATATTCTATAAACGATATATTTAAAGTAAAAGCACAAGAATAAACACAATACCAAAAACAATACGAAAATATGAAAATACATATTAGGCTTCGAAAACATATGCAATATTATAAATACTATCATTTGGAAACATTAACGACCAATCTTTAAAAAAAAAAAAAAAAAAGAGAGAGAGAGAGATTACATTGCACAATTAATTTGACAACAATAACATATTTTATAAAAGAGAAAATTTAGACTTCCCAAGGTTATATAATAAAAATCCACAGTTTGTAGCAACACTTTAGTTTTTAACCACTTCTGTAGTCTTATTAAGCATGCTATAAATAAGAGATTATGGGGAAGCTTTAAAAATATGTCTTTATCCGGCATATTTTATTCCTTCAACAAATAATAATACATGGTTGAATTTACGTGGCAATACTTTTACACCCACATTTTTTTTAAATGATTCAAATGTGGGGTGCTATCACTGCAGATAAAGGTGTCTTAATGTAAGACATAAAAACAACTGAAAAATCATTTAAGATACGTAAATGTCTTAATATACACATTAGACATTATAATCTTAATTTAAGACAGAAATGTGTCTGAAATACCAATTCTGACACACAAAATATCTAAAACACGTAAGTATGAGAAATTTCAGACAGCAAAAGCCTCTAAAATTTCGGACATTTTGGAAATTCAGACACATACATTTCTTGGCAATTTTTCCTTATATGAATCTACTTTAAGCAACATACTTATCCTATTTTAACCTTTTTCCACATTCAATAAATATAGTATCATTTACGCATTAAGTTGTTAAGCGTAAGCTATTTAAATAATATTAGTTTATGAAATTATTAGATAGTTGCAAAAGTTCGTGGGGACAATTTAATTGCCTCCAAAGACGAGAGCTTCTATCGCCGTGGTATACATTTGTTTCACGAAAAATGGGCAAAGGTTGTAAAAAGTAATGGAGAGTATTTTGATTAAAAATTGTCATTTGATTTGATGAATTTTTTTTTTAAATGAAGCAATAAAAATCCGCACGAATTTATGCAAAGACCTAATAAATTTTCAAGGAATATTGTGTGTCAGATGTGTCTTCATATGTATATATTTGCATGGAATTAAGTTTAATATAACTCATAAATATAACTCATATTATAACGCGAAAATTATTCGGAAAAAAAAAATCTATGTATTTAAAGCTTTTTTATATTTAAAGAAAAAGTATTAAGATGAAAGCAAGTAACTTATAGCTAAGAAAGCGAATATTGAATAATTCGTGCATCATATGTTTTTTATTTATTATTATTAATTTCGATTTAAAAACTGCTTTCTTCCGCATATTTACTTGCACTTAATCGTAAAACAACACATTTGAGGGTATTCATGTTTATAATTTGTTTTCTTTTAAATATCGTTATCAAAAAATGTTGAGGGTTGGATAAGGATAGTTTTTCACATATTTGATATGCATTTTTAAAAAATTCGAAAATTTTAGGTATGAAATTTAATGTAATAATGTATATTAACTGTTAGATATTATAATATCAATAGTTGTATGGCAAAAAATACGGATTATAACATAAAACTAATTTTATTTTGCTAATACTGAATATATATATATAATTATAAAAAGGATCTTTCCTGCGTGAGTTGGTGGCGTGATTTGCAAGGCACCTGGCGTTGGCTGCGACCTCCGATGCATGGTTTCCTATTCCACAGCTAATGTGTGTTTGATTCTCAAGCCGGATAAAAGGAACTTATTTTTTTTTTTTTTTTATGCTCTAGAAAATTTTAGAATTTATTTTAAACAGAAAAACAGAATCGCAAGCCACCTTTATTTATTTATTTATTTATTAAAAAGCCTTAAAGATAGTGGTGTTTTTAAGCCTAAAATGGCGGTGTTTCTAAACCAAAAAAAAAAAAAAAAAAAAAAAAAAAAAAAAAAAAAACATGGCGGTGTTTTAAGACATTTGCAATATCTTAATTTCAGTTTCAAAAAGGTGTCTTAAAAAGTAAGATACCTTTTTTTTTTTCGCTTAAAAAATGATCATCCGTTTAAGACACTTTTTTAACTGAATTTAAGACGTTTACGTTAACAGTGATTTCGCCAGTCCAGAACTTGGATTTTTTCTGGAGGAGCTGTGTTGAATGTATCATTTTAATCATTTGACGAAGCATAGGCAAAAATTCATCTAGCAAGAAACAAAGAAAATTTGGGAAAGGACCGAGAAGATATCCTAGAGCTGGGTGGGATCCAGGGTAAATGGAATATTCCAATCTCACCGTCACCCAAGTTCATTGCTCTACTTGCAAAAATATTATTATCTGTAATCGACATTTATGAGAACAAATATATGCTAAGAAACTGAGTGTAGAGTCCATTTATGCTGATTCACGTTTATGTCATTGTTTAAAAAAAAATCAACGCATTTAAAAAATGTGAAGTTAAAAAATACCTTTCTGTGTTGAAAATGTGAAAAATTACATTCCTTTTTCCGTTAAATAAGTTCATATAAAACAATACAAGTATTAATAATATATTTTATATAAATAATTTGTAAAAACAATATTATGTCCAACACCATTAACATATATTTTTATATATAACTAGCTGTACCCTGCCGTGCTTTGCAGTGGCACATGTATGTGGACTGTGAAGATGATTTTCTTCACGTAGTCGTGATCGTTGACTAATGTAGATTTTTGTAAAGAAAGTCAGGTTAGCAATACTTCAATAATAAGTCCAGTTGCTGTCATCAAGATGCTTTTATTGAATAATTCTTGCAAAAATATATAAAGTATTAATATATCCAATAATTAGATACAGAGCGTTGTGAAACATTTAATAATGAAGTACATAAACCCAGGGTTAAATGTTGAGATTGTCGCATAAGATGGGGGAGAGAGCGAAGTAATTACATGTTTACAATCCTATGATCTGGAGCAGTTCTGAGATCCCTACACCAGAACAGATCTGAGATGTCTGAAGAAAAAGAGCCAAATTTTAGAAAAACAGCCAAATTATAGTGACAAATACTTTCATTGTTTATCGGATAAAACAATGTTAATTTTTGAATTTGTAATGACGGTTTATAATTGTAGTAACCCTTTAATCGCCAACATTTTGCCAAACTACCGTTAGACAAGAGAAAGAGACGGTTAAGAAATGCAGTCATCAATATTGCGCAATCTAAAATAAATTACATCCTGTGTTGAAATAATATAAATTCTGACAATGAGTTTCCTTGTTTTATGACTATTTGAGAACACTTTTTATTTTATAATTACGTTTAATGTCAGAATTTCCGTTAGATATTATTATTATTTTATTTTCTTTTTATCCCATAAAATAAATTATTTTTCTATTTAAAAAATAAACATTTTATTTATAATTTAGATATAAAACATATACAAATTAGATTTTTGAATGATGTGTGTTAATGTTTTATGTTAATAAATAGTGTAGGTCGTATGTATAATTAAAATTGTGCAATTTTTAATGACACTTAAAAAAAAAACAATTCTTTCTTCAAATGTCTGAAAACAAATTATGTGAATAAAATATCACACATGAAATTTAATTATTTTATATTGCGATAATGCATTATTTTATCATTAGATTTTGTTTTAAATAAAAACTCAATTAAAATTTAACCAAACATATGTGAACACCTTCACATATTTCTCCCCTTCGCCTAAAAAGAAAAAAAAATCGAAAGGTAATTAAAAAAAATCGCTCTCTCTCACATCAAAACAAATACATACCACAAATTTCAAAATAACTTTCTATATAAAATCAATATTACTTTAAAAATACTTTTCATATTAGAAAGTGGCTAATAATGTAAAATTAAACATCAAATATATATAATACCAATAATTAATTAGAACTTGTTTGTACTGGACATAGTTATCTTTCATAAAAAGCAACAATGTATATTGAAATCATGACATTATAATTATAAAATAAGCAATGCAATGTAGTATTTATAATAATTCACAGCTGTATGACAATGCATTCTCAACAAATTTTTCTTGAAAATGTATGACAAATTGAAGGTAAGGAAAAAGGAAATCAATAATTACAAAATTAAAATATTTTAAGTATTCACAAGTTTATGCAATCTATTAATTTGCCTGAAATTATTTATTATTTACTAATTTCAATAAAAGAATATTTTGATGAGATATTTTGGTATGAAAATTTTTTTTTTAGAATATAAAGAAAGTACCAGAACGCCAATATGTGAAGACCTAAAATTTATACAAATTGAGCCAGTGTGTGTGAATCAGTATACAAATTATAATTGACATTATGGGTTGTGAGGCCACAGCCAAAAATAACTTACTGAGTTAGGGTGTGAGGCAGAAGAGGCATATATTGTGTGTAAATAAAATTACAGCAAGCATTCTGCAACACGACATAATTAAATGCCTTTTGTTTGTGTAAAGTGAATTGCGAAAATGAAAAAAAAAAAAAAATATAGCCCAATCAATAAAGTAATAGGACACAAGTATGAAGTCTGGAAAATTTTTAATAGAAAATGTAATTAGTTTTTTTTGTTCAATTATAATTAATTATTTCTAAAAAAACATGAAGTAAGTTCATTTTTCAAACATTACGTGGTTTAAAATAATGAAGAATTATACCAATATGCTATCAATTCCCTTTTCCCTAAGAAATACAATAATTTATAAAACCTGAATCACAACTGAAAAGTGTAAATTGTCAACATGGACAAATTCTAATAATATTTAAATAATATTTATATTTTATTCTATTAATAATATGTATTATTCGTGATGTTTGTATTGAATAATGATTAAATAATTGAGAAATACAAAATGTTAAACTTGTTAAGTATGTATGATACGATACTTTTTTTTTTGTGTGTGTGTGTGTGTGTGTGTGTTTAGATCACTTACGTCTTGGACGAAGATGTGTAAATATTAGAACCTATATATTTTATATTTTATATTTATTTTTATACAATACTGCAAGGTAAGCCATGTGAAATAATGTGTAAGATGGATAAAATTATGTGCATTTAACAAAAGTAACCCTATTGCAAGACTAGAATGACTAGATTTACATGCAGGTTACCTTAAAAGTGTATGTATATAGTGTATAAAAATTGAATAGTTCCTTTTTTTTTTTTTTTAAATAAGGAATTTACCTTCAAAATGGACAATAATATTAAATAAAAATTGAAGTATTTGTGAAAATTTTTGTAATTGTGTATGTGGTATTATATATGTATAAAATAAATAAAATATAAGTGTATATGTGTACAGTTAGAAAACATCTGTATCTCGAAAAACTACACATTCATGTGAATCACTAAAAATTGACTCACAGTGTTTGCAAATTGGAAAAAATACCACAGAAAGAAATAAAAATGTTCAAGTGCAAAAATAATTTTTCCATACCCATAACATGAAATAGTAAGAAATTTATAATTAACATTCTGCATAATTAAAGAGAAAAATTGTGTGATAGACTTTTTAACGCTATTTATTTATTTATTTATCCTTTTTTTTTGTGTGTGTAAAGAAATTTAAAAAAATATATTCAATACAAGCGAAAATTTTTAAACTTAAGGCTAAAAAAAATCAATTGAAAAAGTCTTTTGAAAGAAACTGCAATGTTTCACAAAAATGTCTCATCACTCACCGTCCAAAAATAAAAAAAATCGGCCCAGCCGAATAATATTGTGTGGACAATGAATAACAAAACAGTAAAAAACTCATGCAACACTATGATGTGCATGGAGGTGCATGCCACTCATAGGAGCTCAGTACATAAGTTCTTCTGCAAAACACAACAACCCCACACAAAAAAAAATTATCTTAAATTTTTGACTAACGAAAAAGAAATAGCTGCATTAAAAATTTATAATTTTAGAGAAAAATATTCAATAACCAGAATTGCGAGAAGTGTCCATTCTACCTTCTGTTGAATGTTATGTGTAAGATGGATAAAATTTTATCATTATTATTATTATAATTATAAATAATTTATCTTTTATAAATTTCTAACTATATTTTACAAAAAAAAAGAATAACAATTTTAAAATTAAAATATTGCTGATCACCTGACATGTGAACACATGACATGCCAAATATTTAAGTCAGAGAAAAGTGTATAAACTCAGAAGAGAACATGGCTGAATAATTGGGTTGTGAGGTCAATTAAAACATGCCATAATGTGTGAAATGTGTCAAAACGTGTAAAAATGTGTAAAATAACTATTGAAAACATTGCCATTTAACCGTACCGAAAATTAATCAATTGACAATGAAGTTCTGACCCAAAAGACAGCACGCATAAGAACTCATGTACATAATGCAGCAAAAATGTATACAGAAAGAAACATATAAATTTGTTACTTATTTGAGACGATTTTTTTTTTTTTTTAACTATTTTATCGGTAAAATTACCTTGTAAGCAAGTAGAAAAACATAAAAATGAAAAAAACATTACATTCTCTCTATATATATCACTAATAACTTTAAAACAAAGTGTATGTTTAATTGTATTCGTATATTAATCATAAATTACTTCAAAATGGAGAGAATAAAATGTAAACAATAGTATAATTAGTGTATTATTGTGTTATGAAATACTGTCATTTAAAATTGAGCAGAATTATAAATATTATATATAATGTATATCCCTTTATATGCTCATGATTATAAAAATATTTGATTTTTTTTTTTTTTTTTTAAGTATGAAGATTGCATGTGTGTGTGTGTTGAAAAAGGTGAAAATATACATACTTTACATCTAAGTATATACAGTGAAATAACCAATACAATATATGGTTATTTATTTATTTATTGTATATATTTATTAAAAATAATTAGTGAATGTTTGAAAAATAGCGTTCGCATAATAATATTAATGTGAAATGTGGTTTCCCCAACACAATTTTTGGTGTTGAAAATTTAAACTTATAGTCAAATATCAGCACATTATATAAAAACAATCTGCATAAAAGATAGACCAAAGCAACACAATTGTGTTAACAGGGAGTGTGTTTATGTATATTTATTTTATCTATTTTTTTTTTAACAAGAAGCTGTGATAACATAGTTAAATTAATTTGATTTTTTTTTTTTTAATACAAATGCGAGATTAAAATTCTCGATAACTTTCAATCATGTCCGTAAACATTCTAGAATGGTATTACTGATGAAAAAAAATAGCCACAATATTATTATTTATGATCTCTGATGACAGCTCTTTAATTAAAAATGAAATAAAAAAATGTGCACATGAAATTGTTTAAAAAAAGGTCATGACAATATAAACTTCTAATGAGTTCAACGAGGCCTCTTAAAATGAGCTTAAAATCAATATAAAGACTAGCTACAAGGGCTATCATAAATGCTCATATCAAATTCCATAAAAACTCGAGTAAAGGAAGCATAAATAACTTCTCAATAAAAGATGAATTCAAATTGTTCATCAAGTCGACTAAAAAAAACATAATCATAATCAGCTGACATCTATAAAAAAGCAAAAAATATTTGCTCAAAAGTTGCGCAACGCTGTTGTTCTAAAAACAAATGCATCGAATACACAAGGCCTGATATTTGATGTTATAAAATTTGCTAGCAATTAGATGTAAATACTAATATTAATGTATACATATTAATAAAAATAAAAAGATACACATACGAATAAGAATATAAACCAACAAATAAATATTTATGATAAAATGTGAGTAAATAAGTATATATGATGCTTTAACACAGTTAAATTATATTTACACTAAAAAAAACATAAAAATATTATCATTCTTCTGATTACTATTTCCTTTAATATTATTATATGCATGGTGAGTGACAGATATGCATCTCAGTCTTTCAGAAAGAATACACAAAAAAAAAAAAAAAAAATAAAAATAAACATGCTTCAACAAAATATTTTCACCATTGTATGAATAAAAAGAGTGTATTTATTTCATTTCTCTTTATTTATTTATCCATTTGTTAGCCTCTCAGTTTCTTTGTTTATAAATTTTGTTCAATCAGCATAATCAAGTTCTTGTAATATATAAAAGAAAAATAAATAAACTTGATGTGTGTAAAAAAGTGTAAAAAAAATTATAAAAAAATCTGTTATTGCACAGTGTAAAAATATATATATATAGGCATAGCAAATTAAAAAGAAAGTAAATTTTGAATGTTCGTGTAAGATGAAATGTGTAAATTTATAGCAATGTGTGAAAATAAGAACATCATGCATGTAAAATATTATGGGCGGGAAAGTCTTTTATGAACAACAGCTGTTTTACTGTAATGACGTAATCCCGTCACATCTACATGCAGTGAACAAATGTAAAAAAAATGAGAAAAATATTTAATAAATAAAGAATCAATGTTTATCAATTTAATTACCTTATTGCCTTCATTTAATTATTATTTTTTTTATTTACATATGTATATGAAAAACAAATGCAGAATTGTAAATTTAGCAAAGTAAATATTTTGTATAAATGAAAGTAAAATTCTAGCAAAAGTAAAATTGTGCAATGCAAGGTAATCAAGGCAGATCTCTCCCCATAAAGAAATCTGGCCAGGATTTCCAAAGAAAGAAATATACCCCGAGTACCAAACAAACACTACTACATTCAAGACGTCATTAAATGCAACAGTGGGGCACAAAATTACAAAAAAAAAACAAAATAAATCTTAAAATAGGAAATGTGTCAAAATTTTGAAATGTAGAAAGGATAATTATAATGTGTACAAATTAAATTATCATTAAAAACTTTACAACTAAATGTCATTTATGAAAAACTAGACTTAGTGAATGTATAAGAACATGTGTGTGAATATGTGTTAATGTAAGAAAAAGATCCTCCATACAAACGCTCGAAAGTAAATATTTTTTTACAGTTTCAAGCCAAATTAATCAATTTATTAATGATTAATTAAAAATTTTCCCCACACGAACTGAAAGATCAATTTTATAAAAAAATGTGAAATGTGTAAATATAAATATTTGTAAAAATGTGTTTGTAAATGTGTGAAAGGTGGGAAATGTTCACCTGCCAAATATTCAATCTCGAACGATTATAGAAAAATATATTCTCATTTAAATTATTTTTAATTTTTTTGGTAGGAGCATGTATTTAGAATTTGAAAATATAACAAAACTTAATAAATCTTCATTTAAAATTAAGTTTGAAGTATACTTAATAGGAAAAATTAAATTAATTTGTTTATTTCAATATATGGTATAGAAAGAACTGAGAAATCTAACAAATATATGATTAAACATGCGAATATTTTGAAATGTATAAAACACAAATCATAATCATATAATTAAAAAAAAATCAATATTTTCATATAAGAAAAAGTTCATATGAAAAACTAATTATGTTCTCAGAATTCTTTATCTTAATCACTGTCATTGTATTTACTGAAGAAAAAAAAACAATGAATGTGAACACTTTCTCCAAAAATAATAATAGAAGTAAAAATATGTAAATTTAATTTGCTTTATTGCAAATATTTTGTATTTATAATGCAAAATTAAACTACCTTAAACAAGTATAATTATTTGTACAGAAGCACTTTGCACATATTGTGTAAATAAAATTCAATAACATATAAACTGTTTTTTTTTTTTTTTTTTTTTTTTTTTTTATTAAAATATGAATATGTAAACACACTCGACAAACTGTGTATATTTATAAATATCTGAGAAACATATATATAATAAGTCAAATTATTACCAACATAATTATTTAAATTATAATTATTTAAAACTTTACTCAAAAATTAATTAAGCATTATAAACTATACAAATAAATACAAAAGAAATAAACTCTTTACTTTGAAAAGTAATTTTCTGTATTTATTTTCTTCAAGACAAAAGAAAAAGTACTTACTTAATATCTTGAAAAATCAAATTTTCGGTCAGTACAAACAAAAAAAAAAAGTTCACTGATGAGTTTTGTTCAATATTCAGTCACAATTTCAGTGTCAACTACTCAGTAAAAATCACTTAAAAATAACAGAGTATAATCTGCTAGTTTGATTCACAATCTTTAAAAATATTCTGTTCGCAGAAAGTTATGAATCTCACTCTTGTTTTTTTTTAAATGATGTATCAGTTATAAAACTAAAGCAATATCAGTTACAAAACTGTAAGTAATTTTTCACAAACAAATATCCAGAGACACTTTCTTCTTTTTCTTTTTGAGCACCTATACACGTAAAAAAATTCGGGTTGCCGTATGAATGCACGTATGGCTTTTCTGCTTTGAGTGCAAAATCGCATGATTATGGTTTAACACATAAATAAAAACATACTTGGCACATCACTTTACCGCACAGGGAAAACACAGGTCCATCGACGCAGTTATAAGAACAGAAGCCGACAAACTCAATGTGGAAGGACATAGGAGTTTGAACTAAACATGCAAGAGGCAACCGTTGGCAGGTAAATCGGACTGGGACTGCTCGCTTGAATTAGAGGTCAGAACTCCATGAAATTATTTTGTCCAAAATGGATTCTGAAACTAAGGTGCACAGATAAATGCTTAATAACTGTCCGTGAGATGATGAAAAAATCACCTGTTAGATATAAAGGAGCTGGAGCTAAACATGATAAATGACGAAATGCCGACCACCACAAAACGTCACGATCTCGGGAATTTTGTTTCTCCATTACCGTAGAATTTTTGCCGACACGAATCCAGACTGAAGAGGTGGAAAAAATGCGACGTTAATCGTTTATTTTAGTCCTGAAGGCAAAACCACAGAAGCCAAAAAGATGTACAAATTCACCAAAAAGATGTACAAATATTGTTCGGCGTGAATTCTGAACCGAATGCTTTAAATAAAAAAAATCCGCAGATGATGAAGATCACATTGCATCCGAAACAGCTGCTCAAAAAAGCAAATTAACGGCAAAATTTTCAAAGCCCTGTAGATACATACATAACCAGGAAGTAGACCCGACTCAGGCAACCAATGCCGAGTGACCAAGGCTGGGACTGTTTTGCTCGAGAGGTGGACTGGACAGCACTCCACTCAAAGTCTTCTAGCCAGAAAAATTAATCCATTGTTTCTGCAAGTCAACAGGCAAAAACACTGCCACCAAAGCAACCAGTGTATTCATTTTCCCTCTAAAATACAATAATTCCTGGAATTTTTCTTTAACAATATTCATTATACAATAAATTTCTTCTTTAGTCCTTTTGAAACTTTCAAAACAAAAAGTGTAAATATTTACTTCAGTTTCACCTAAATCTAAGCACCATTCTAGAGTCTTTGAAAGTTTTTCAAAACCAAAAAAAACGTGACTTTGAAGCTTTTCCATGGCAAAGTTTAAGCAACAATTTGCGAAAAAATATTTAATAAAATATATATAAGAATAAATACAGCCCCTCTCCCCCATGTCGACCAATCTCAACTCCTGGTGCTTTAGCACCAATTTGTGTGAAGATGATTTTCTTCACGTAGTCGTGATCGTTGACTAATGTAGATTTCTGTAAAGAAAGTCAGGTTAGCAATACTTCAATAATAAGTCCAGTTGCTGTCATCAAGATGCATTTATTGAATAATTCTTGCAAAAATATATAAAGTATTAATATATCCAATAATTAGATACAGAGCGTTGTGAAACATTTAATAATGAAGTACATAAACCCAGGGTTAAATGTTGAGATTGTCGCATAAGATGGGGGAGAGAGCGAAGTAATTACATGTTTACAATCCTATGATCTGGAGCAGTTCTGAGATCCCTACACCAGAACAGATCTGAGATGTCTGAAGAAAAAGAGCCAAATTTTAGAAAAACAGCCAAATTATAGTGACAAATACTTTCATTGTTTATCGGATAAAACAATGTTATTTTTTGAATTTGTAATGACGGTTTATAATTGTAGTAACCCTTTAATCGCCAACATTTTGCCAAACTACCGTTAGACAAGAGAAAGAGACGGTTAAGAAATGCAGTCATCAATATTGCGCAATCTAAAATAAATTACATCCTGTGTTGAAATAATATAAATTCTGACAATGAGTTTCCTTGTTTTATGACTATTTGAGAACACTTTTTATTTTATAATTACGTTTAATGTCAGAATTTCCGTTAGATATTATTATTATTTTATTTTCTTTTTATCCCATAAAATAAATTATTTTTCTATTTAAAAGATAAACATTTTATTTATAATTTAGATATAAAATATATACAAATTAGATTTCTGAATGATGTGTGTTAATGTTTTATGTTAATAAATAGTGTAGGTCGTATGTATAATTAAAATTGTGCAATTTTTAATGACACTTAAAAAAAAAACAATTCTTTCTTCAAATGTCTGAAAACAAATTATGTGAATAAAATATCACACATGAAATTTAATTATTTTATATTGCGATAATGCATTATTTTATCATTAGATTTTGTTTTAAATAAAAACCCAAATAAAATTTAACCAAACATATGTGAACACCTTCACATGGACTGCCTATGTATGAAGAAGGCAAAATAGTTATAGTTAGCTTTCCAACGTTGGTTGGACCTTCATTCACAACTGCATCTCGCAAATGGATGTATTCTTCGGAGCGGAGTTTGGTCTAATACAAACGAAAAAATAGCAAACATTCCGTTTCAATTTTTGCACACATATCCACAATGTACTGGTGAAACAACTGACGGCATTTCAAAATATAATTGGCCTCGTTGCTCCGAATCATTAAGCGGTATGCGTAATTGTTCACTGCGCTGCACTTTTTATTGAATTCTGCACCATTTACTGAATTTATCATCTTCACATTGAAATGATATCCATCGGCACCATCCCAGAAGACTGGATACTGCAAAGCATTGTAACAACGATGAGTTTCTGCGACGTTTATCAATTGATTGCTTCTTCGATGGAGAACAATATCTCTAGGTAGGAACTGATCTCCGACTATGACAATTGCTACTTCGTATATAGTTGGAGCATTATATCTGCGGACATGTTCTCCAGCGGGCGTTTTGTCTGCGTGAATGACAATCTTGTGGGTATCTGATGGCATCATATCAATTGCCGTTTTGCACAAACGCATCAAATTGTACCTCTCGTAAAGGAGCTCCTGTAGTTGCGAAATGATTGATCGTTTTATAGACGTATGTATTCCACAACGTGCATGGACCCGACTTGAACTATAATCAACATCTGGATTGTACCAGAAT
This sequence comes from Salticus scenicus, assembly GCA_963930645.1. NCBI lineage: Eukaryota > Metazoa > Arthropoda > Arachnida > Araneae > Salticidae > Salticus > Salticus scenicus. Next base: position 115,509,765 of record OZ005653.1, on the reverse strand, counting down.
GCAAGATGATAGAATTGCAGATTCAAATCTGCTGTTCTTTGGGTTCGAGTTTCAGCTATCCTCACCCTCTCGCGTTCATTCCGATGAAAACTAACCAAATCTGTTGTTAATCGGGGATAGTCGTTAAAGTGCTAAATTTGGCAAGTACAATGTTTAAATAGAAAATTAGAATAAAGTAAATGTATGAGTGTGCGAAGTAAGTTTCAATAGACAATTTTCACTTGCTATCAATCGAGTTTATTTCGATTTTTACGAACCACTGATTGCAGAAACGGGGCATGTCCACAGCTCAAAAATGGACAATTAATGGACATATGTTCATAGTGAACATTTTTTAATTATTGAATTTTATTTAAAATATCTTATTTCTGATAAGGATAGCAGTATACTGTGTAGTTTTTTCAGAAATTTAAGTTCTTATAAAATTTTTGAAAACATTTTTTTTTTTTTTTTTGGATATCCAGTAAAATTAGGTTTTTTTGTGAAATGTCTCGTTTTTGCAATCAGCGATTCATATTTGTTTTTAAACATTATAAAATGTAACTAATTTAGAAATATTTTATAGTAAACATAGCATATTGTGGCTTTAATAGGCAGTATTTCTGAAAAAAAAAAAAAAAAAAAAAAGAAATATCACCGAAAAGGGATGGTTCTTTTCACTGCCTTCATCTACACATTATTAAAATTGTATAATCAGCCTTGACTGCCTTAATTTTCGCATACTGAACGTTTTCCTAGAGACCCCAACGCTGTTTAATAAACAAAAAATGTTTGTAAGTTTAATAAATCAATTCATTTATCTGCGAATGCCCATTGTTATTTGAATATCAATAATACTTTACACAAATCATTATGTGCGCAATTATACTGAGTATTCAATTTTACGTTCTCTTACCCACAAGGTAGAGAAAGTATAGTTTTTGGGTCAAATTTTCGAAAGTGAGTTTTAGTTATATTTCACGTTTTGAGGTCCCCTGAATATGAAAATCGTGTTTTTAGCGGTTGGTCTCTCTCTCTCTCTCTCTCTCTGTGTGTGTCTGTCTGTTATCAGCATATCTTAAGAGCAAATAGTAGCAGAGATTCCAGACTCGGTATCCTAAATATGTACCAAATATGCTACACTAAGGTTTTTGTTGAGATGAAGCAAATAATTCGAGTACAGGGACACTCAAATACATTACGTCTATGGGAGAAATTGCAGGTAAGTAGTGTGATGTTGAAAAACATCACATATCCCTTGTTAAAATAAAATAATAATAATAATATAAATTACATTTTATTTATTTATAATGCAAGCAAACATTATATTTCTTATTCTAAAAGAATCTAATATAATTTTGTTAACTCGTTTAAGCTATTTTAATTTTATTTCTTTTTCATTAAACTGTAATTTCATTTAATTTTTATTGTTCCCAGTTTTATTCTTTTCCCTGATTTAAATCTCATCAAGTAATCTATCTTCTTCTTCGATATCTATTCTATTCTATTCTATATCTATCTATACATATAATAAAATAAGATGTGTGTGTGTCATTGTGTGTGTTTCCAGAGAGTTTTAAGAAAACGGCTGATGGCTGAGCTACAAAAATTTGCATGGTGGTTCGTAATGACCTCCCCTGATGCACCTCGAAGCCGGATTTTCGAATTTTGTTTTAGTTTTCTTTTAATTAATTAAAATGTTAAAATAAAAACCTTCTAATTACTGATAAATTGGCCATTTAATTTTAATCATTAATTTAATTGTTGCCAAAAAAAATTATCATTATTTTATCGACAGAAAAAAAAAACGTGAACAATAAAAATTACATTTACTAAAAATATTTAATTTTAATCCTTAATTTAATTGTTGCAAAAAAAAAAAAAAAAAAAAAAAAAAAGATCATTATTTTTTCGACAGAAAAAAACCGTGAACAATAAAAATTACATTTATTTAAAATGAGGAAAGTAAATTAAAAAAATTAGAAATATCAGTCGTATCGTTACAAATAAGATACCAAATGAAAGAAGCAATTTTTGTGAATCTAACGGATTAAACAGCTTATCGATCGGACAATTAGATTTTTTAAAATTAACTAATGTATGAATTATAGGTGGCAACAGCAGGAGATTGTATGAAAACCGTTTGAAAAAAAAAAAAAAAAAAGAATTAAATCTGCTACTCATTAAAAGTCACATGATGCAAATTTATTTCAGCAAGTACTATTTGAAACCTAGAAACAATTAAAAATATAAACAGAATATGAAGGATTCTTATATGTAAACAAAAATGTGTCTGATAAAATTATTAACAAAATAGTATTCCCCTTTTCATACAAATAATAATGATAATAATAATAATAATAATAAAATAAAAATAAAAATAAAATTCATTGCTAATATGGCGACAGAAATTGAAAAGCCGCCAATAGAGCGGCATAATAATGTTATGTAGCACAATAATGTTTACCTATTTATTTTTTATATACTAATCACTCTGCTAATGTATCATACAAATAAATGAGCTTCTGTGTGTGTCTGCACATGCACGCTGTCGAACAGGAATATTTGATTAATTCAAATTAATATTTAAATAAATAAATGAAAATATGTTTAATGGGAAATATATATAACCATAAAAAGATTAGTTGTTTAAATTATGGCAGAAATAGCACTCATTGCATATTGTTACAAGAGATTAAGTGTTATTGTTATAAGGGATTAACTCTAAAATGGTGACAAAAATTCAAAAGTCGCCAAAGAGAATTATATTAAGGCGTACTATGATCAGGTTTACAAACCATGAATTATATATAACCATAAATAATTAATTGCCTCATGCGACAAACGTAGCCGGTCATATTATAATATTTAGCGTGAAATTGTTATCATTTTTATAATAGCAGGAGACTTGGCGTTGGAATATTAAAACAGGAATAAACTACTACGTCAGAAACGCCAGAGAAAAATTATTTAGGTGCATACAGCTGTTTCGGTAGCCTAAAGCGTACCGTCATCAGTGCAAAAAAAGAATCAGTGCTTTTTTTGCACTGATGACGGTACGCTTTAGGCTACCGAAACAGCTGTATGCGCCTAAATAATTTTTCTCTGGCGTTTCTGACGTAGTAGTTTATTCCTGTTTTAATATCATTTTTATGGTTGATCGGGTAAACAAAATAAACAGGAAATAACGTAAAAGCAAATATTATTTGCGCCACGTATAGTGTTGTTCATATGTGACTGGGATTCAAATATAAAAGTGATACTTCAATTTTTTCGATACTATCTATTTTAAAACTTATCTAATAAGCACCTAAATGCAAGCCTATTGGCAAGCCTATTGGTATATATAAAAATGAATTGCTGTTCGTTAGTCTCACTAAAACTCGAGAACGGCTGAACGGATTTATCTTATCTTAGTCTTGAAATGTTCGTGGAGGTCTAGGGAAGGTTTAAAAGGCGAGAAAAAATCGAATAATTTCCGGGAAAACCCTAAAAACAGCCCTTTTCTATTTCCCATACAAACGTTTTCTAGAGTCAATTTGAACTTTATCTATACATATAATAAAATAAGATGTGTGTGTGTCATTGTGTGTGTTTCCAGAGAGTTTTAAGAAAACGGCTGATGGCTGAGCTACAAAAATTTGCATGGTGGTTCGTAATGACCTCCCCTGATGCACCTCGAAGCCGGATTTTCGAATTTTGTTTTAGTTTTCTTTTAATTAATTAAAATGTTAAAATAAAAACCTTCTAATTACTGATAAATTGGCCATTTAATTTTAATCATTAATTTAATTGTTGCCAAAAAAAATTATCATTATTTTATCGACAGAAAAAAAAAAACGTGAACAATAAAAATTACATTTACTAAAAATATTTAATTTTAATCCTTAATTTAATTGTTGCAAAAAAAAAAAAAAAAAAAAAAGATCATTATTTTTTCGACAGAAAAAAACCGTGAACAATAAAAATTACATTTATTTAAAATGAGGAAAGTAAATTAAAAAAATTAGAAATATCAGTCGTATCGTTACAAATAAGATACCAAATGAAAGAAGCAATTTTTGTGAATCTAACGGATTAAACAGCTTATCGATCGGACAATTAGATTTTTTAAAATTAACTAATGTATGAATTATAGGTGGCAACAGCAGGAGATTGTATGAAAACCGTTTGAAAAAAAAAAAAAAAAAAAGAATTAAATCTGCTACTCATTAAAAGTCACATGATGCAAATTTATTTCAGCAAGTACTATTTGAAACCTAGAAACAATTAAAAATATAAACAGAATATGAAGGATTCTTATATGTAAACAAAAATGTGTCTGATAAAATTATTAACAAAATAGTATTCCCCTTTTCATACAAATAATAATGATAATAATAATAGTAATAATAAAATAAAAATAAAAATAAAATTCATTGCTAATATGGCGACAGAAATTGAAAAGCCGCCAATAGAGCGGCATAATAATGTTATGTAGCACAATAATGTTTACCTATTTATTTTTTATATACTAATCACTCTGCTAATGTATCATACAAATAAATGAGCTTCTGTGTGTGTCTGCACATGCACGCTGTCGAACAGGAATATTTGATTAATTCAAATTAATATTTAAATAAATAAATGAAAATATGTTTAATGGGAAATATATATAACCATAAAAAGATTAGTTGTTTAAATTATGGCAGAAATAGCACTCATTGCATATTGTTACAAGAGATTAAGTGTTATTGTTATAAGGGATTAACTCTAAAATGGTGACAAAAATTCAAAAGTCGTCAAAGAGAATTATATTAAGGCGTACTATGATCAGGTTTACAAACCATGAATTATATATAACCATAAATAATTAATTGCCTCATGCGACAAACGTAGCCGGTCATATTATAATATTTAGCGTGAAATTGTTATCATTTTTATAATAGCAGGAGACTTGGCGTTGGAATATTAAAACAGGAATAAACTACTACGTCAGAAACGACAGAGAAAAATTATTTAGGTGCATACAGCTGTTTCGGTAGCCTAAAGCGTACCGTCATCAGTGCAAAAAAAGAATCAGTGCTTTTTTTGCACTGATGACGGTACGCTTTAGGCTACCGAAACAGCTGTATGCGCCTAAATAATTTTTCTCTGGCGTTTCTGACGTAGTAGTTTATTCCTGTTTTAATATCATTTTTATGGTTGATCGGGTAAACAAAATAAACAGGAAATAACGTAAAAGCAAATATTATTTGCGCCACGTATAGTGTTGTTCATATGTGACTGGGATTCAAATATAAAAGTGATACTTCAATTTTTTCGATACTATCTATTTTAAAACTTATCTAATAAGCACCTAAATGCAAGCCTATTGGTAAACCACTGTCGCAGGTAATAGGGACAGGCTCCCGAGTTTTAGCGGATGACCAAATCGCTGCCGAAGGCAGCAGGAACCTGAAGCAAGCTTTTGAGCAATTTCAGTATTTTATTTTATGTTTATAAAGCTATATAGAAAAGTTTCCTTTAAATTTAGTGACCAGCGAAGCGGGCAAAGCCTGCTAGTACATATAATAAAATAAGATGTGCGTGTGTCATTGTGTATGTGTTTCCAGAGAGTTTTAAGAAAACGGCTGATGGCTGAGCTACAAAAATTTGCATGGTGGTTCGTAATGACCTCCCCTGATGCACCTCGAAGCCGGATTTTCGAATTTTGTTTTAGTTTTCTTTTAATTAATTAAAATGTTAAAATAAAAACCTTCTAATTACTGATAAATTGGCCATTTAATTTTAATCATTAATTTAATTGTTGTCAAAAAAATTATCATTATTTTATCGACAGAAAAAAAAAAACGTGAACAATAAAAATTACATTTACTTAAAATATTTAATTTTAATCCTTAATTTAATTGTTGCCAAAAAAAAAAAAAAACATTATTTTTTCGACAGAAAAAAACCGTGAACAATAAAAAATACATTTATTTAAAATGAGGAAAGTAAATTAAAAAAATTAGAAAAAAAAAGTCCTTCCGGCTTATTCGGAAGGGTAGGTTGATTTCTTTTTCCTTATCAAGTAGCCGTCATTTTGTTTCAAAATGGCGGCTACAAATTATTAATGCACTTGATAGAAATATTGATGTAGGCAATGCCCATATGGAGTTTTAAGGAAATCGGTTCATAAATACCTTTTTATGTGAATTTAAAATTTTCAAGTGACCGGCGCTTGGAAACAAAATGGTGAGACAAATGGTGTGACAATGGAAAACAAACAAATATATGAAATGTATTTGTGAGATAAGTCTAATCGTCTACTGTACACATATAGTTCGAATTAATTCAAAATCTCAAAAGTGATCGTGTTGAAAAATTAAGTGGCTGGCACTTCGATCAAAATGGCAGAGAAAGTTGCTCATCTAAGATATCGTTACAAATTTCAAAATATTTTTTTTTTAGAAAGTCTTTCAAAGAGGCTTAGTAAGTTGATAAAATGTTAGTTTTCTGCATTTCTAGTTTGTTTTAGCATTAAAATAGCCTAATTTTTCCTTAAAAACGCATTAAAAAGATCCAGTAACGCAGGTAATGGATTTGGCGCCAAATTTGGCGACTTTTCCCCTATGGCGAATTTTTTGGCGACTTTTGGCGAGAAAATACTTATTATCGATATACCAAAGTTTATCGCATTATGCATTAACGTGATTGCATTATATTGCAACAGATTGCAACAGATATAATGCATTAACGTGATTGGTTCACGAGTTACGTGATATTTCTAGATTTTTGTTGTTTGAATGATAAATCTATTTTTCAACTTTGATTTGTATAGATAAAGTATTTCTAAAGTTACCGTGATAACAAATTTTCAAGTGGCCGCAGTTGGAAACAATACAGCGAAACAAGTTGCCCAGCAAACATATTCAAGATATTTGAAGCAATAGATTCACTGTCCAATTGTGGTTTAAATCAGTGCCGTGTTTCAAAAATTATTTTTATGGCAAATTTTCAAGTGGCAGTCAAAGTGGTTTCAACTTGGAAACAAAATGGCAAAACAACTTGCCCTGCGAAATCATCCAGTATACTTGTATAAGTTCCTTATCCAGATCTAGATCAAATTAAGTCAGTGTTTCTAAAATTATCGTCATAAGAAATTTTCAGGTGGCACCACTTGGAAAAAAAAGCAGAGTGAGATGCCCAGCGAACTTCTCTGAGATATTTGAAGGATAAATCCACTACCCAAATTTGATGCAAATTGATTCTGTATTACTAAAGTTACCATAATGACAAATTTTCAAGTGGCCGCCACTTGGAAATAAAATTGCGGATGAAGTCACCAAGTGAACTTATCCTAGATATTTGAACCATACGTTCACTATACAACTTTTATTTGAAGCAGTTTAGTATTTTAAAAAGTATCGTGATGGCATATTTTCAAGTAGCAGTGTGATTTCAAGTGGCTGGAACTTAGAAACAAGATGTCGGGACAAGTTGCCCAGTGAAAACATTCTAGATAATTATATGATAATATCACTGTCCAAATTTGGTTCGATTTGGAGTATTATTTCAGAAGTTATCGTGATTTTAAATTTTCAAGAGGGATCCTGATTTCAAGTGGTCCAGCTTAACTTAAGATATCTGCCACTTTATTAAAAATGGCGGATATATACTAATAAACTTCACTGAGATCCTTATATGGTCTGTATTTACATCAAAATTCAAACAATTTCGGAATACGTTTTTACAATTTAAATTTGAAATTTTCAAGTGGTCTCCACTTGAAAACAAAATGGCGAAGCAACTTGGTTAACAAACTCATCTAAGATATTTATAAGATAAGTTAAGACACTGTTCAAATTTGGATCCATTTGGAGTATTATTTCGGAAGTTATCATGGTTTCAAATGTTCAAGTGGTAACCTGATTTCAAGTGGTTCCGCTTAACTTAAGATATCCGCCACTTTATTAAAAATGACGGATAAATTTCATTAATAAACTTCATTGAGGCCCTGAAGTGGTCTATATTTACATCAAATTTCAAACAAATTCGGAATACGCTTTTCACAATTTGAATTTGGAATTTTCAAGTGGTCTCCACTTGAAAACAAAAGGGCGGAGCAACTTGTTTAACAAATTTATCTAAGTTATTTATAAGATAAGTTAAGACACTGTTCAAATTTGGATCCATTTGGAGTATTATTTCGGAAGTTATGGTTTTAAATGTTCAAGTGGTAGCCTGATTTCAAGTGGTCCCGCTTAACTTAAGATATCTGCCACTTTATTAAAAATGACGGATAAATTTCATTAATAAACTTCATTGAGACCCTTATGTGGTCTATATTTACATCAAATTTCAAACAAATTCGGAATACGCTTTTTACAATTTGAATTTGAAATTTTCAAGTGGTCTCCACTTGAAAACAAAATGGCGGAGCAACTTAGTTAACAAATTCATCTAAGTTATTTATAAGATAAGTTAAGACACTGTTCAAATTTGGATCCATTTGGAGTATTATTTCGGAAGTTATCATGGTTTTAAATTTTCAAGTGGTAGCGTGATTTCCAGTGGCCCCGCTTAACTTAAGATATCTACCACTTTATTAAAAATGACGGATAAATTTCATTAATAAACTACATTGAGAACCTTATGTGGTCTATATTTACATCAAATTTCAAACAAATTCGGAATACGCTTTTTGCAATTTGAATTTGAAATTTTCAAGTGGTCTCCACTTGAACACAAAATGGCCGAGCAACTTGGTTAATAAACTCATCTAAGATATTTATAAGATATGTTAAGACAGTCTAAATTTGGTTCGATTTGGAGTATTATTTCGGAAGTTGTAGTGATTTTAAATTTTCAAGTGGTAGCCTGATTTCAAGTGGTCCCGCTCAACTTAAAATATCTGCCACTTTATTAAAAATGGCGGATAAACTTCATTAATAAACTTCATTGAGACTCTTATGTGGCCTGTATTTACAACAAAATTCAAGCAAATCTTGCTTTAAATATGCTTTTTACAATGTCGGTTTGAAATTTTCAAGTGGCTGCCACTTGAAAACAAAAAGTCGGAGCAACTTGGTTAACGAACTCATCCAACATATTTATAAGATCAGTTCACTGTCCAAATTTAGTTCCATTTCGAGTATTATTTCGGGAGTTATCGTGATGACAAAATTTTCATTATAGATAGATAGATAGATAGATAAACGAAGTGATTGCAATAGGTCGATTTCTAAAGAAATCAACCTAAAATTAGAAATATCAGTAGTATCGTTAAATCCAACGGATTAAACAGCTTATCGATCGGACAATTAGATTTTTTAAAATTAACTAATGTATGTATTTTAGGTGGCAACAGCAGGAGATTGTATGGAAACCGATTGGAATTTCTTTTAAATGTGCTACTAATTAAGTCACATGTTTTTTTTTTTTTAGTGCTAGAGGCCTATTTCAGTCGGTACAGTTGTCGAATTTTTATAGGTCACTCTTAATTAGTGCTAGAGGCCTATTTCAGTCGGTTTATTGAATGGGGATTTCTTGAAGGAAGTCCCCCCAAGGCACAACTTTGACATGAGTCCCCCCCCAGGCCCAACTTTGACATGAGTCCCCCCCCAAGGTACCCCTATTTCAGTCGGTACAGCGTTGTCGAATTTTTATAATACACTCTTAATAGTGCTAAGGGCCTATTTCAGTCGGTTTATTGAATGGGGATTTATTGAATGAAGTCCCCCAAGGCACACCTTTGACATGAGTCCTCCCCCAAGGCACACCTCCCCCTCATTGGGAAAAAGAGAAAAAACGTTGTTTTGCGGCTATAAGACAGTTTGGACTTCCAACGTTATTTGTTACAATATCTGCAGCTGAAACACATTGGTTTGATTTAATGAAAACTTTATCATGGAATTTAGATCGTCACGAATTAACTAAAGAAGAATTTGTCGATATTAACAAGTTTAGCAGTAGGCCTCTGGCACTAAATTAAAATCTGTCAATGTCAGATTTTCATGTTTTATTTATTTATTTATTTATTTATTTTTTTAAGTGGGATTAAAAATTGCAGTTTTGAATTTTTTTTTTATCTTTCTTTCACGAACACAAACATATAGTATACAGCCTGTACAACACTAGACCAAATTGAAGTTCAAATTTCATCAATATTTAAATAAATAAATGAAAATAAAAATATGTTATGGGAAATATATGTAATGGGAAATATATGTAACCATTAAAAGTTTAGTTGTCTAAAATATGGCAGAAATAGCGCTCATAGCATATTGTTACAAGGTATTAATTCTTTTTTTTACAAGGGATTAAATCTAAAATGGTGACAAAAATTCAAAAGTCGCCAAAGAGAACTATATTAAGGCGGTACTATGATCATGCTTACAAACCATGAATTATATATAACCACAAAAAATTAATTGTCTCATGCAACAGACGTAGCCGGTCATAGCATATTATAATATTTAGTGTGAAATTGTTATCATTTTTATGGTTGATCGGGGATAAACAAAATAAACATAGGAAATAACGTAAAAGCAAATATTATGTGCACCACGTATAGTGTTGTTCATATGTGTCTGGAATTCAAATATAAAAGGAATATTTCAATTTTTTCGATACTATCAATTTCGAAACTGTTATCTAATAAGTACCTAAATGCAAGCCTAATGGTAAATCACTGTCGCAGGTAATAGGGACAGGCGCCCGAGTTTTAGCGTATGACCAAATCGCTGCCGAAGTCAGCAGGGACCTGAAGCGAGCTTTTGAGCAATTTCAGTATTTTATTTTATTTTTATAAAGCAATATAGAAAAGAGTTTCCTTTAAATTTAGTGACCAGCGAAGCAGGCAAAGCCTGCTAGTATATATAATAAAATAAGATGTTTGTGTGTGTGTGTGTGTGTGTCATTGTGTATGTATTTCCAGAGCCTTTTAGGAAAACGGCTGATGGCTGAGCTACACAAATTTGCATGCAGGTTCGTAATGACCTCCCCTGATGCACCTCGAAGCCAGATTTTTGAATTTCTTATTAGTTTTCTTTTAATTAATTAAAATGTGAAAAAAATAACCTTCTAATTTCTGATAAATTAGCCATTTAAATTTTATCTATAATTTTATTGTTGCCAATTTTTTTTTCGACAGATTAAAAAAAGAAGAAAAAAAGTACATTTATTTAAAATGAGGAAAGTAAATTAAATAAATTAGAAAATAAATTAGAAATATCAGTCGTATCGTTACAAATAAGATGCCAAATGAAAGAAGCAATTTTTGTGAATCCAACGGATTAAAGAGCTTATCAATCGGACAATTAGATTTTTTAAAATTAACTAATGTATGAATTGTAGGTGGCAACAGCAGGAGATTGTATGAAAACCGTTTGGAAAAAGAAATTAAATCTGCTACTCATTAAAAGTCACATGTTTTCGTAAGTGGGATTAAATATTGCAGTTTTGAAATTTTTTTAAATATCACTGAGGAGATCCCATACTAAATCTGTGGCGAAAGTTGTCGCCAAACGAAATACATTTACTTAAACGTTTCAATTATTCAGTTTAAAAAAAAAACATTTTAATATGGTGACCAGCGAAGTGGGCAAAGCCTGCTAGTAATTAAATAAAATATCAAAGAAAGAAAAACCCATTTATTTTATGCTTTAAAACCGCATACAATATTTTTTTGTAGCATCCGGACTGCAGGCAGTCGTTAAAAGATTCCGTTGAATCATAATAGCTGAAAATCCTTTTTTAATATTTTTATCAATTGATTTCGCACTTTTAGCCTATTTCTGGATACCTGACAAAATTTAATCACACCGTATGACGTAATTTAATTTTTAGCCAATCTTTTATCTCTCCTGTAGGTTTTTAATACATAAAATTTAAAATGTGTTCAGCCAAAATTTATTTTTGATGCCAAGGAGATTTGGCGAAATAAATCAAGTAGCTTGCTGTCTGTCATTCTGTAAAGATGTTATTCTTTTTATCATTGACTCGAAAGGTATTCTTTTAGAAAGGGATATCGTAATGGCTTCAATTATTCTTTTGGATGTCTGTCTCGAAATAATAAACTGGAATTCTTCATCGTGAATGTTTGCGAATTTACTCATTCTTTTTTGTCCAAAAATGCATTTATATATATCTTATAAGAGTAATTAAAACATCTAATTTTCTAAATGTAAACTGACTCGATGCTATCTTCATATACCTATCCTTCATATAGCTGATGGAACCTGGATCTCTATACGTACATGGCCGCTTCTTACTTTAGATATCTCCATCCCAGCTTCTTCATTATAAGTAGAGTTTAACATCTATAGACTGCCCTAAACCAAATGAAACGAATATATATTTTATATGCATGAAAACATGCCTCATGTAGAATATTGCAGGGAAATCATCCACTGTTCCTTTACATTGCTACAAAAAATAACTAGATTATATTGCGACAATAGCTTAAAATTGATGGAAATGCATTCAGGTTGTGCCGTATATTTTTACTATAGGATTATATTTAGGTGCATTATGTATTTTGTACATATTCTTCAAAATATATACAGGGTTGCAAATATTTAAGCCATAACATTCTTTTTTGTTGTTAGTGGAAGTGCTTTACTATAATATTTTACAATATCCAGGAAAGCTGCTCAGGAACGGAAATGAATTCCTCATAGACGTGATAAATAATGTATATTTTTTAACTGAATATTTAACGCTTTTTTGTGTACTTATACGTTTTGAGGCTTCCTGATTACCAAAGTCAAGTTTTTGAAGTTTGATTATTGTCTGTGTTTCTTAGTGTAACTTAAAAACAAATAATTTCATGAGATCCAAAAGTTGTATTTTCAAATTAATGTAAATTTGTTGCTACACAAGTTTGATCAAGGCTGATAAGTTTCAAGGAATGTTGAATGTGAAAGTTGTCTGAATACTTGTAAGTGAACTTTTAATTTTAAAAACTGATTTAAATTCTATATAAATGTTGGTGAGTAATGAAAAGGAGGATTGAGGTGGGGCGGTGGCCCCATCACACAGAACTAATTATCATATAAAACTCTTTCGGAACCTAATTTGAATTATTTTAACCTAGGTTTACATAACAGTATTCGAAATGTTACCTCTTAATTTCCAACCTGTATTTATAGTATTAAATTTCAGGGTAAGAGAAAGTCGAGTGACACACCATATTATTTCATTTCAAAAAGCTCTAAAACCACGTATTTACTAGGAAACTTTTATATAATTTATTCATTTCAATTTTGAAAATGTCACAGTACGTGCTTGACAAAAGCGTAAAAATATTTTTTATTGGCGTCTTTGGTACTAATTTTTTTTCTTTGAGGAAATCATCTGTCCGTGTTTTCCTAGTGCTATTTTTAATAATATTTATTTATTTTTGCTGTCGTTGTTTGTTTGTTTTCTTAATAATTAGATCCATATTGAGTACAGAAACCAATGTTTTAAACCATTTGAATGTCCCACCCCTACTTATGAATTTATATACTATGTAGTATAAAAATATGATAGAAAAAAGTAAATTTTGTTATGTTGTAGGTTTCCATTTTAACCCTTTTGATGGGCAAGGTGATTACGCTCACTTAATATCAAAACCAGCCAGAATTTATGGACAAAATTAAAAGAAAAGAAATAAATGACTTTTTTCTGGTAATTTATAACAGTAAAATTTTGTTGAAATTTTCCTGTATAAATCTCTTGAATTGGTTCTTAATAATTGCGTCCTCGAGGCGAAGACACTGAATCTTGAAGGTTAAGATAAAAATTTAATTTAAAAAATTTAATTTTTATTTAATAAAAAATAATTCAACATTAAATCATATCTGATTTTCTTTTTATTTCTCTTCTTTCTTTCTTTCTTTTCTCTTTCTTTCTCTGTCTTTTTTTTTTTTTTTTTTTTTTTTTAACCTATATATTAATAGGCAAGCATAAAATTTGTAGTCCCTTTTTAAGATATTAATTATGGGAGTAGAGAGTTGAAAATGGTATCATTCGAAAGGTATGGTTAGCCGGAAGGTGCGAATACAAATATTATTTTCTTACGATGTCAAGAAGGTATTTAAAAATACATTTATTTTTTATGCATTTTCCCCCATTTTTCCCTTTTATACACGTATTCCATTACATTAAAAAATACCTAAAAGTAGAAAGTTGTTAAATCTGGCAATTTCATAAAGCTCAAATAAAACCATAGACACAGTAATTTGTATAATGTAGCATCACTATACGCAAGCGAAGTGATGACGTCACTGTCTGTCCATGGAGCCATGAAAAAGATTTTCTATGGTAATCGTCCATTGGATTTTTTGTAAAAAAATATTAAAAAATAACGGAAATTATCTGCCGATTTTAATTCCGATATTTGGGTATAGTTCTATAATTTACTGTCTACATGTGTTTGACTGAGTTTTTTTTCTGTAAAATTGATAAAATTTTAATTTTAAATCACAAAACTCCAGAAAAAAAAATGGCAAACTTCCAGTTTCGAATGTAAACATAAACATTTCATTTCAAAGGGTTATATTTAAACAATAAATATTCAACTAATATACTAAATAAAAGGAAAATGGATTTGTTACTAACTGCTGCATGTATAAGTAGACGATACGGAAAAAATTCCGATTTCCGTTTTTTGCTGAATTTACATGTTTTGAGCTTTCTTTACGTTTCAATTAACTGAAATTGGCTACTTATTTTTTTTAAAAAGTGTCTTTATTGCTAGCTTTTGTGGGTAGAAGAAGTAAGTAGAAGATACATAAAAACTTTTGATTTCCGGTTTTCGATGAATTTACAAGTTTTGAGATTTCCTTGCATTTTAATTAAGTGAAATTGACTACTTATTTTTATTTTCTTAAAAGTGGATTTATTATTCTTTCCTCTGCATATATAAGTAGAAAATATAAGATTCAGAAAAGTTTTAGATTTTCGGTTTTCGATAAAGTTACACGTTTTGAAATTTCCCGAACTCAATTCGACCATTTTTGAAAAATATCTTTTTTTTTTGTTTGTTTGTTTGTTTAAACACTGTACTTTATGAACCAATCGAATTAATTTAACAGAATTTGATACTTGGTTGGGCCTTGGTTTGACATGGTACCTATTAGCTTCTGGGCTGTATCACACAACAAGAGGCGTTTTCACGTTGCGATTTTCTCTCAATTCAGGAAAGGCTAACATCTACAGAGAGAAATAGTTATATTAAGTAAAACTCTGCTGATTCAGTTAGAGTGGATATCGGCAAACAATTGCCGCAGCTGTGTTGCAATTGCATTCCGTTTAGGACAAGGCAATAACTTTGCTTTGCCTCGCTTTGCAAAAAAAATGGTCGAGTTTCGACCACTGGGCGATACTAGTAAGTATTGATATTTATCTCTTTAATGAACTTTTTATTCGATGATTTTAATTGATAATATTACCACGTAAATAGATAAGCAATTTTGTATTAATAATAAAATAAAAAAAAAATAATAATAAAATAAGTTCGGCAAATCAAGACTAACGCATAATTTGTACTTTGATGTTTACGAATTTAGTGTGTTTCAGACGTAAAACACATCATTATTTGTCTTCAGAGAATTTCTAAAATAATTTTCAAAATTAAATAAATACATTAAACAAGAAAAAGGATCCATTATCATTTAGATTGTTTAAATATATATATATATATATATATATATATATTTAATTTTAAAGTATATTATGCATTATGTAATTTTAGGGGTCTGCAGGGAGGTTGATTATTGTTTCAAAATAATTTAAAATTACAATTAATACATCTGAGACAGAACTATTGCGTCATTTTATAACTTTATTTTCATGAGCTTAATGTGTTTTATGCATTAACTCTATTATTAGGGAATTGAGTTAAGTTGAAAAAAAAATGTTTTAAATTAGGAAAAAAAATATGTATATAAATGTTCGATATACACCAAAGACCAAAGCACTTAACAACTATACTTTTAAACTGAAAATTAGTTTGATTAATTTTTATATTTGAAATGAGAAGATGAATTAAAATATATAGTTATTTAAGAAAAAAAAATATTTTTTTTTTAAGTTAATGCATAAAGTATTGATAAAATACAAATTTTCGTTTAATATATCATACGGATAGAATTTAAAAATAAATATAAGCAAGCAAGAAAATGTTTCTTCTTCTTTATATTCTTTCCTTTTTCTTTAAATATTAATTAAATATTAGTTCAATTAAATTCTATTGAAATATTAAGACTTATAAAGCAGACAATTTGCTAAGAATTTGAATTTTAAAAATCATTATAAAATGAAAATAAAGAAATTGATAACTTATTAAATATTTAAAAATGAAAAATATAAAAAAAAATTATTATTTTATAATTTATACAAAACAAAGCTCTTAAAATATATAATTTAAACTAGCAGACCCGGCCACGCGTTGCTGTGACTAAGTTATACGTTGAATTATACGGCTGTAAACTATTTAGCACAGTCAAATTATTATTTACGAACAAAGACGAAAACGTTGTAGCCGATGTAAAAACCCACAGGGTTGAGATTTGAAACTTAGGTCAAAATTTGGAAGCGATTGATAAAAATTTTCGTAGTGTTGATATTAAGCACAAATTAATTTTATTGTAGGGTCCTATAAATTTTAATGGAGAAGTGATATATATTATTTCTAATGCTACTTTGGATAAAATTGCTAAAATGACTAATATATAAATTAAATTCTATTAAAATAAAAGTATAAAAGAAACAGACGATTTTAAAATCAATTTTTATGGAGGAGTGAAATATAATATATGCTATAATGGATAATTTTACTATAAAATGACCTCATCATTTTAAATATTTTAAAGAGGGCAACAGCTGTAGTTATAAAAAGGAAAACAATAAGGCTAAACCAGAAAAATAAGTAAATTTGATAAATATTTTAAAACTTTAAAATTGGAAATCTTATGAAATATTGGACATTTAAAGTAAATACATGTATCATTTTAAATAGAAAAAGATTTTGAAAAAGTTTAGTGTATTTTAACGAAGTGATGAGAAGTTTTTGAGTATGTTAAAATTTTAATAGTAAATTCAAGTTAATAAAGATGGGAAACATTGAGGATTAAGATAAGAATAATTATAAGAAAAAAAAAAAAAACTTTTTATATACCATGCTTTTAAATTTTAATATACTAATAATATACTAATTAAAAGGAAAATGATAAATATTCTATCATAGTTTGAAGTCAAATTTGTTTTCAAATGTCTAAATAAAATATCTGATGTAAGATACTAATATTTTGCAGCGGAATAGATTTCATTTCTGTCATCCTTGGCGAAAAAAAAAAGAATATCGCCAAATTATCTGGCGAAAATATTTAATTCCTTTCAAAAATCATGGTTATTTTAACAACTTATATTAAAAGAGTAATGAATAATATGAAACAATATTTCGTACAATACATATTACATGTCATACATACGTACAATGGATAATACATATTACATTTCGTACAATGCATATATCTGGCATGTATATTTTCGTGTTACGCTTTTGATCGCCAAATAATAATAATAATAATAAAAAAAGCCAAGGGCGACAGAGTTTTGAAATTTAAAATTAAAATTTTGTCAATTTGACAGCAAAATAATTCAATCTAACACCCGCGATATCTAATACATATCTATACCCAAATATAAGGATTAAAATCGGGAAATAAATTTCCTCGATTTTTAATAATTTCTTACAAAAAATCCAGTGGGCAATTAACATAGGAAATCTTTTTCTTGGCTGCACAGACGGTCAGTGAGTCACACTTCGCTTGCGTATAGAACTCATAGATATAGTATAGCATATATAGAATAGAGTGATCATTGGGGAGAAAAAAGTTATTCCTTTTCATTTGGGAAAAGACGACGTTTTTACCAAAATATGGCCGTCTTTCCCCGAGTGAATACACACGAGAATACATACTAATATTTTAGCAAATAAAATTTATGAATAATTTATTTGCTAAAGGGGAATGGAAGACTCCAGATACAGTTTCAAATTCATATTTCTTTCTTTCTTTTCTTTTTCTTTTTTTCAATACCACTTAATGGCTGTTTCCAAAGCTTTTATTTTTTTTTTTTTTTCGGCATCAAAAATCTTTGTACGATAACATGGGGATGAGAGATCAATATATATTACTATATCTATGATAGAACTACATTAGCACTTTATCAATGTGTATAAAATCTTTAAATTGATTATGACGTCAATTTTCGTGAGATGCATAATTTAACTTTTTATAATTTTTTAACGTTCACGTTTGATTAAATGTATTTATTTTTATGTCAAAAGAAAATGAACTCGTATTTTTTTTTTTTTTTTTTTTTTTTTTTTGGCAACAATTAAATTAATGGAACTCACAGATATTTTGGAGCAACTTTAATAAAGGTCTATAATTAACAAATAATTGCAATAAAACAATATTGTGACAATAAATTGAGATAAAAACTATCCTATCTCTCAAGTTGGACCAAACTGCATACAGTGTGCAAAATTTCATTAAAATCGGTTCCTTAGTTTAGGAGTTTACCCCGGACAAACATCGTGACACGTAATTTATATATATATACAGATATATAACTAACAGAAACTTAACTAAAGTTTCAAATTTAAATTTTATCAGTCTGAGTATAACTTAATGATAATACTTTAATCAGAAGTAGATACAAAACAAGAATAATTTTTTAGCTGCATAAGCTCATATTGAGATTCTTTTCTTGATTAACATGTGTCAAAATGTTGCTTTAATTTCTCTTACTTCTAAAATTAAATTGTTTTGCGTAGTTATAATTTCATTTTTTAATAAAATATAAATACTGCACATTTATTTTAATTTTTATTTGTAAGTTTATTTTTAAAATCACTAAATTTGTTTTCAAATTTACGAATTACTTCTTTTTCAATTAAACATTTTCCAAATTTCACAACTCAACATATGAAATTATTTTTTGATATTTAAATTTCATTTCTGATGGTTTTGTATATAATAGGACAAATTTGGATATTAATTAAAATTGTTTTTGCTGAAATTTTGTGCCAGTCTTTTCTACTGTCCCATCTGTAGAGACTAATTTAAAAAGTAACATTCTTTCAAATTAATGAGGAAGGTTTTTAAAAGAATGAAATATGTCTATACTTCTAGAGTTTCATTTAATAAAAAACATATCAAACAATTCTTTTTTTACAAATATAGCTTTACAGAAACATATGAATAAAAATTAGGATTGTAACACATATTTGACGATTTATCTAATTGAAATTTCAAAATAGAATTTTTTCCATAAAACTGTTTCCAACCTGCTGTGATTGGCCAAAAATCGCTCTCAGATGGACAGGCTCTCGCAATGGAATTGATTTTCATTCCTGATTGTGGATTATGCTTACTCAATTTAGAAGTATCTTTCCATATAATATACGCTATTTCTATTTCAAAACACTCTCATTTCTGGAGAATACAGGTATGTTTCAAATTAAAAGAAAGTTAATTTTATGATTTTAAAATATATTTTACACTTTCCATCATAGTACAATTTGCAATAAAAATCTGTATACTTTATCGAAAACTAATACAGCAGACGTACATTTTTTATTTCAGACTTTAGATATATATATATTTTTAATTTAGATTGTTCCGATACTGTATTTTGTTTTCACTTTTTAATTTTACTTTCAACAGTTTTTTTTTTTGCTAAGCTGTTGAGTACTTTAGTATTATACATACAGGGTGATCAGTTTAAAAGAGTACCCGTAGATTTTTCTTATAACCCTTAAATCTGACGGATGTCGCAACTATTCTTAGATTGAAGAATTATTGTTTGAACCTCTTTTAAGTTTGTTAGACAATCTATAACACTGTTGGACCGTTACAACTTCATTTGTGAGGTAAAACAGAAATAGAGACACACAAAATGGTAATACTTTAATAATTTAAGTTTTGAAAAACATAATTTAAGTCAATTTTTTGTACATTATGATTCCTCACCGAAAATGTTGAAAATGTTCGCCACCATTTTGAATGCAAACATGAACGCGTCGAACCAGGTTTTTGACACACTTCGCAGCATTGTTGGTGTTATTGACGACATTTCTTCAAATATGATCTGTTTTAATTCATCGATGTTTGCAGGAATTCTCTGGAAAAGCCTATGAAATGATATTGTAAATGTAATGTAGGAATGATAATATAAAAATTTTATTTTAATTAAATTTTGCTTTTCATAAATAAAATTATTACATGATAAAAAAAAAAGCGTCTCCATTTCTGTTTTACCTCACAAATAAAGTTGTAACAGTCCAACAGTGTTGGAAATTGCCTCCCACACTTAAACAAGGTTTAAACAATCATTCAGTGATAGAATAGTTGCCACATACCTCATATTTAAGGGTAATAAGAAAAACGAACGGGTAGTCTTTTAAATTGATCACTTTGTATAAAATAAAAAATATATACTCTATTAACTTTCTTAAAAGTATCACTGATACATTAGTTTACAAAACTTTTTATAAAAATATAATATCATATATAGATACCGAAACAAAGGCGTTGTTGTACATACTGAAAATGTATAACTGAAATTTCCTCGTTAAACTTATTTAAATTCATCTGTGTAATTACGAATACTTCATCTGAAAACATCAGAGATATAGTAATTAATCTAGATCTAGATGTATCCCCATGTTATGGACAAAATATTTTTTATGACGAAAAAAATTTTTGGCATCAGCCATAAGCGGGTATGTAACTCGGCAATACTAATAAAAAAGAATGTTGATGAATTTTAAAAATGCCAAAATATTGCGTGGCTTTTTAATTTTTCTAATAAATATATGGAATAAATTAGGATAAGTTTTAGTTCCCCATCATACTATAGATATGGGGAGCTTAGGTAATCATGAAAATTTTCGACCTCGGTTTTTTTTAATTTTTTACACGTTTTCAGGTGTGAGGAATCCGAAAATGACAAAATTTGTATGGTCTGTGTCTGCAGGGTGTCTGTTAGTCTTTTAGTGGGTTAGTGGGTTAGTCTGTTTGTTTGTTAGTCTGTGTACACGATATCTCAAGAACAAATTGTCGCAGAGAGGTCAGATCAGTTTTAAAATATTACTTTCAACACTGGCAAGAATTCTATTTATTTGCAACATTGGAATTTAAAAACTTCAGCAGTTATTCGAAATTTACGATTTTCATAACATGGGAGACCCGCGATGATCAATACATGCCATATTACTATATCTATGACAGCCATTGTATGTATAAATAAAGCGCTTTTAAAAAAAACAAAAATAAATCTAACATTACACTCTTTGATTCCATTATGATTAAAAATTTTATGAATGAAAATTACTTCACAAAATGTATTGGGCGGAAAAATAAATAAATAAATAAATAAGAAATTAGAATAAAGTTTAAAACTTAATTATTATATTGAGATCATAAACTGCGGCTATCGCAATTTGATAGAAAAGATAATAAAATAAATAAATAATTAAACACACACACACACACACACACTTTTATAAGAAAAAGAGAAAATATGCATATACGAAATATCACTAGACGTTAAATACAGGTATAAACTCCTTTAAAAACTTGTTAGCCTGATTAGATATTTGTTAATGTAAACATATAAAATATATTTTTGCACTACTTTATAAATGAAAAGATATTTAAATTGCTTTGCATGCTTTAAGAACATTCCATTATGTATATATTATTTTAATAATCAAAACTATAAATATTTTTTAATTTAAACTATATTTAGGGGGCTTTCCATTTATATGTATAACAGAAAAAGAATATTGCTTTCGAGGTTTAAAATATTTTATAACAAAATATAATTAAAATCTGTAAGCATAAGCGTTTATTTACTATTAAGAACATCATTCTATTTCACATAAGCCAGATATTTACGTCTTTGATAAATATACTACTACTTGTGATGCACAATATATATGCAAGATCCACATTTATGATTTTCCGTACATGACATTTACAAGCTATCATAAATTTTGGATCTTCCTGCTCTGTAACATTATCACAATGTGATTCTTTTCATAAACGTTATTAATAATGCTTCGCGATATAAATCGTTTTATATTGAAATATTTTACATTTGCTGCGTTACAAAATGCTATTGTTTTAACTCATGAATTAGAAATCAAGTGAAAAGTATTTAGAATATCAAGACAGAAAAAAATTCTTTTAAATTTAATGATTTTTTTTTGATAAAATCATATTAATAACTAATAAAAATATTAGGAAAATAAGTATGATGTCCCTTTGGACATGCACTTTTCTTTCATGATTATTTTTTATCAATATGTAAATATACGTAGCATTATTAAATAAATTGTCTTTAATATTAGATGATTTTGTATTATTATTAATTATTACAATCTTTGTTACAATCATTATTACAATCGTTTAAAGCAATATAATAATACTTTTAATATATATATATATATATATATTAAAAGTAATATTATATTGGTTGAAAACAGAGAGACACAGGCAAGATTTAAAATGTGTAAACAAATTTACTTTAAATTTAAAATCGTGCTTTTATATCATATATATCAATATATACTGTATAATTTCTAAAAATAATTGTAAGATCCAGAAAGTTATTTTAATTTTATTTTTATGTATTTATTTATTTATTTATCTTTTGTGTAGTCTGAGTTAGTTTTAAATTAGAAGGATAGTCTAAAGTAATTAAATTAGATGACTTATTAATGAATAAATGATTACACCATCAATGTATCGACATAGTAAATATATATATATAGTGGGTTGAATGCTAGCCTGCAAATTAAAAAAGTTCAAGAAAGACTGCCTGGAATTTAATTAAATATTATTTTTCTTTTATATCTTTCATTTTCAAAGGAAATTAAGGATTTTCGAACTGTGAATAGAAAATCACTAGTTATAGCAAATTTTAATTTTTCCCAATATTATTTAAAATTCACAATTAAAATCGCTTCACTTATAATCTAAGTCTATTCAAGTTGAAAGACATTGAGCCCCTAATTTTTAAAATATCATTGTAAATTTGCCAAAAAAACACATTTTAAACATTTAAAGAAATCTATAAAAGGCCTTTCATGAAACGTAGCTAAGGACTATCCCAGATAAATCAACGTTTGTAAAGAAAAAAAAAAAAAAAACTCTTTGAATTTTGTCTATTTGTTTGAAAGCTACAATACCACATATAAACAAACAAACATATGCAGAAACACACACACACACACAAACAAACTCTTTAAACGTATAACAGACCCCTTTTTGGTTGGTAGCTACATTTAACGGAAATGTATGTAGATTTTCTGTATTTTAATGACGGAAAAAAATTCTTTCAATTGTTTCAGCTCAAATTATATTTTTCCTTTCTTTTACATTTAATGACTGTCTGAAACATATAAAGTAATTAATCAGAGAATAAGAGTAATATTCTGCACATATTGAAAGAAAAAAATAAAGTGCGGTACATTACTCTATGAAACATGATGATTTTTTTTAATTGGATTATAGGCATTGTGAGGAATTCGTCGTCTCCATAATCTCATTTCCTCAATCTTAATCTTGAAGATTATCTTAATTACTTAATTAGATAATAAGAAGAGCTCGAGAACAAGGTTAATATAAAATAACAAAGTTTATTAATGCTTAATTTCAAGGCGGGTGTTGGGCTAACTGAAGTTTAACTCAATAGACCTCAGATAATAACTTCAACAAAGCATAAAATAAAAGGAACTTATCTCACCAATGCTGATCTTGTCGACGGCTGCTCTCTGTTACCACTAACTATTCTCACACCAGAATCGTCGGCTGGATTCCCTAGGTGCGACAGATTCTTCTCTTACTTTATGCTACAAAACTACACCTCTCTACCATCACTTAACACCCGCTTAAGAACTATCGCCACCAACATTACTCTTTACACCACCTCCTCACACATTAATCAGCTACCAATTCACTCCTTTTATCTACCAAAACAATCTCCCTCTTATACTACATTCTACAACTTCCTTTCTCTTCATTTCAATCAATACTTTTAAAATCACTTCTAATTCATCTACCTCTCACTGCCTAATTCCTTCATTGCAGCACCATGTCGACATAAAACTCATCCGACCAAGACTTTCGCCGAGTCACTGGCGACGAAGTGATTTAACCGTCCGAACTTTCTACCTTGCTGGATACAGCTTAATTTCAAACCAACTGTGGAGACGTTCTGTAGTATCAACCGCACAGCATAGCTAGTCCTTCCGCCGTACGGTGTATTCAACAACGTTAGGAAATGGACATACAACCAAAAATCGAACTAATAAAAAAGCAGGTTTTTGTAATGAAATAATTTAAAATAATAACTATAGATCACGAATGTATGTGTATTTTTATAATTAAGCAAAAATTGTAGAAATTTCAGTTGTAGAAATTTTCTGTGAATTTTTAGTAATTTTTAAAAGTGCTCGCAAATTGCGCAGAGCTTAATTGTTATAATAACTAATTTAATATAACGCACATTAGTAAATTCCTAAAGCGCATTTTAAATCATTACTGACTATTTTGTTCAATTTTTACGTAAGATTTCACGTATGAAATATACAAATAGAATTTATTAAAAAAAATAAATTCAAAGTAGAATAAATTATATTACTTAAAGTTGTTTAAATATCCAAGTACAGACTTGTACACCATAATGCGCGTTTTTGTTTTCAAAATAAATAGACTGAAAAACTTTATGACCCGTTTTACGATATCAAAAATCGCTCTACCTCAATAGTTATTTTATTAAATATTCGAAGGTAGGTTATATATTTTTTAAATCATCAACACTTTCATAAAAAATATAAATATCTTGATTAGGTTTTCATTGCATGAATTTCACACAAACAGATCCTTTATCATTCATTTATGACATTAAGCGAACAAAAAGTAAAACCATTTTTTTGTCAAATTTTTGACGAAAATTTATCTAACAACTTTTACTTTATTAGTATTTAAAATTGAAAATATAATTATTTAAAAGTAACTGAATATTTATTAAAATATTAATAATAATAATAATAATAACAATAATAATAATAATGAAAAAAAAAAAAAAAAAAAAAACCCTGAAAGTAAATTGTTTGCTTATTTTTCTTTGAAGATATAATAGATCTAATTAAGGTTAACTCTGAAATTTTTAAGTATAATTTATACGTAACTCTTCAAAAATGTAGATTTTGTTAATCAGTTTATTAATTCTTTTTACGACAAGTAATGTTTAACTTAAAAACTATACATGAGAGAGAATTTGGATAAAATGGAGCATAGTCCATTGTACCTCAGTTCTTGCTGGTCCATTTTACCCCATGTGGAACTCTGACAACAAATGTTTTTAAAAATAACAAATCCTTTAAAAAAAAGTATTTTAATGAGATTAAATATAATAATAGATGACCTTTGTGTTGCATAACCTCATACAGATTTATAATTCTTGAATGATGAAAAGAAAAAATGTTTAACTAAAAATATTTAATATTGGCTACCGCAAACTAAATCTCACGATTAAAATGGCTAAATTGACAGTTAGGCATAAAGTAGCTAGATAAATTTCATCATTTCAGTTCTGTTTTCTGTGTGCCAAAATACAGAGCATAGAAATAAATAAATTAATTAAATAATAGGGTTGGTCCATTTTACCCTGGTCTTCCCTATTCTAGAAATTCGAGAACAGCCAGTTTTCTTCGAATTGTTTATTTTAAGTTTTGAAAAAGAAAAAAAATGCAAGGAAATTGTTTATCATAAATATTATGTTTTGTTCCTTAGGACAAAAAATTAAAAAATAAATAAATAAATAAATAAAAATAAATAAATAAATAAAACCCTCCAAATTTGGGTAAAATAAATGTTTTTTATGCTGTTTTATCATAATTGTAATCTAATGTGATGGCCATAGAATTTAAACAGGTAATTGAATTTGAATGTCTGTTCTGATGTTTTCAATACTTTAAAAAAATTTTAAAAATTTTGAACACTGAATGTTAACTGAATGAATGAAAGACAGAAAGTGAGAACAACTGAATTTATTTTCAATCTTAAATGTTACAAACTGTTAAAAACGCATATAAAAACGAAATTCCATTCCTGAAATTTCCAGTTGTAAGCCGTAATGTACCCAAATATTTCAGTGCTCATTCTAAATCTTAAAATTAGACATACTATATACAGTAAAATTCTATTTGTGTGTGTGTGTGTGCATAAAAATAACAAAATTTATTTACATTATGATTTTTACAATGTAACTATGGTTTTTAAAAATTAAAATATGGTTTATAGATGAACTTTTAAAATTTCTGGGAGTCTCTATACACAAACCAGTGGTGGTATTTACCCCAATTTCAATAACGAACATCCTTATGTAAGTTAGAATAATATATGTCAGTTTAAAAAAATTATATAGATATTTAAGGGAGTTAGAGCATGGACAGACAGACAGACAAATCGAAATCATAAATACTTTCCAACAAAGTTGAAACATGATAAAAAATGATGTAATAATCTTTGTCACACTCTATTTATCTTACTTTCTTCGTATGAGTAATCCTACACTTCCGAAATTCTAAAGCTTTATCTCTAAATCTCTTCTAGAAAACGGTGGGTGACTGGGCGAAATTGGAGTCATATTCTGATTCATGAGGTCATTTCACATAAGAATCAGCAAGAATGGTATCAGATCTCGAATTTATTATTTTTTTTTTTCCAGAGCAGTGTAATTTACGACCATTTTGCCCGTTGGACTGATCTCTGGTTGGACGAAGCTTTAGAATGACGGATGATTATATCACCTTCGTGCCGACCACAGTAAATCGGGATACTTGACTTCCAGACAAAATTACACTGTAAAAAAATGTTGTAATTTTTCCTGCACTTTCTGCGGTTTATTTTCAAGTATTTATGCTGTGAAATAAATTCAAGCACTAAATGCTGTAAAAATCGACTTCCTGTGGACTTTAGACAGGAACATCAGCTTGTGGAAACATAACATCTGCGTCTTTGAACTGAGATGCAGATGAACGATGAATGAAAGACTAGAAGATCATGGAATGAGCAATGTCCGTTCATCAGAAAGGTTAGTTATTAATTTTTATATTAATATTTTGTATTGATTAATTAATATTTCGTTAAAACGCATTAGTTATAAACATATTGTAGCATGTCTAATCTATTCTATAACTTTTGTCTTAACGATTTACAATTAATTAAAAAAAAAATGTTTCTTATTAATCATTCAGTATAGTCCTTTTAAATTTTCATACATTTCAGTTTTTCATACAATTACATTTATCAAGTTATATGCTGGCCAAGAAAGTGCTAAATGCACTTTTTTATATGAACGTGTATAAACTTGCACTCATGAAAATCAACAAAAAATATTAATTATTTATCAAGTAATTAATTATAACAAATTCAATATGTTTATGATTACAAATTAATTTTTAACCCTAGAACACTAGTGTTACGTAATTTTTACGTGCAGTCTTCATTTAATGGTTTTTTTCCGCACTTTCCCTACTATCGATACCCTTATTTGAGTTTAAGTGCTTCGAAATAATTATTCAGATAATGAAAAATTAGTAATATTGGGTAAAACAGCAAATAATTAAACATATTTAAAAACAATATTAATGTAATTTTAGCAAATAAAACGACTTTTACATGATCGCGTCAATTTTAGGTACCTCTAGTGATAAAGTATTCTGCCAGTAGCAAATTTCGACAATCAGCCGAAATTTGGCGCCAGTTGCATTCTATGCCCGTTTTATAATCTGAACCTGGATGTTTGCTCACCATCCAAACGAACTTTGAAAAATTTGGTCAGACACAACTACGCTAGTTTAAATTTATGTGTATATCGGCCGACATGTAGCGCTGCTGTTAATTAACTGTGATCCGATAGTGGGGTTTTTGAATCTCGGAAGATTTTTCTCTCTTTTTTATTTATTGAATTTATTTTATTTTATGTATTTATTTATTTATTTTCAAAATCGATATCTGCTATAACAGATATACCTATTGAAATTAGATTTTATATTATATTTATCTGCTTTTTAAAATTATATTACGTTTACTGTTTCCAGAAATTTTAATTTCTGTAGAATTTGAAATACCCTCCTTTTTTTCAGGACATTTTCCAGCCATTATTTAGTAACGATAATTTTTTGGTTTATTTTATGATAAAAATTGCCATTCCGATTTTGAAAATATCTTGAAAAAAGACGTAAATTTCCAGCCCTGAATTTTTGTCATGAAATAAGCTATTAGAACGAGAGATCTATTTCTTTCGGACAAAATAGAGTAAATGAAAAAATTTTTACTTTTTCCCTTTGGCACCAAATAGAAATAGTATAAAAGAAATTTTAAAACATTAATATATGTAACCGCTGCTAAAGAACGCAATTTCATATTTTAAGGAAAGGAATGTGCTATTTTTATTTTTATTGATTTATTTATTACGCCTTTTAAATTTTGACCAAATGAAAATAATAATAATAATAATAATAATAATAAATAAATAAATAAATAAGGATTTTTTTTTTTCTCATTTATATTGAAAAATCAATATAAACGAGAAAAAAAAAATATTGGATTCGTAAAAATTTTCGATCTCCGTTTTTCGATGGATTTAAATGTTTTCGGATGTCGAGAACTAGATTAGTTTACTTATAGAAAAATTGCTAAAAGAAAAGGATTTACTTTTCTCCCCCTCCCCCCCCCCCCATAATTTGTGTTTAAAATGCACTCAAAAAAAAAAAAAAAAAAAACCCCTGAATCGACCGACTACTGCATTTCTATTTATCCGCAATAATCTATATATATATACGGTAAACTCTCGATTATCCGCAAACGGATTACACACGTTGCGGATAATTCGTGGCGCGGGAAATGGGCGAAATCAGAAGAAAGGTTTTTTTTTTTTTTTAAATCATCAACAGTAAACAGATACAAATGATAGCTTAAAAAAAAAAAAAAAAGTAAATATGAAGAATTATGTGGTTTTTGCTTTATTTGTTCTCCAGTAGAATACGCTACCAAACACGTCAGCATTTCAATTTATTTCAAAACATTGACGTGACCGCTTTTTTTTTTTTTTTTTTTTTTTTTTTTACACCAGTTTTTCTGGCGGGTACTTTCTTTAATATTCAATCGTAATTAAATATTGGAGAACATTTTTCTACAAATAAAGTGGTGTGAAAATGTGGCGGTTATTCACAATGCTGTGGAATAAATTAAATGTTTGCATGTCTGCGGTACTGTTTAATTTAGTGCATAAATTAGATTACAAATTGAACCATGGCTTCATCTTAAGTACACTTTTTTCTTTATGTTTTTTATATCCTATAGTATATGAAGTACAGTCAAACCTCGTTGACGTGAATTACTTTTAATATGAACTGTTTCCACAATCCCCGTCAAAATGAAGATTAGTTACTGATAACATGAACTGCTGATAACATGAAAATTTTTTTTATCCCCCATAAAATTCACGTTAATGAGGTTCGACTGTACAAATAATTTTACTTTTTATGAATATTTTCATTGTTTGTATTATGTTTTATATACGATATATTCAAGTTTTTAAGCTAGAATGCATTTTATGTCATTTCAATTTCATATTCAGCCTTTTTGCGGTTTATGTACGAAACCCATGGCTCTCAACTTTGCGGATAATCAATTATACTGTATCTATATACATGTATGTCCGTTAAAAAAAAATAAAAAAAAATAACATCTTTTAACACAGATTATAAACTAAGTATGTCAAAACGAAAATGAGGAATTCTCGCTGAGTAAGATAAACAAATACTGGATGAAAGTTGAAAATGAACCAGATGCCCATACCACAAATATGACTTTTATGCTTTATCTACTGTAGATATTGAATGAAAGGCTTGCTTTTTATTTTTTTCATCTGTCTCAAAGTGCAAGCGAATTACTATAAATTTATAACTGTCTATCATTAAATTTAATGCGTGTTATTGTATGTTTAATAGGAGACATATATAAACTTGGTGCTAGAGATTTTTAATTTTTTTACGTTTTAAGATTAAAAAAAAAAAATCTTAACTTTAAATATTATTTCTTCCTTTTCTTTCATTTTTTGCTTTTTATTTATTCCCTTGTTTATTTATTTATTTTTACGCAATAATAACATTATATACATAAAAAAAAAAAAAAAAAAAAGTAGCATTTTCTTGTTCTAAGCATTAGTTAATAAACAATATCGCATTTTTAGCAGTCATAGCTACGATTAAAAGTAAAACTGCAATTAAATATGAACCCTTCAAAATCATTTAGAATTTCTGTAATCGCTTTTAAGAGTATTTTGGCTGACACAAAGAAATCTCCCCCTCTCCTTTTTTCTTTCCGTTTAACCCATATCCTACCAAGCATTGAAAAAATGTTTTTCAATGTCTGTGCATACACACAAAATGAAAAAACTTACCATTTTCACATTATAACCGAAATGTTTAAATTAGTCCACAAATAGATACAGAATAAAATATTGGAAATTTTTATTAGGTTCATTTGGTTATTATTTATACGCAGAATTCCTTTTATTTATATATATATATACACACACAGTAGGTTTTTTTTTTTCTTTTTTTAATGAATTGATCACACTGAGGCCAGGCCATTATGAAACCTGAATCCATTACTTTTTGACACGCTTGAAAAAAAAAATAAATAAATAAATAAATAAAATAAAATAAAATAAAATAAAATCATTTTTATTCATAAATACAAGAAATAGGCAAGTATTTCTTTTTCATGCACTAAAATATCTCACAGCATTTTTTTTTTTTTTTTTCTTAAATGTAAACGTAAAGACTAATAATTTTTTTATAAAAGTGTGTGAAAGTGTTTAACCCATATTTCACCATCGTCCTAAAAATAGGACACCATGCATAAGTGGTGTTTATATAAATTCTTTTGAATATTTTAATTCAAATTAAAGACGATATATTATTTAAAAGTCCAATAAATACATATGTGTCTTCATCGTTAGTTTAAATTACCGTTTAATATATATTTTTTAATTTTTAAAATGACGATTTTTAAAGATTTATTCATTACATTTTCATCATATTATTACTTAAAAGGTTTTACGTTCAAGAATAATGGATATACAAATTTATTGAGGTAATATTCTACACTTTGTACTGGTAAAACAATTATATAAGTATATATATATATATATATATAGATGGTCTGTTTTCCTTATATTTCCGACTGTCCTAAATTATTGTCCCATTTTTAGGTACAGGCTGTCCTAAAAAACACTTTCACACACTTCTATCAAAAATTATTAGTCTTTACGTTAACATTAAAAAAAAAAAAAAAAAAAAAAAATGCTGTAAGATATTTTAGTGCATGAAAAAGAAATGCTTGCCTATTTCTTGTATTTACGAATAAAAAGGATTTTTTTTTTTTTTTTTAAGCGTGTCAAAAAGTAATGGATTCAGGTTTGATAATGGCCTGGCCTTAGTGTGATCAATTCATTAAAAAAAAAAAAAAACCTACTCTCTCTCTATATATATATTTCTAAAAAAGGAATTCTGTGTATAAATAATAACCAAATGAACCTAATAAAATTTCCAATATTTTATTCTGTATCTATTTGTGGACTAATTTAAACATTTCGGTTATAATGTGAGAATTGAAGCTGTTTGTCTGCCCTTGGGACCTAGGTTCGAGAGAAGTACACTCCATAGCAGTTTTCCTGTGAATTTTGGAGATAAAGCACGTACGGCTGTGCCAGTGGACATGACCTAGTTTTGAACCTGGTAGCCCAGTCTAAACGAATTTACAGCAGATTCGTTAAATTACAAATAGCCAGAAATAAACTGAAGATTTTTTTTTTTTTTTTTAATTCAGTAGTTTCTACATTTGTTGTTTCCAGCACAAGTATAGTCAATTATGTGTAAATTTGTGTTATTTAAAATCAAAACTTTCCAGCGTAATATTTACAGTCAATCTCCGATTTTAAATTTAGAAATTGTAGAAGTCAATCTTTCAACTTTCAAAGTATTTCTATGTTGCTTTAGAAGCAAGTACTTTTTGTTCATGTCTTATACTATATAGGAAATCTATCTATTAGTATATTAATGCGAAATCAATTACTCATTTATAAGAATTTAAGCATGTATCAGGGATAACTTTCAGCACTTTTTTTTTTCCTACCACTGCTTCCATCACGAAAACCTTTATTGTATTTTTACTTTGTTTTTTTTTCCGATTAACTAATATAGTGTGTGTGATCGAATTATTTGAAAAAAAAAAAAAAAACTAGACGAAATGGCCTGAAACCTCATGCATGCAAAGAACATTTAAAAACTCATTGTTTCCACTATCGTTTAGTCCAGAGTGCAGTTAGCGCACCAACCACAAATTCAAAAATAGCGAAAATACTTTGGATCACCCTGTATCATAAAAAGCTACAAATAACTTGTAACTTTAATACATTGCTGCACATACCGTGCACAATATTTGTATGTTTTGGTGCGGGAATTGCGCAATTATTTAGACAGATATTTTATATATATTTTTTTATTTTTTTTCAAAAATTACTGATTTTTTTGACAAGTTTTTTGCTTATAACTGGAACGGATTTCCATAAAATTTTACAAAAATTGCTGAAAAATTGCCAAAACATTAGAGAAACATATTATGAAATAGAAAATCCATACGTGTAATATTCGTTGAGATATGAGTATTTTAATAAATATTACTGCGCGTGCGCGAAAGATATAAATTTTTTTTATTGCACAGTTTGAGAGCTAGATGTACATTGATACATTTTTGTCTAAAATTCATTTGAATAGAGTAAATATTAATCAAATTGTCGGCAAAAGAACGAGTTAGATCTTAGGTATTTTTCAAAGTTGAAATTTCAAAATGAGTTTCACCCATTCCACGCATTTAATTTGAAGATCCAATTATTTTAATGACGTTGCAAAAGTTCTTTTTTGGGAAAACCCCTTATGATATCATAAATCTTAGTAAATAAATAAAAAAAATGATAAAGTTATAGGCCTATAAGAGGTTTTATACAAACAAGAACTTTCGCAATGTGGTTGAAATAATTGGATCATCAAATTAACTGCGTGGTATGTGAAAAACCCTTTATGAAATTTCAACTCTGGGAAAAACCTAAAATCTAGCTCGTTCTTTTGCCAATAATTTGGTTAATTTTTAAACCATTCAAATGAGCTTTTGACAAAAGTTGCTCAATATATTTAGCTTTCAACGTATGCAGTAAAACTTTTTATATCATTCGCGCATGCGCAATAAAATTATATTTACTAAAAATGCCCATATCTCAACGAGTATTACACGTGTTAATTTTATGTTTCATAATAATGTTTCTCTAATGTTTTTTCAATTTTTTTGTATGTTTGGTAAAATTTTACGGAAATATGTTCTAGTTACAAGCAAAAAACTTGTCAAAAAAATTAGTAATTTCTGAAAAAAAGAAAAAAAAAATATATATATATATACTCACCTAAATAATTGTGCAATTTCCGCACCAAAACATATATATTGTACATGGTATGCGCAATAAAGTGTTAAAGTTATAAATCATTTGTAGTTTTTTTATGATACAGAGTGAATCAAAGTATTTTCACTCTTCGTTAATATGTGGTTGGTCCTCTAATTCCTCTCTCGACTAAATCGACAGTGGAAACAATGAACTTTTAAATGTTCTTTGCAAAAATGAAGTTTCAGACCTCTTCGTCTAGTATTTTTTTTTTTTTTTTTTTTTTTTTTTTTTTTTTTAATCTAAAAAATGTAAAAAAAAAAAAAAAAAAAAAAAAAAAAAAAAGAAAGAAAAAAAAATCTAATAATTTGATCACTTACTGTAGTGATTATTGTTAGAAAATATCTCATCTTTGTTGTATTTAGATACACACTTACCAACAACAACTTTACAGAATCGAGCTTGTTACAGTTAAAAAAATTAACTTTAACTCTTTAACTAATTAATAACTCTTTATCATAAGTTGCGCAATACATATATCTTTTAATCTATTTTATAATAATAATAATAATAAATTCTCTTAAAATTTAACTCTTTAACTTAAAAAAATAATCGCAATTACAATGAATGAACGCATTTTTCCTCTAAAGCTGAAAAACATCTCATTCTCAGTGTGTATTGCTACTAACACTTATCCAGTCAAAAAAGTGCGAAAGTTTGGAAAACATGCGAACAATTTTATTGATTAACAGCAAAATAACAGCCCATATTAGCAACTAACTGCAATTGAACGTTGATGGCGCGCGGCGCCCGGCGCCTGTCAACACTGAGTGATGCCAGATGGTCGAAAATTATTTCCCCAAACAGGTCTTAAAATTTTCCCAAATCAAGGATTTTTTTTTTTTTCGAAAAAAATCCCCAGCTTGATTTCTTTGGGAAAATAAAAATTTCTTCAAAAAAAAGAATATATATATATATAGAAAAAATATCAAGCAGATTTTTCTATGATTTAAACTCAGATTTTCCCCCAAATGAAGACAATTTTTGAAAAAAATCCCCCCAAAAAAATAAAGCTATTGAAAGTCTCTAGTCGTAGGGATAAATCATTACGTTGCCAACATTGACAGAAAGTTGAAGAACTCTCCAGATTTGTCCCCAAAAATTTTAGAATTCCCCAAAAAAGTCCCCAGAAACATTTGCTCCCCAAAATTGCCCCCAGAAGCCTCGAAAATCCGCAATCTGGCATCACTGCCTACACTGTAAAAAAAAAAAAAAAAAAAAAAAAAAATCAGCATTTACAACAAAAGGTGCTGGCACCGCGGCTGCCAGCACAGTTGCTGTAAAATTTACAAGCGGCTGTTTTTTATGGTGCTGTAAAATTTACTGCACTCTACTGTGAATTTTACAAGATGTTGTTTTTAGTAGTGCTGTAAAATTAACTGCATTTTGCTGTGAATTTTACAAGATGCTGTTTTAAAAAGTGTTGTAAAATTAACTACACTTTGCTGTAAATTTTACAACACTTTTTAAAACAGCATCTTGTAAAATTCACAGCAAAGTGCAGTTAATTTTACAGCACTACTAAAAACAGCATCTTGTAAAATTCACAGCAAAGTGCAGTAAATTTTACAGCACCATAAATCACAGCAGCTTGTAAATTTTACAGCAACTGTGCTGGCAGCCGCGGTGCCAGCACCTTTTGTTGTAAAATACTGAATTTTTTTTTAACAGTGTACTGAGTAATGTTTGCCGCTTTTTATATTTGGAATATTTTTGAGCATCAGGAAATTATTGGTCATTAAAGGACGTTGTTTTATTTGATCAACATTACAATTATTTTTTACTATTGTCTCTGTCTAGTGAATATCTTACAAAGTTCGTTAAACAATGCTTTGGAAAATGCAAACTCTTGGGCAACACTCGTCGCACTACACTCTACATCATGTCTGAGATTATCAGAGTTATACCCTTATTTATAAGTTTAGCGACTGTTCTTCGCAGACATACGAAGTTTGGAAGTCAGTTTTTCTTAAGACCTCCAAATTTGTTTCTAGCACAGAATTGTATTTTAATCTAGAATTTTACAAAATTAAAATTCTCTATTTTGAAAACTTTAATTATTAAATATTATCCAATTTTTCGTTAACCGATGCATTTTCTTTCTTAGTGTCTACTATGAATTTAACTTTGAAAAGTATAAAAATTAAACTAAAAGCCTTAAAATGTGTTAAAAAGAAATTTTTGAAGTCAATTTTTACATCATTTATAATCTTTGATTTATGTTGTTTATTTAAAAATACAAAGATTTATATTTTTAAATATAAGTTAAGTATATCTAAAATAATAAAATTTCGGTTCAAACATTTTAAATGAATGCATATGAATGCATTTTAAATGAATGCATACCAGACAAAAAAAAAAAAAAAAAAAACTTAATCTTACTCTTAATTTTATAACCATAAAAAATTTAAAGAACAAAAAACCTCACATTGCATTAGTTAACTGCAGTATATTAAAAAAAAAAGAATAAAAAGAACATGCGTTCAATTTTCAATAAACAAATAATATTTAACTTAATATTAGTAGTTATAGTATCGAGAATAATTAAAAGGCGCAAATCAAAACATACATTCGATATCCAAAAGAAACATTTATTTATTATAAATATCACACTAATCAAAAACAAAGGTATATTGGTCGATATATTTTTTCTCGGTAAAGTATGATTTATAATAGTAAATTACATTTATGTATTCTTTATCTGACATTTATTATATATTATGTTCATTTCTTTCTTCATATTTTTTACCTTCAGAGCAATAATTTTTCTTCCAACCGGTATCGATAAAAAAAACTTGTCACTATTTTTCTAATCTTTTTTTTTTTCTTTAGATACAAATATTTAATCTAGGAAATAATTCCTTTTTATGATAGTTGAATTCAAAATATTTATTTAAAAATTTTAAGAAATGATTTTAGAAACACACACTCAAAACAAAAATAACTTTTTAAATTAAAATGCATATATCAATTCAATTTTTTTTTTTTTTTTTTTTTTTTTTTTTTTTACTTTTTTCAGTAAAAATAATTAGAGAATAAAAGAGTAAAATATGGTTAATTTGTATTGCATGACATAACAGAATCTAGTAACGACATTTATATATAAATATAGAAAACTGAGTCACGTCTAATATTTGAATGTTTAAAAATTATAACAGTTACGAGAAATATATTATGACTATATTTCTATTATATATGGATTTGGATTTTATAACATTGGCAAGGGAAACAGGAAACTCCCTAATTAAGGCAAAAGAAAATGAAATTTCTTTAAATATTAAAGATAACATTGCTACTTTGCAATATTTAAGTATTTCGAATGTGTTAAGTCGTCATTAAGTTTATGAGATTTCCAAGTTATTGAATACGTTTAATAAATATAAAGTGCTTGACATAGAAATTGCAAAACCATGAAAGAGTGGGTAGAATGCGAGGAAATTTTATACACAGGCCTCTAAAGCATTTTTAAATACGTGTTGCTATTTACAAAAAGATAATTTGGGATCCTCAACGTAATACGGGATGATCAGTATGTAGTGGGGATCTTTTACGCGAAGGTACAAGCAAACCTTACGATGTACAGAATTATAGGAATATAATTTCGAAATAAAAACTTTTATTACAGTTGAGACCCAATGATAACAGAAAAACTGGCAAATATACATCTTTTCAAAAGTATTCAAATTAAGTTAAGCGTGTAATCTATTAAAAACCAATTTAATAATTTGTAGGAATCTAATACTTCCTTACATAAGAATAAAGAAAAAAATCAACCGTGTACTCGTATTTTTAATATTTTATTAGTCTTAAGACACCTGAAAGTAATTAAAAGAGAAAACGCATTAAAACGATGAAGTAATACCGTCATTATTACAAACCAAATTACCTTTTATCTCTGTAAGAACAATTTCCACCATTTTACACAATTACTTCACTTCATAGTGTGAAATTTGTTAAAGCGTATCACGTGACATCGTTAACTTTAGGAGAAGTAAAAAAATTGCAGCTATTATAAATATATATATATATATATAACAAAAAAAAAAAAAAAAAATGCTGGGCTTGAAATTAGTTTTTTCTTTTATTCCTGCGTTATTTTTATGGAAAACTATTTTTTTCTCTCAAAGAAACTCATATTAAACTTTCTTTTTTCGGACCATAGACGTGTTTCAAGAATTATGTATGTATGCTATGCGTGTTAGTTTTTTTGAAGTATGTAGTTTATTAAAATATTTTTCCATTTTAGAAAATAACAATCTTCTACTGGACCTTTCTGACGATTTACGTGATTTTTTTTTCTCTTTTAACAGTTTCTGAATATACATATGTAAGAAAAGTATTGTAATCATCTCAAAAATCCGAATTTATGATTTTGCTATTTCTACACGTTTTAAGGTCCCCTGAGTTCATATTTTTTTTTTATTTTTGCAATTATGTATATATGTACGTATGTGTGTATGCATGTATGTATTTATGTATGTGTGTATGTATGTGTTTATATGTATATGTATGTGTGCATGTATGTGAATGAACACGATCGCGTCTAAACGCACGCATTTTTCGAATTAGCTGAAAGGTGATACATATGTTATAGTTCACTGTGGCACGAAAGCTATTGATTTTGTTAAATCTAGCATTTACAGTTTTTTTTTTTTTTTTTTTTTTTTTTAGAGGAACACAAAGAAAAGTTCTTTATCATTATGGTCTACGGGCGAAAAGTTTTAAAGTGCGATAGCATCTAAATGTCTTATTCCATTTAGCTGAAATTTTATACATATATTATAAGTCACCGTCGCATAAACTGTATAGATTTTGGAGAATCTAGCGCATATAGTTTTTTATAGGGACAGAGTTTACAGAGAAAAATCATGGTCTATAGGCCCCCCAAGAAATTCTTTGTTATCATGGTCTACGTGCCAAAATTCTGTAAAGTGCGATAGCGTCTAAATACCTTATTCGATTTCTCTGAAAATTTATATTCATAAATTAGGTCACCGTTGAACAAAGTGCATAGATTTTAGTGAATAAAGCGTGTATAGTTCTTTATTTATTAATTAATTTATTTATTATTATTTTTTTTTTCAGGGATACAGCGGAAAATTCTTTATTATTATGCCCTAAGGTCTCAAATTCTTTAAAGTGCGATAGCGTTTAAACACCTTATATGATTGAGCTGAAAATTTATTTACATAGCATAGGTTACCATCGCACGAACTGTACAGATTTTGGTGAGTCTAACGCTTATGGATTTTTACAGGGACACTACGGAAGTTTCTTTATCATTATGGTCTATGGGCACAAATTATTTGAAGGGCAATTGCATCAAATTAAATAATATACTATATAGAGAAAAATACTCAGCTATCCCTTTATAATTTTGTTTTTCGTTTTCTTAACGACTTCTCTTACCGTTAATTACTTAATGTTAGGAAAGTCCAGTGGAGTCACTGCAGATTTTTTTACAGTAAGAGTGCAAATTTTAAAAGGAAATTAAAATTTACTTAAAAGTTACATAAGAGAAATTAAATTACACATATAATTTATGAGAATATAAATTAACATAGTCTTTTTTTTCTAAAATTATACAAAATAGCAGAGAGCTACAGGGGTCAGCGTGATTCACCTTTTTCACTTACAGTTTTTTTTTTTTTTTTTTTTTTTTTTTTTTGATATTAGTAACTTTTAATCACTTTTTTCTGCCCATGGTCACTTTTTTCACTTTTAAAGTGTTCAGAGATATCGATAGATTTTGGTGAATCTAATTCTTTTAGTTTTTTTTTTTTTTTTTTTTTTTACAGGGACACAAACAAAATACTTTATAATTGTGGCTTATGGGCTCAAATAATTTAAAATGCAATAGTGTCTAACTGCCTTATCTGATTGGTCTGAAAATTTATATACATGTTATAGGTAACCAGCATGTGAACTTTATAGATTTTGGTGAGTCTAGCACATCAATTTTTACAGGGACACAACGAAAATGTATCATTATGATCTATGGTCTCAAATTATTTGAAGTGCAATACGTTAAACTAAACAACATACTATATGAAGAAAAGTACTCATACACCCTATTATAATTTTCTCTTTTGCGTATTTAACAATTTCTCTTACTTTAACTTATTTATACAACCATTAATTACTTAATGTTCGGAATGTCGAGTAGAATCACTCCAGTTTTTTTTTTCTTTTTTTAATTAAATTATATAATACTTTTAAAGTAAATAAGTGACATTTAGCACATTTAGCAAAGAATAAATTTTTGGATAAGAATCATTTGATAATTTACTAAAAAATAACTATCATATTTGCAATGTAAATTTATTTTGTTTTAAAAATTTTTAGGCATTTTGGAAAAATATGAATAAGCTAGTGAAAGTATGTACGGACCAGTGAAATGTAAAAATAACTGGTTCTGCGGATCACTGACTTAATTTTCTTAATTTATACCCCTGCATTCCATGTGTTTGGGCTAGGCTTGTGGAAGGATTATTTTATACTATCTTGGGGTTCTCTCATTTCACACGTTGGTGATATTCGTCATTTCATTTTGAATACCTAGTGATTATATAATTATGAAATATGTTTTTTCAGCCTTTTAGGATCTTTTTCCCTTGTAGGGGGGGGGGGGGGAGAAATGCTTATGTCCCCTAATTGCCTTTACGGCACTGTATGTTTTGGTATATTAATGGCTCTAAGTTTGGTTTTAATTCTGGACCAGGTGTTCACTGCCCCAGTAATAGAACTCAGCTTTTTTTCCCTCTTGGAAAGTTTGCCACGGACTTCAGAACTGAAATATTTGCTATCAAATGTGCTTAGATAGTTGTTGTACGATTTTGTATTTGTTTAGGCAGTGATGGTTCTCTCCTTTCATTGTTGAGGTGCACTTTAACCTCTTGTCTTGTGTGGGAGCACTACATAGTACTTTATGACATTTCTTCCTATAACAGTCTTCACAGGATGGTTGGGATATTCTTTGTAATAAGCTGGCTGATAAACTGGCTCGGTACACTCTTTTGTGGCCCTAGCCTGTACTGGGAATTTATCTCACTACTTTCAGGGCTTCTGGTTTCAAGCTCCTTCGTCGGAAGCATTATAGGCAATGTCACTGTTCTGATGGTCAAAGGGAAGCAAAAAAGCTTAACCCACTGAGCGTCTTTTAAAGGGGCAAAATTTTAATACTGTTTTCCCTGCATTCTTTTTAAAAGTCCTAAAACAATAGTAATTCTTATTCCAGTTTGAAATGAAAAAAGTGATTGTGGATATTAGTATGAGCTTCATGACTATTCTATATCTGTCTTTTATACTTAAAAACCAAGCTAAAAATCTATAGTTATATATTTTTTAATAATGACTGTATTAAGGGAAAAATGATTGCTAAGTGTACAGAAAACTACATATCAGCCACTCGGAGGGTTAATCATGACTGTTCGAGTCTGCGTCATAAAGAGCTTTTACAGATACATTTTATCTCATTAAAATTCAAAATAAATAAAATTTTATGAAATAGAAATACAAACTAATCATCTTATTTCTTAAATAATAATTACGTATTTTGAACTTGATAAAATATTTTCTGAAACAATCTATAAGAACACTGAAGATATTTTGTAATTTCATTCTGTATTTCCAACAATTTCAAATGTTGACTGCTAAACTATGTGTTAATTCATAGTTAAACTATGCGTTAGCTTGTAGCTCGGCAGTCAATGTGTTAATAAATTCTGATTATATGCACAAATGTCTACCTCCTAATTTTTTTCTTTAGACACTATTCTTTTTTTTTTTTTTTTTTTTTTTTTACTTTATCAACGAATTAAGATGATTTAAGATAAAGCTAGGAGAGTTTGCGCACAATTCAACAAAACGCATGAAAAATCTAAATTTTAATTTTTTGCTAAATTGTTGGTGCATAGGTTTGAAGTG
Source organism: Salticus scenicus (assembly GCA_963930645.1). NCBI lineage: Eukaryota > Metazoa > Arthropoda > Arachnida > Araneae > Salticidae > Salticus > Salticus scenicus. The sequence goes on along the minus strand of OZ005653.1, from coordinate 115,468,263 downwards.
ATCCTTCTTCTACGCATTTTCATTACCATTTTGTTGTTATACTGTGATTCAAAGCAACAGCTGTAATAAAACCGAGAGCAATTACCAAACATTTTGCGCAATTTCTTCTTATATGGTAGGAGAGATTACGCTTAATTGTAACTAGAATTAAATTTTTAACAAACATAATCGCATTTAAATGACATTGGTATAAGGTTTTTGTAAACAAATATTTTCGTATTACATGTAGGTTTTTTAATTTAATAATTGAAAAAAAAACATAAAATTTAAAAAAATAAAGTGAAATGAAAATAAAAAGGATTAAACATTTTTATTTAAGGAAAATAAATAAAAGAATCAGATGCAAAAACAAGACTAGATATTAAAAAGTAACTTTTAGTTACTATATAATATATTTAAGTTAAAATTAATAAAGTTCCTTTTCAGTTTGAATGTTTTTTCTTTGTTGGCCTAATCTGTCGTCATCTATAATCGTTGCACTCATTGTTATAAATGATCTACCACAAGTAAACTTTATGAACAAGTCCATGGGAAATCGTTTAATTAAAAAAAAAAAAAAAAAAAAAAAAAAAAAAAAAATCGTAATATTGCCATTCTATAAAAAATCCTGTGAAGGGTTTTCGAAATTTAAGCAAACATTTTTGAGAACGAGACAAAATAACCAATGAACTCGCAATGAATATTATAATAAATACAGTATTAAATTGTATTTGTTAGTAGTGGTTCTAATATATTAATATCAATGTAATTTAATACATGTGTCTCTGAAATAAATTATCAAACCATGTCGGACTTTTCGACTACCTGTATCTCAGCTCCCTGATCCCCAAGACCTATGATTTTTTGTACAGACCTTGCGCATACCCTTAAGACAAAACGTACAATTTTGCATGTCATCCCGAATTAAGGGGCCTGAGTTATATAACTTTGAAAACCCAAAATTTTCCGGTTATATTCTTCTTCTTCTCCTTCTTGTTATTGTTAAGATTGGCAGCGAGTGAGCCTATAGTTCTGCTGCTAATGAGCTGAAAATTTGCATGGACATTCCTTCTGACCTGTACTAGAGCTGTTTGCTATCAATTTTTTTTTTGTCAATATACAGGGTAGTTATTTTCAATTTTGTGTTATTTAAAACAAAAATTTCGTGGATTCGTCAAGAGATGGCACTCGTTTTTAATGAATTTAATTTTGTCATTTAATAAGACATTAAATAGTAATAAACTATGATTTTATTTTTTTATCTTTCTTTACTTTTTTTTACAAAAACGGATTGAAATAAATTAAGACAATTTTTTTTTTTTAATTTTTTAAATTTTGATTATTAATAAAAAAAGTAATTGATAAATTTGGATTTCGTAATAAATAAATGCTTAAAGGACGCGCTAAACAGACTTTTAACAAAAGTAATGTGGCAGATTAAATAAAAGAGCGATTCGTTAACTTTATAAAATTACGGATGATGGAGGAATATATATAATTAAATTCCGATCATATATTATATCTCATAAAAAAACAATACTATTGTAAAAATCACCCCGCCCAGCAAAAACCCTTACCTTTCTTATGCAGCCAAAAAAAGAATTGATATCAAATTTCGCCGCCGCTATTGAATCCGGGTACTCAATGCCTAGCTTAATGAAGATCTGCTAATAACACTGCATGTATCTTTCTAATAAATCCTAATCTCTTTCAACATTATCTGTGTTATTTCTTTTTCTTTTTTTTTTTTTTTTCTTTTTTCTTTTTTCTTTCTTTTTTCTTTTTTTTTTTTTTGGCTGCATGTTAAAGTTATAATTTAAAGTATTTTTACGGCAGGTTGCGTAATAATATTTTAATCTTTACTGACAAAATTTTTTATTAATTGAAACGTCTACATAAAGGACGCACCCCGCCGTAAAAATACTTTAAATTATAACGTTAACATGCAGCCAAAAAAAAAAAAAAAAAAAAAAAGAAATAACACATATAATGTTGAAAGAGATTAGGATTTATTAGAAAGATACATGCAGCGTTATTGACAGATCTTCATTAAGCTAGGCATTAAGTACCCGGGATTCAATAGCTGCGGCGAAATTTGATATTTTATTTTATTTTATTTTTGTTGCTGCTTATGAAATGTAAGTGTTTTTGCTGGGAGGGGTAACTTTTACAATAGTAATGTTTTTTATGAAATAGGTATAAGATAAATTATTGTCATCAAGAAACATCAAATAAAAGGTATTTTATTGTAGGTATTTGAATAATCTTTTGATTGTTCTTTCATATTATTTAGTCGATTTTTGTCTTTTTTTTTTTCAGTCATTTTTTCACTTTTTTAAAACTTGTTATAATATCTGGAGCTCTGCGAGCATATTACAATTATAACTAAGTTTTATCTATTCATATTTACACCTATTATAACGTGATCAGTTTAATTCTAAAAAAATATTACACTGAAACAAATATATACTGTTGAAAAGCGTCATTTAGCATTAGACGTTCAAACGTATAAGGGCTACAGCTCCTTAAAAACAGTTTTATGGAGGCCTTACACCCGATATATTTCTCCATAATGGACAATCGGCCGTAAATCCTAAACAAACGTATCAGTACTTCACCCACTACGTCAGAACAGGTGTTGCAAAAAAAAATATATAAGGTAACGACACCAGTGCTCGTCACTCTTAAGGCCTTATTTTTAAAATGTTTGTTTTTTTCGCGTGGCATTCATGTGGAATTTATGTATCAATATTATACTTTGGTCTATTTTATACACTGATTCTTCTAGTCGTTGTTAGACACTTTCATTTTTTCAATACGTTAAGCCAATTTAAAAAATAAAATAAAAATTAAACCTATAAAAATGCACCAGTGCTCGTCACTTGAAAACTGCGTTTCACCAGTAGTCGTCAGGTGATTGCACCAGTGGTCGTCATGTAAATAAAACGCAACAATTTGCTCAATAGTTTGATTTTAATTGCGTTTTTGCAAAATTGACAGAATATTATTGAAACAAAATATCTTCGGAACATATTTAAAACCCAAATCCATTCTTAGGGTTTAAAACACAAAACATTAAATGGAAAAATTCAAAATATTGCAAATAAAACAAATTCATATGCGAAATAATTTGAAAATTCTTTGCTTTTAAGAAAAGTTTTCAAAATTTTATTCGTTCTCAAGTATATCTTTAGTTAAAGCAGAGGGTAATTAGCAGGGGATGGGGTAATAATCTCGTTTTTAAGAGTGACTTTGTTCCAAATTATCGCAGTAAGATTGATTTTACCATGCTTTTTATTAACGCGTATTCTTGTTTGTTTGTCCAGTACAAATCTTACAATTGATTTTTAACTAACTTCCCGACTACCTAGACATTTGAAACTTTCAGAATAATTCAGAACACGATGAAAATGCATTTTTTAAATACTTTTAGCCAACTGCTCCGGGTCCCTGTAGCCTTCGGCAGCGTTATCAGTACAAATCTTGCAATCGATTTTTAACTGATTTCTCGACTAGCTTGACATTTGAAACTTTCAGAAAAGCTCAGAAGACGGTAACAATGGATTTTTAAAATATTTTAGCCAATTGTTTCGAGTCACTGCTGTGCCTTCGGCAGCGTTTATATGGTTCAACAGAAAATTTATTTAACTTTTTTCCCGACTAGCTAGACATTTGAAACTTTCAGAATAGCTCAAAACACGATGACAATGCTTTTTTAAAATATTTTTAGCAAACTGTTTCGAGTCCCCTCTGCCTTCGGTAGCGTTCACATGATTCAACAGAAAATTTATTTAACTAACTTCTCGACTAGCTAGACATTTGACACTTTTAGAATAGCTCAAAACACGATAACAATGCATTTTTTAATACTTTTAGCCAATTGTTTCGGGTCCTCGCTGCCTTCAGTAGCGTTTATATGATTCGTCAATCATATACTCGTCCCGATCAGCAATCTACCCGACTACCTAGACTTTTGAAATTTTCAGAATAGCTCAGAACACAGTGACGATGCATTTTTAAATTACTTTTAGCCAATTGTTTCAGGTTCTCGCTGCCTTCAATAGCATTTATATGATTCGACAGAAAAATTTAAAACACGGTATATAAAAAATTATTTTTGTATTGCAATTATTTTTTTTAAACGTATGGGTTGATTATGCGTACCTAACACATACTATAAAGGAATTTTGAGAAATCCTTCGCCTCTTCTTCCTCATTAAGTGTGGGGTGGATTCAAAAACACGTTTACAAGAGTAATTATTCTCCAAATTATATCAGGACAAATTATATCAGGAAAGCAATTTTTTGATGCGTTGATTGGTTATGCGTACCCAAAAATACTGTAAAGGTATTTTGCGTAACTTTTTCCGACCAAATTTTGAGAAAGGGTAGCAAAAACGTATTTCTACGCATAACTCTGCTCTAAATAATCTTACAAAGGCGATTTCTGATGTGTGAGTTGGTCATATGCATCCAACACCTAGTATAAAGAGATTTTGCGAAGATCTTTCGTCTATGTGAGGGTGGGGAATATATATATATATATATATATATGTGTGTGTTTTCAAGCTCAACTCTGTTGCAAATTATTTTCGGGAGGGGATTTTTTTTATGCGTTGATTGGTTGTGTTTGTGTACCTTAGACGCATTATAAGGCGATTTTGCAAAATTACCCTTCCCCTCTTCCCTCGGCCGGGCGGACAAAAAACACGGTTTTAACCTTAGCTCTACTCCAAATTAACTCAGAAAGGCGAGTTTTGATGTCTGGGTATTGGATAAAAGTACGGAATATGGAATTTGATAATATTTCGTTAAAATTCTAAATTTACCCGTGGGAGAGGGGGATAAAAGCGGTTGACTCTATGCCGAAGGCAGTAGAAGCCAATCATCATATTGCGGGACGGAAAACTATTACAGAAGCCAGCGAGAACATTAACTGCGATTTCGACTGGCAGCACTACCGAAACAAAACGCTGCACCTGCGTAGCGGCAGGTTTTGACCATCTATCTCCACCGTTGTTCAATTGAGCGTCATTTGTGTTCCGTGTAAGACTTGTTTTACAAATGACTTGTTTAGTGCGTTGGTTCTTAACTTAGAACAGGAAAATGTACGAACAAAAGATCAATTTAAAAATTTGTTTTAAGCTTGGAGTTATACCGAAAGAAACTCATGCGATACTGGTACGTGTTTATGAAGATCAAGCACTGTCTATTAAGTGTGTATATGAGTGGTTCGCCTCTTTTCGAGAAGGCCAGGAAAGTGTTTCTGACAACCCCCATATCGGAGCCCGGCGAACTCCGTCAGTGACGAAAACATTGAGAAAGTGAGGAAATTAATCACGAAAGATAGTCGATTAACTGTGCGCATGATAGCTGATAAACCTCAGATTAACCGTTAATGCGACAAATGGTTACCCAGAATTTAGGGATGCGAAAAACGTGTTGTCGTCTTGTTCCACATCACTTGACTGACGATCAGAAGCAGGCACGTTTAGAGGATGGTGCAAATTGAACATCCACCATACTCGCTAGATCTCAATCCTTCAGACTTCTTTTTATTCCCACGAATCAAACTCGCTTTGAAAGGAAAGATATTTGACGATATTCCTGACATCCAACGAAACATGACGAGGCTTTTGAGCACCATCTCAAAAGAAGATTTCTTGCAAAGTTTCCAGGACATGTATAGCAGAACTCAACGGTGCATACTTATGGGAGGTGACTACTTCGAAGGACAGTAAGGTAACTTTCGTTAATATTTCATCTACGTTAATGTTACAGGCCTATTCACCGAACTTTATTGTCAGAGTATACATTGTTGCGTAATTAGGGGTTCGTAAGTTGTCCGAGAATGAGAGGCGAAACTTGCAAAAATTCAGTAATTTATTCACAGAAAGTTCCAGAAAAATACAGGTCTATAAACTAAGTATCAGCTTCAATTCACCAGCAAACACAGCTTAAATAACAGCCGTTAACAGTAATACCACAGTACAAACTGTATAGCAATAACACATAAAGCAAGTCTCATTCAAAGTGGTTCAAAGCAATGCAAGCATTTGGCGGAACTCACTGAGACATATCTGAGACTGAACTGCCTTGGTGAAAAAAACGCTCCTTTTGTACTTCTCTATCGAACCCGGATTTTTCGAGAAAATCCAGAAAGTGGTCAACCAATGAGATTTCAGCTTCCATATTTGGTATATCGTTAATAAGGATTTTCTCGCCAATTTCGCCAAAAAAGTCGCCAAGGAGGGAAAAGTCGCCAAATTTGGCGCCAAATCTCCCTGCATTTTTCGAGCTTTTTAGTGCGTTTTTAAGAGAAAATTAGCTATTTAATTGCTAAAACAAGCTAGAAATGCACAAAATTAATATTTTATCCACTAACTTTTAACCACCTCTTTAAAAGAAAGTAAATACAAAAGTAAATACAATTATTTACAATTCCATAACACTAAATAGATATATATATATACTAGTATATAACCCCGTCAAAAATAACGGACTGTGAGCGATAAATCTTGAAAACAATGTTTAGATCATGATGGGGAACAACTATAGAATTTCCCCACGGCTCAATTTGGCGATTTATTTTTGGCGATTATGGCTAAACCATAAATCTAAAAATTATAAATCATATAGCATAAATGATAAAATCATAAACTAAATCATAAATCATAAAATCATAAATCCAAAATAAATAGCATGCAGGCTGCCATATTATATCGCAAACAGTTCAGAACGACATCGTTATCGTTCAAATCGGCGCCAAAGAAAAATCGCCAAATTCTGCTGTGGGGAAATATTATAGTTGTACCAATTTTCGTTCTGAAATTAAAAAAAAAAAATAAATAAATAAATAAAACATTTGCACTCCGGGAGTGCAGACAGAAGTGAAAACGTGAACAATTACGTATGTATTTCTTGAATCGCCAGGAAATATTTTATTGTGCAGGAAATACTTTTAAATGCAGTGTTTTTTTATTCATTAATATAAACTACTACTACAAAATTATATTACAATTTCAGTTAATGCGCTAACGACAATAGAGACAGTGTCCGGAGATGAGAGAAGTCGTGTAGAGCCACACCAGATTGTAAAAACGTGAGAGAAATGGCGGCTTTGACCTTTCTCACTGTTTTGTGAGGTCTAACTGCAACGTTTCCGGCTGCAATCTTTAAGAGACAGTGTCCGGAGATGAGAGAAGTCGTGTAGAGCCGCACCAGATTGTAAAAACGTGAGAAAAATGGCAGCTTTGGGCTTTCTCACGGTTTGGTGAGGTCTAACTGCAATAGAGACAGTGCCCGGAGATGAGAGAAGTCGTGTAGAGCCGCACCAGATTGTAAAAACGTAAGAAAAATGGCAGCTTTGGCCTTTCTCACTGTTTTGTGAGGTCTAACTGCAACGTTTCCGGCTGCAATCTTTAAGAGACAGTGTCCGGAGATGAGAGAAGTCGTGTAGAGCCGCACCACATTGTAAAAACTTGAGAAAAATGGCGGCTTTGGCCTTTCTCACGGTTTTGTGAGGTCTAACTGCAATAGAGACAGTGTCCGGAGATGAGAGAAGTCGTGTAGAGCCGCACCAGATTGAAAAACGTGAAGAAAATGGCGGCTTTGGCCTTTCTCACGGTTTTGTGAGGTCTAACTGCAATAGAAACATTGTACTGAGATGAGAGAAGTCGTGTAGAGCCGCACCACATTGTAAAAACGTGAGAAAAATGGCAGCTTTGGGCTTTCTCAAGGTTTTGTGAGGTCTAACTGCAATAGAGACAGTGTCCGGAGATGAGAGAAGTCGTGTAGAGCCGCACCAGATTTTAAAACAATATACAGTATATAATTATTAACACGTCACATTAGCAAGTTAATTGTATGATACATTATTTGTATCATACAAGGATGGAAAGCGTCAGGTGACGGTGACGTGAGTTCAATGATTTTTGTTCACCCAAAAGTTATCACTTCAAATGGAAAGCGTCAGCTGACGATGACGGGAATTCAATGATTTTTGTTCACCCATAAGTGCTCAAAGCGCCTAAAGAAGTTTTCACTTCAAAAATTCTACCCCATCAATAAATATGAATGACAATAAAAAAACTGCTGGTTGACAAAAAATATAGGCCCGACAACACAACAGCAACAACACATCCCAGTGTTCTATTAAGTGCTCTATACGCAAGCGAAGTGTGACGCCACTGACCATCCGTGGATGCAAGAAAATTATTTCCTATGTTAATCGCCCATTGGATTTTTTTTTATAAATTATTAAAAATCGAGGATAATTATTTCCCGATTTTAATCCCCATATTTGGGTATATATATGTATTAGTTATCATGTGCATGTGTTAGATTGAGTTATTTTGCTGTCAAATTGACAAAATTTTAATTTTAAATTTCAAAACTCTGCTGTCCTTGACGTTTTTGTATTTGGCGATCAAAAACGTACTACGAAATATACATGCCAGATGTATATTTTCGTAATATGTATTGTACGAAATATTGTTTCATATTATTCATTACTCTCTTAATATAAGTTTTTAAAATAACTATGATTTTTGAAAGGAATTAAATTATATTCGTCAGATAATTTGGCCATATATATATATATATATTTTTTTTTTTTTTTTTTTCTGCCAAGGATGACCGATATCAAATCTATTCCGCTGCAACATATTAGTATCTTATATCAGATACTTTATTTAGACATTTGAAAACAAATTTCACTTCAAATTATGATAGAATATTTATCATTTTCCTTTTAATTAGTATATTAATTGGATATTTATTGTGTAAATATCATCCTTTGAAATGAAATGTTTATGTTTTCAATGGAATATGGAAGTTTTTTTTTTTTTTTTTAATCTAGAGTTTTGAAATTTAAAATTCAAATTTTATCAATTTTAGAACAAAAACAACTTAATCTAATGCATGCACATGATAACTAATACATATCTAAACCTAAATATGGGGATTAAATTCGGGAAATAATTTTCCTTGATTTTTAATAATTTTTTACGAAAAATCCATTGGGCGTTTAACAAAGGAAATATTTTTCTTGTATCCACGAACGGCAAGTGACGTCATCACTTCGCTTGCGTATTTAAAGTCCTTATAATAAGAAAAAACGATTCACTTCATTTTACCAAAATACTCTTTTTTAAGACTATCGTTGATCCTGTTTTCAAATTTTCTAACTAACTATCCAATAACTACAGACACTCCATGCTAAACCAAAGTCACCTCTACTCGATACCTCCAACCAGCTATATCTCACCCACAACATCGCCAAAATATCCAGGATCCAGTTAGGGACTTTCTCATTCTCAACCGCACATTTTACCTTGACTCGACATTATCACCTTAGACTACTCTACTTTCAATACTCATTTCAACTGGTGACTTTTACTTGCCCAACCAAACATTCTATCCCAACTATCATTTTACACTAATTTCAAAACTAAAATCAACTGGCGGCATTTACGTACTAAACTCGACGCCAATCATACATTACAATGTAAACAAACAATGAAGTTTGATAAAAATATTTAAATGCTTTAATGCGTTTTTACAAATATTTTAAGATTTTTAAGGCTTTAATATGTTTTACAAACATTTTAAGCGTTTTTTTAATGAAACAGTCAAAGAGTCGTTCATTCGGAATTAAAAAGTTGTCCATCTGGAATTTGTATTTTCTGAATGGCAACAGTTTTGGTTTGTTTTTATTTGGTATTGCATTGTTTATAATCTTGAAGTTACATAATTCTATTTATAGGTTCATGTTTATAATATCCAGTGATCCGTTATATTTAATTTTGACATTTAAACATTACAATCGAATAGTTTTTCAATGTTTTATAGGAAATAAATAAGAATATGTGCGATACAAAACATGTATGAAAAGATATGTATGTTTCCTAAGTTGAATTAACTAAACGGAAAAAAAATGGCTGCCAAAATTTTCTGTTTTGAAGCGGTACTAACCGGATTCGTTCATGACAGATGAGGGTCATTATATATATTAATGTGTGTATTAGTCATAATTAGGCATAACTAAAATTTAACGTATAAATATCTTAAATTTCTTTTCGTATATTTATACAAATATGAAACTAATTCAAACAAAATTTTACGTTATATAGCTTTCTTTATGCTTAAATGAAAGGTGGATTTTGTGGTAATTTTCCAAACAACTCTTTAAATTTGATGATGTATAGCTGAAAATTAAAAGCGTTCTCTGTTTATTCCGAAAACGCATTGCAATTTAAGCAAGCGAAATTCTTCGGCATAACATCCGCTTGGAGGAGAAGTTCGATATTTAATTAAAAGTAACTTTCTACCTAGGAGAAAGTTCCTTCAGGTCAGTGTAGCTCAATGAATATTTCCTGTTCTTTGAAAAGGAAAATGTTAAATATACGTTTGTAATGTTCAAGATGAAAATATTTCTGAATTAGGAAGAATAATTTATGACAAAGAGAAAAATATTGTTTTTTTTATTAAGCATTTAAAAGGTTTTTTTAAATCTATATAATGCTATTTTTTTTCTTTTTAAAAAGGTAAAAATGGTTTAACTACAAGTATTTTTCCTTATTTTTAAGTATATTTATAAAATTGTAATATGCGCCTGAAAATACGTGTAGATAAATTTTAACTAAACTGTGAAATTTCGTTAAGAATATAAATTTGCGTATATTAAAATTTACTTCTTTACATACATTTCAAAATTATGTCTTCTGTTTAAAACTAACGTTATATTTTGTTAAATTCTGAATGTGTTTAAAAAATAATTACATAAAAGGTTTAAAGTGTAATGAATAAAGTATTAATTAAAAAAAATAAATAAAAGAATCCTATCAATGTATGTATATACCGTATGGAAAAAAGTATTTAAGTATTTGGCCACTTTCGAAATCGATCGAATAAATAGATTGGCTAGTGCGATGATCGAGTATTAAAATTGAGATTTAATGAAATTCAATAAGCATATTTATTTAAATATATGTATATTAGCAATGACAAATAAGAGATGTTTTTCAACGTTTAGTGTTATTTTAAAAATTAAAGATATATATATATATATACACTAAAGGTTCTTTTTCTAAAACAGTACTTAAATATACTTTAATAATTTTAAGTAATTATAGTTTACAAAAATGTATTGCCTCAATGGTTTTCAATTTAAACTAAAGCCAAAACATTTTATTATGTAATTATTAATTACATTCATTTACTATTTTGATATCTACATTTTTTAGAAAAAATATAATCTCAGTAAAACACATTTTTTTTTTTTAATACAAGTAAAATACTATGTTAATACAATTGTAGATCTAACCACGTTCTCAATCAAATCATTCTTCAAGGGGCTATCAAAACATGGGATATTTCCCCTCTTGGAATGATCAAAATTTTGATGACATGTTTTCCGACATTTATAAGGGGGGGGGGAATTCCAGACCATTTTCAATCGCTTATAATGTAGCATTAGTATGGTTTAAAACCCATACATTTAAAATAGAAATAAAATAAAAGACGCAGAGCAAATATTTTGCTCACTTTTACTGGAAAATTCGAAAACATTATAAGTAGCTTTTATACCTCATATATCAATAAAGTGTTCAAAAGCAAGTATTTCGATTATTATTTGGTGATTTAAAAATATATAATGATGAACAAAATAAAATATCAATGCGGAGTCCTTTTTTAATTACCTCTGAAAAGACTAGACTAGTTTAGTTTTAATAATTAAATTAAAAATCAGCATGTATAGTCACCCTCATCCGTGGCTGAAGCTTTTACAACTTAGGCTTAAGATTAGGCTTAAGAGATTACCTTGGACTAAGTCTCCTAATTTTCATACTTTAGTCAATTTTAAAAAATCTAATTGTCCGATCGATAAGCTGTTTAAACCAACGGATTCAGATAATTTGCGCCTTTCATTTGGTAACTTATTTGTAACGATAATATATTTAGATTTCTTAAAATTAATTAAAATATGAAAATAAAAGCTTTAAAATTTTTAATTGTAGCCATTTTTTTTCCAGCATAAAATTAAATACGCTATCCCGTAAAAGGAAAAAAAAGAAAAAAAAAAAAAATCCTCATGCATATGAAAAAAAATGACGACTACAAAATAATAATGTTAAAGGTAAGGAAGAGATAAACAAAGTGAGAAAATTTCGCACGGGCTTGCTAGCAATTGAATTATTTAAAGTGAGAAATAAATAAAATAAAACGATTATATTTCAACGAGCGCCTTTGTTGCCCTACAACAAACTAGTTTAAAATGAATTAAACAAATATTAAAAGAATTATTAACTTATCGTAAAATACATGAAAAGATGGCTCTGAAAGATGAAAAATAATCTGGTGTGTCACTCACATGACTTTCTCTTACCCTGAAGTTTAATACTATAAATACAGGTTGCAGATTAATAGGAAAGATAATGAGTACTGCTATGTAAACCTGTGTTAAACAATTCAAATTAGGCTTCGGAAGAGTTTTATATCATAATTAGTTCTGTGTGAGGGGGGCTACCGTCTCCCTCAACCCCCCGTTTCATTAATGCACCTACATATATATACAATTTAATTCGTCTATTAAAAAATCATTCTGTTTTTAAAAAATAATTTATTAAAATAATTATTTTTTTCCATATTAGAGAAGTAGTATAACACTAAATATAAAAAAAAAGTCCATTTTATTCTCAATATAAAAAAAAATATATATATATACGATTTTTTTTCTAATTTTTTTTTTTTTTTTTTTTTTGTTAAAAGTAAAAAAAAATCGATAACTTTGTTTTAAATTATCGCTTATCGATGGTTCAACCATTCGTTTTAAAGGAATTGGCGAGCTCTTTTGAAAGATAACCATTATGAAAATTTACTACCCTCGAGGGGGGACTTCCCCCCCCCCAGGGGGGTGAGGCGAGGCTCCTACATACACATTTTTTTTTCCCTGTTGACTATCTCCATTAGAAAAAATATATATTCGTTTCATTTGGTTTAGTGCAGTCTGTAAACGTTAAACTCTACTTACCTGCAATTTCCCCCATAGACGTAATGTATTAGAATTCTCTTGATTGTCCCTGTACACGAAATATTTGCTTGATCTTAACGAAAAGCTTACTGTAACATCCTTATATGATACACATTTACACTAAGCGACAAAAAAAAAGCCGCACTGCAGTAAAAATGACTTATACTTTTTTTATTTGTAATAACTTTAAAATTAATGTTTGAAACAAATAAAACTGTCTTGTTTGCATAATACCAAAGTTATGAAATGATACCTATTTATATTTTCGATTTAATAATTCGCTTTATTGCACTTTACGAAGTACTTTTCAAAAATCTGCATAAAACTTTCTTTTTGAACATAATGCAATAACTATACACTTTGCATTCTATTATAATTTATTATATGAAATAAACAAGTTATATTTTAATATATGAAATAAAACTATTTATTTGTTAGATCTAAGCATTTTTTTGCTAAAAATATGTATTCTGCATTGGGTTAATGCCATCTTTATATGGAATTACTGCATTAATACGCAATGGCATAGTTTTATACAGTGTTTTAATATAAATCTCAGAAATTTCAATGTGCCAAATATCACAAATACATTTTTCTAGTTCTGGCAGAGTTATAGGCTGCAAATTTCGAATCCTCTCCCCTCTTCCCCGCCTTTTTATAGACGAAACATTTTCGAGCGGATCGCGATTTTGACCATTTCCATGCCTGGTAAAGATGAAATTCTACTATATCTTTTGTGGTATTTAACTTAAAGTGAAAAAAAGTATGATTACTTACAGAATTATAGGTTCTCATGGGAATGTATAAGAAATTTTGACAATTTGAAGTGAATAAATTTACCACAGACGCCGTGTAGTAAGGTGCCTTATTATCTTCAAATGCTGTTTACGGAAATGTCCAAGATACCTCCAAAATAGTCGGTCAGACACCACTTTTATGCAGATTGTGTTTTATTTCGAGTTAATTGATCCCTTGAGCATAAAAATTTCCCCGAGTGTTTGAAAAGTTATGCACCTCCGTACCATAATGTACGGAGAATGTGTCACTGTTTTAAAAGTGCGATTTTCATTAAGTCGGTCATATTTTCGTCTTCATTCTAGCTTTTTTCAACTGCACGAAATAAAGAAAACTTGATTCATTAGAGAAAACCAGTTCAGCCTAATAATTAACTGATAATGTTTTTAAATTTTGGTTAACTAAAGTATTGTTTTTTCTAATTCTTTTCCTTAATAATGGCTTTTTTCGCAAACCTTCCGTTCTTTAACCCGCTTTGTTTAATTGTTCCCGCATTGTTTTTGAAGAAAGTAATTTACTATACACTTTTTTAAAATCTTTTTTAAGTTCTGAACATGATACAAATCGATTTTTTAAACATTCGCATTTTAACTTGCGGTTATCTTGCTTGGATGAGCAACATGACCGCCTAAAGCCAAATTCCCAGTTTAAACGGCCAAAAAAATTTATATTTTGCTAAAATTCATTTTACCAATATTTCGTTAGCATTTAATTATTTTGCCATCTCACGTATTAAAATATTTTTTGATTTTCATTTAAAAATTAATACTTTTTGTGGCATCGTTAACTGCCTTATTCTTACCATTTTTGAAATAAATTCTAAAATTGCAATTTTCCTGACAATTGCATTTTGTTTAAACACTAGACTGAAAGCTAAAGTGTATGTGGAGGACAACATAGTAAAATCTGTTCGAAAATTTGCTTTTTAAACGATAAAAATGGCGGTTGTAGAAGGCGAAAAGGAAAACATCCAAGTGCGGCTTTTTTTTGTCGCTTAGTGTAGAATACCAAGTTTGAACTTTCTGCCATAATTTGTTTTTGAGATATGCTGATAACTGACAGACACACACACAGACACACAGGCACACACACAGACATACACACAGACCATTTGCTAAAAACATGATTTTCGTATTCAGGGGACCTCATAACATGTAAATAATAACAAAAACTCGCGTTCGAAAATTTGACCCCAAAACAATACTTTCTCTACTTTATGGGTAAGAGAAAGTAAAAAATAACAAATATGAAAAATTTCACTAACTATACACATTGTTTTTCCCTTAAAAATTAAGTAGGGTTTTTCATCAAGAAAAAATGCTACATACATTAAAATTTTTAAAAACACAATTTTGTTTCAAAAAAGTTCTGGGAGTCGAGGTCCCCAAGACTCGTTCCGCCCTAAGTGAATTAGCACTGAAGCACGTATTGGCATCGGAATTATGAATGTATGCAAAATGTTAGCTTAATCGAATGACAGGAATTTGGTGAATTTTTAACCCCTACCCTTTCGCATCCAAAGTATCTGATACTGTTTGAGCCGATAATCTCATCGGAATTATATCATACATGCAAAATGACGGTAAAATATAACAATATGATAGGAAGTGTGAAGATAGAGGTTTTAAAATAAAAATCAGGTTTTATTGTAGTTCGGACTGGAAGGTCACTGACAAACGGATAAACATAATTGGTCGAATTGTGTTTAAAGCACCTCTAAATGAGTAATAAATTAAAAAGCAATTCAATAATTTACAAGAATTACATTCTTACATAAGAATAAAGAAATAATCAACTGTGTCTTAAGTTTTTAAATATTTAATTTGCTTTAAGACATATTAAAGTAATTAAAAGAAAAACCGCTTTAAAATTATGAAGTAATATACTTCTTATTATAAATCCAATTAGCTTATAAGTCTGAAAGAACAGTTTATGCGCTACTTTATACAATTGCTTTAATTCATAGCGTGAAATTTGTTAAAGTTTATCACGTGACATCATTAACTTCAGCAGAAATAAGATAAATTGCAGCTAATGTAAGAAAACTATAACGTCAAAAATTTGCTTGGCTTGAAAGTAGTTTCTTCTTTTACGTTTATTCGTGTGCTCTTTTATAAAAAACATATTTTTCTCTCAAAGAAACTAACATTAAATTTTTATTTGGAACATAAATATTGCAAGAAGTATACATATGTTTTATGCACGGTTCTTTTTTAAAGTGCGCAGTTTATTAATATATTTCACAGTTTTACAACATAGGTATCATTTATAGGGTATACCTGACGATATATATGTAGAATTTCTTTGTAAATACACTTTAGTAATATTGTATATTTTAAAAGGAAATTAAAAAAATTTTAATTTGCAGTTACTTAAAAAAAATAAATTACACATATAATTGATTAAAAATATAAATTAACAAACTTTTCGATTTTTTATTTCAAAAATACAATAAAATATAATAAATTTGCCTTTGAATTTGAGCATAATTCATATACATGTATCGTATCTATTAATGTTAGCATTATTATCACATGATAAGTTTATTATATATTAATGTTCTACTTACAATGTTGAAAATTATCAAGTATATTTTCTGCATCAGGAGTCCAAATGTATAGTCTTAGATTCAATCTCATAGAGTACGACCATCTTGTTAATTCCTTAGAGTTGACAATCTGCCGTAAATCCTTCAACAAAGCCACCAGAGAACTATTGTAACTGCATCAGAAGGGTGCTGCAAAAAATCGATTTGCAGTTTTACATAGAAACAAGGGCAGTTTACTGATTTCTTCAAAACTTAACTTTGGGGACATATTTGAGAACTCGGCAATGAATTCGGCAAATTTGCGATCAAGTTTCAAGAAAAATTGGTTGTTTAGGTTTGCCAAATTCTAAAAGAACTATCTTTAATCGTAGCTGTGTTTCAAGAATTTTGTGGAATCAGGTAAAATTTAATATAAGGTCATTTTCGAGTATTTACAAAATTAACATCGATACTGTAAAATAAATGATCCTCTCTCCAAGCATTTAAGTTTTTATTTAGAATTCGAGCGAGTATTTCCACACAGAGCAACGGAGCGAAAAGATGAAGATCATTGAAAAATATTTGTTAATTCGGTATGCTGGTGTTAGATACAGAAATGTAACTTAATTCATTACACCAGGAACTCGTAATGGAAACCATAATCAGAAAGTAATAATCAGTACATAACCATAACCATAATTTCACTATATAAAAACAAAAATAACTCATTAAATATTAGAATAAGATAAAAACGTATGAAACATATACACCTGTAAAACATGATAGGAAACATGATTAAAATATATAATTAAAGCTAAAATCACATGAAAACCTAGAGGGAAAGAAATCGGGTTATGACATTATATACTTGGCAATTCAGTACAGTTGGGTAAAATCTCCGCATTTGTGTAGAGCCAAGGCCCGGAGAAACTCGTAGATGCTGCTTATTCATAGTATCTATATTACAAATAGGAAATAGGCTATTAACCAATATGACTATTTTGTTGAGATGTTCGACTAAACAGCCATGTCCTGTATTCAGTCTGAAAATAGCCACAGCCACTTTACATGACTTGCAACTGAACTCTATACAACCATCTTTTATTTTCTCCCATAGTTTATTTTTCTATTTAACTGATGGCTTTGTGTTATATGTCAACATAATATTTTTTGTATACTTGTCCTAAGGGTATTCAATGGACTAGAACTCTGCTCAGTAGATACCTCTGTACCCTTCTTTGCCAGTTGATCTGCTTTTTCGTTACCATCAATATCAACATATGATGACCTCTAGTGAATGGTATTCCACTGCTTTAAAGTTCTTATATAGTTTTCTGATTATATGTCTTATTTTCGCCACAGGCACAGATTCAGAATAATGGTAAAGGGCTATTGTCTCTGTGGCTGATCTAGAATAAAGAAGAATGACTGTATTTTTAAAATAGTTAATTTAACAGGAAGCAGCCCCCGCTCATCGCTATTGGAGCAATGTTGAGCGATTCAATGTCGAGACAAAGGAGACTACTGCGAGTTTTATTGAAAAAAAAAAAAAAAAACCTTTCACCAGGCTTGTAGCCCAAGACCGACAAAGAGCGAGAGAGGTTAAAATAATAATTGAGAGAAATGTTCTTGTTTTGAATTAATTCTGGTCGATAAAAATCATTTAGAGTTCATGAGTTAAACAGCTGAAACATATTAAGATAAGTGTTGTGGTGCAATAACCTGTTGCCGGGCGTGCGCTCCTCGCGGCAACAGGTTACTGATCGTTGAATCCATTTCTACTGCAGAGCATGTACATGATATACTTGTAGACGTTGCTTTTGAGGAGGTCTAGGTTCCTGTCTGAGCCAATGAGCCGTGTTATTGATAACAACATTAATCAGTGGCATTTGATATATCCATTAATAGGGAGAAAATCTTATTGAGTTTGTTAATTAGATCTGCTCTAGTTAAAATGTTTTCCAGCTAGTTTATTGGTCTGGGGGAAGGATTTCTGATATGGTGGGCATAATTGAGGACACAGTTAAAGTAATATAGCAATACATTTCCATCCTCGCCACAAGGAAAGGGTTGTTTTAGGTAGTTTTTACAGTGAATATCAAAAATGTGTTTAGGATTAAAAAAAAAAGAAACTCAATTAAAATGTATCATTTTAAACTTTTAAATTTCTTTTAATATATTTATGCAAGAATGGAGATAAATGAAGCAAATTTTTTCTGATTTAAAACTGTCTTTAAGCAAGATGAGTTATTCGGTACTTTGTAAAACAACTCTTTTAGTTTTCTGATGTATAGTTGAAAATCAAAAGAGTTCTCAATTTATTTCGAAAACTTATTACAATCCAGGCAAGTAAAATTCTTTGGCATAACATCTGCTTGTAAGAGAAGTTCGATATTTAATTAAAATCAATTTTCTACGTAAGAGAAACTTCCATGAGGTCAATATAACTCAATGAATATTTCCTGTTCATTGAAAAGAAAAATTTTAAATATACGTTTGTAATGCCCAAGATAAGGAACTCTCTGAATTAAGAAAATTATTAGACGAGAGAAAGATAACTATTATTTTGATTAATTTCCTTTATTGAAAACATTCTTTTATTATGAACATATTTATATTGCTAAAATAATATTTTAAAGTTTTAAATATAAACATTCTTACCTATTATTTCTAATAATGTTATGCTTATAATAGTGTAAGTATGTGCATGAAAAGGTGCATAAATAAACTTTAACCAGTTTCATATTAGATTGTAATAATTATACGATTGCAGTATCTTAAATGTTACCTTCGATACATATTTTCAAAGGTATGTAATACTTTAATGAAAAAAAAATGATTGTTCTTATTAAAATATTTTATTAAATAACACCTTAAGTAATGTGTTAATAGGCACTTTAAAAGCACGTAGATGTAAAAAAAGGTTATATTTAATTAAAAAATAATTTACAATAAATAAATAAATAAATAAATAAATATATTAAGTTTTTTGCTTTGATTAACAAATCATTATCAGAAAAACGTTTTTACAACCTTATTCTTGAAGTGTGACACAATATACCGGGTGATCCAAAAGTCATGACAAACTTTAAAAATGAATAATTCGAAAACGAATCATGATACAAAGATACGGTTTGCACCAAATGGATGAAAAAGAAACCGGGTTTTGTGTGGCAAAGAAAAAATAATAGTTCGGTTAGCGACCAACAGATGGCGCTATAATGTGTTATTTCACCAAGAGATGATTTACAAA
Source organism: Salticus scenicus (assembly GCA_963930645.1). Taxonomy (NCBI): domain Eukaryota; kingdom Metazoa; phylum Arthropoda; class Arachnida; order Araneae; family Salticidae; genus Salticus; species Salticus scenicus. The sequence continues at coordinate 115,448,676 of OZ005653.1, read as the reverse complement.
TGAAAAAAAAAATTTTGACAACTTACAAGTCAGCTTAATTACAGTTAATTAGTACCACTACAGTAACTGTTCAATGTCCATCATTCAGAAGTACAGCTGTGAGACGATTCACCACATCGTTCACAGCATTTAGTAGCATTTCTTTCGTTATGGCAGACACATTTTGGCGGATGGCATCTTTCAGTGCTGCTAGTGCCGGTTGGTCGCGGTACACTTTTGACTTCAAGAATCCCCACAGCCAAAAGTCACAGGGTGTCAGATCGGGAGATCTTGGAGGCCATGCGTAATTAAAGTAGCGAATGAAAATGCTATATTTCGATGCATATAAGCTTCGACTACCATTACCTGATGTAGTTGTTGCTTTTTATATCGTTTGTTGCTTTGTATAATCCTATATCAGAAATCCGACAGCGCCATCTATTGGTCGCCAACAGAATTTTTTTTTTTTCGTAGTCACATAAAACCCGGCTTCTTTTCCATCCGTTTGGTGCAAACCGTATCTTTGTATCTTGATTCGTTTTCGAATTATAAAGTTCGTCCTGACTTTTGGATCACCCGGTATATCAATATATTACAGTTATACATGACGTTAAACTTGATGTAGAGGGAAAAAAAGATTGAAATGGCTTTCATATAAACGTCAGTTTTAGAAGAATCCCAGGATAAGATAGGTAGGGACTTTGATGGGCCACAAGAAGGTAACATCATGTCATAAAACGGTATTTGAGATGTGGATCTAGTGAGATGATTACTCGGAAAAGAAGAAATCGGAGTAGCCTGTAGATGGCAAGTGGAATAGATCAGCATGACGGCAACACTTAAAGAAGAACATGTAGAAATAGAATCCGGATAGTCAGTAGGTTTTTAATCAATTGGATCTTGTAGAATACTTTTGTAGAGAGCTTTAAGGTATGCAGTCAAAAATGCCAATCTTGTAAAAAAAAAAAAAAAAAAAAAAAAAAAAATTGGCTTCCAAAAAAACTTATGCCGAGAAATAAATAATTATTAATTAAATGCTTGATTCTATAACATAGTACCACATTTTTGGTAAAATTGCTGAATCTTTCTAATTAATTATGTTTCGATATTTTATAATATTAACAGTCTCGCAAGTAACTAATTCTTGAACATTTTGTGGAGTGGAATTTTTTGTTGCCATACCCCATATAAGTATTGCGCCAGGATTATAATAAATGATATTAATTAAAGCTGAACATCTTTCTTCTTTAATGTTACTAATGAGATCCGGATTTTTCTATTGAGAGTTCGTTTAGTCTGGCGAATATAATAAAATATATTATTGTTTAATTCTATTGGTATTTTATAAACACCCCCAGTAGGTCCAGTAGGATCACAGTCATTTAAAAATGTTTTACAGCATCAAGAGAACTGAAAGGGATTAAAAATTTTTAATTTTGGAAAAATATAATGTTTAAATTTTTGAATTCATTACAGAAAGGAAAGTTGTTCGTGAATTTAATTTTGAAGTTACTGAAGTAATTCTATTATTTAGAAGAGACAAAGTTTATTTTTTTATTTTATTGATAATTTTAATTATAGTAGTTTTTTTTTTTTTTTTTTTTTTTGCAACAAGCGTCAATAGCAATGCGAATAATTTCATTTAATTGTATGTTTTAACTAAATTAAAAAGAAGTGTAATTAAAGGCTCGAGAGTTGTTAGTTTGATAAAATTTTATATTTTTTGATTTTCCACATTAAGGAAAATATTAAATATTAAATAAAAATTTTATATTTAAATATTGTACAAAATTTGTCTGGACCATGTTTTCCCTAATTTGAACACCACTTGCCTCAAAGAAAAGCCCATTGTATTGTTCAATATCAGATAAGCTTTTAACCAGGCTTGTTTACTAATATTTACAAGTACTGATATTTAAGACGTTTTCCACGATAAATTTTACTATATAAAAATGACATTTAGACAACTTGGATTTTAAAGATTTTTTTAAGATTAACATTTATTTTGAAGTAACTCTATTATTATGATTTCTTTTCAATATTCAGTTTGGATTTTTTTTTCTATTTAATCATCAACGATCTTCAATAAAAATTAGAATTTGTCGTATTTTTCATCTGAAATTTTTTAATATCTTTATCCAAGCATGAAACTTATAAAAGCAGACATTTATATTATATCTATCTTTATGTTTAAATGAAAGATGAGTTATGGGGTAATTTTGAAAGCAACTCTTTAAATTTCCTGATGTATAGCTAAAAATTAAAATCTTTCTCACATTATTCAGAAAACTTATTTAAAATCCGAGAAAGCGAAATTCTTCGGAATAACATCTGCTTGAAAGGGAAGTTCGATACTTAGTTGAACGTAACTTTCTACCTACGAGAAATATCCTTGAGGTCAGTGTAGCTGAATGAATATTTCCTGTTCTTTGAAAAGGAAAATGTTAAATATATGTTTGTAGTAATTAAGATAAGGACCAACATTAGATGCAAGAAACATAATTATTTTTTATTTTTATTTTTACTATAATTTTTGTATTAAAAACATTCTTTTAATATGAACAAATCTATTTTTCTAAAATTATTTTTTACAGTTTTAACTATAAACATACCTTTTATTGATTTTTATCAATGAAAGATAAATAAATAAATAAATAAATCATAAAATAATCATAAAATATATGCCTACAAATGAATTTTAACAAAGTTGAAATAGTGCTATAATGATTGTATAATTGAAAACCCTCTAAAATATGCAGTGCGTTTAACCAAAAAACCTATTTCTATTTATTTAAGTATTTTAGTTTATAAAAAATAATATTTTACGATTCATCACATTTAATAATAATAATAATAATAAAAATAATAAAATATTAAATAGAAATTTTACATTTAAATATTGTACAAAATTTGTCTCAAAATAATTTAGCGTGAATTCATTTGGAGCATAATTCCACTAATTTCAACACCGCTTGCCTTAAAGAAAAGCCCATTGTATTGTTGAATATCAAATAAGCTTTTAACCAGGCTTGTTTACTAATATTTACAAGTACTGATATTTAAGGCGTTTTTCGAGATAAATTTCACTATATAAAAATGACATTTAGACAACTTGGATTTTAAAGATTTTAACACGCTTTTATTAGCATCACCTGTATGTATGCTTATATGTATGTTTGTAACCGATCTGGGAGCAAACAAAAAATCTATATTGTAAAAAAAAGTCTTTCAATACGTGACCCTGTGGCTGTGAGGTAAATCCCCGGGCTAAGAACCTAAAGGTCTAACGTTCGAGCCCAGTCAGGGGAGATTTTTTAAAAATGGTTTTTGTTTAATTCTATATTATTTATTTCTCATTCCTTCATTATGTTATTTTTAACATGCTTTTATTAAATTGATATGATGTAACTATTAATGTATGTAACGGAATCTTGGAATTCAATTTTCGACCACTTCTGTTCGTTCGATTATTCTGAAATTTTGCACGCGACTTCATAGTCGATGACAATACTATATACAAGTGTTTCAAGGCTCCTATCCTCTCAGGGGCAAACAAGAAATTCTATATATGTATTAAACTCTATTGTATGTGGCACAGGATTTGGCCGTATTTGTATAACGTTGAGTGGCAACAATTAATCAATTATTATTATTTTTATTTTTTATTAATGATGTAAGTATTATGGTGTGTCACTCACACTATTCATTCTTACCCTGCATTTTAATAAATATAAATATAGATATTTTGTGCTTTTTAGTTCACATTTCAATAAAAGCGTGTTCTTTAATTTTTAAAAAACATAATAATATTTAAAAATATCTTTCGTTAAGAAATTGAACGTTTAGTTTTTCTTACAGGCTTACATGGTGATTCAAACAAAGATGAGTGAAAAAAGAGTATCTTTTAAAGATTTTTTTTTTAATATAAAATATCTACATATATATACTATATAAAACTGTTAGAATTGACAATAAATGACTTTTTGAATGCTACTGACGTATTTTGCATATCTTGATCCATTGAGGAAGTATCACTTTTCAAAAATGCACAAAAATTTCATATTTTTCTTCCTTTCGAGGAACGCTGTCGGATGAAGGAGCAATGATTCTTGGAGAAACTATTTGTAAACTGGCAATTAGAGTACCCTTATTAACACGACGTTTTTAATTAATAACTTCGTTAATTAAGGTTTCCATGGATTTTTTTGCATTATTTGGATTATTCGGCGTACATAGGTACCTTTTGCTAGTCTGAAGACTCTCTTGTTCGCGAGGAAATGCTGTCACACACACGCACACAGTCACAAAAAAAAAAAAAAAATCAAGCATTGGCAGCAGTAACTTTTTTTTTTTAGGACTGAGGACTATTTGTCTCAATCTACGGATTTTTGCGATACCAGTTTTACAATAGTTTGCCATTTATCGAAATCGAAAATTTATCGAAAATATAATTGAATAATTTGAAAGCAATGTTATAATTTGAAAAAAAAAAAAAACTATTAGTCCTCTGCATTAAACTAAGTTCTGCTTTTGCCATAATTTCATCTTTTTTACTTTCTCTTACCCTTACGGTAGAGATAGTATTGTTTTAAGGTCAAATTTTCGAAAGTGTGTTCTTGTTATATTTACATGTTCTGAGGTCGCCTGAATACGAAAATCCTGTTTTTAGCGTATGGTCTGTGTATCTGTCTGTCTGTTATCAGCATATCTCAAGAACAAACAGTAGCAGAAATTCCAAACTCGGTATTCTAAATGTGTATCATATAGTGATGCGACATTAAGCTTTTCGTTGAGATGAAGCAAATGGTTCGTGTACAGGGACATTCAAAAGTATTCAAATACATTACGCCTATGGGGGAAATTGCAGGTAAGTAGAGTTTACCATCTATAGACTGCACTAAACTAAATGAAACAAATATATATTTTTTGTAATTGAGATAGTCAACTGGGAAAAAAAAAATGTGTATGCAGGAGCCTCGCCTCCCCTCGAGGGGAGTAAATTTTCATGATGGTTATCTTTCAAAAGAGCTCTTCAATACTTTTAAAACGAATGGTTAAACCATCGATCTGTGATAATTTAAAATAAAGTTATCAATTTTTTTTTCATTTTTAACATTTTTTTTAAGTTATATATATATATACTACTTCTCTAATATAGAAATCGTCTGCATTATCATGGAAGCTAATTTTTTTTTATAATAACTTTAATAAATTATTTTTACTGAGTAAATTTGTATAGAAAAATATAGAAGAAAGTCATGTGGGGGCCGCAACACGCTAGTTATTTGTTGTTAGTGGATGTGCTCTACTAATAATATTTTACCATTTCTAGGAAAGCTGTTCGGGAGGCATGGTAAATAATGTATCTTTTAAGCTAAATATTCATCGCTTGTTTTTTGTATACTTACACGTTTTGAGGCTTCCTGATTACCGCAGCCGATGTTTTAAAGTTTGATCTTTTTGTCTGTATTTCTTAGTGTGACTTAAAAACGAATAACGAGATCCAAAATGACGATCCAAATGATGTATTTTGAAGTTAATATAAGTTTGTTGCTGGAAAAGTTTAATCAAGATTGATAAGTTTCAATGAATGTTGCGTGTGAAAATTGTCTGTATAATTTTAAGTAAATTTTTAATTTTTAATAACAGAATTATATTCTGTATAAATGTAGGTGCATAAATGAAACAGGGGGTTGGGGGGGGCTGTAGCGTCCCTCACACAGAACTAATTATCATAGAAAACTCCTCCGAAGCCTAATTTGAATTATTGAACGCAAGTTTACATAGCAGTACTCGTTATCTTACCTCTTAATCTCCAAACTGTATTTAAAGTATTAAATTTCAGGGTAGGAGAAAGACGTGTGAGTGGCACAGTATATATATGTATATGTATATATATATATATATTTATTTATTTATTTATTTATTTATTTATTTTTATAATAAAAAGAAAAGAAATTAATAATAATCAGTTTCGAAACGGACAGTATCGAAAAAGTTTTTTTAATAAATTTGAATTAGAAAATAAAAAGCGCTCGTGCAAAATGAAAAAAAAAAAAAAAAAAAAAGAATCATAATCGATAAGTATTATTTTTTTTAACCCATTCATAGTCACGCCATTTTTATCTTTTTCGTTTCGAAGCCATTTAGTCGGATGTGTTTTATATATTTTTATGTCAGTAAATACTAATAATATTACAAATTTATCAGGAATACTGAGAAACTGATTGTTTTCTATTTAGCAAATTCGTAGCAATGAATATATGATTCAGAAGTAAAAAACTCTGACCGTGTATACGCGTTCATGACCATGAAAGGGTTAAATATCTTTATCCAAGCACGAAACTTATCAAAGCAGACATTTATGTTATATCTTTCTTTATGCTTAAATGAAAGATGTGTTATGCGGTAATTTTGAAAACAACTCTTTAAATTTCCTGATGTACAGCTGAAAATTATAATCTTTCTCAGTTTATTCAGAAAACTTATTTACAATCCGAGAAAGCGAAATCCTACGGAATAACATCTGCTTGAAAGGAAATTTCGATACTTAGTTAAACGTAACTTTCTACCTACAAGAAATATCCTTGAGGTTAGTGTAGCTCAATGAATATTTCATGTACTTTGAAAATGAAAATATTAAATATATGTTTGTAATAATTAAGATAAGGACCAATATTAGATGTGAGAAACAGAATCAGTTTTTTGATTATGCTTTTTTATTAAAAACATTCTTCTAATAAGAGAAATAATCTGGTGTGTCACTCACACGACTTTCTCTTACCCTGAAATTTAATACACTCATGTCCATAAATTAAGGATAATTCAGATTCACACTGAAATCGAACTTTAATGCAAAAATTTCACCTGTAGAAATTACACACACATCTTTAAGAATAATATGTAAATTATAGGAAGCCATCAGATGACGCCGATATGATGTTACAATGACGAAGGTGTAAGAAGGGGGTAGATAAGGAATGGGAGCAAAGAAGGAAAATTGTTCACAAGCGTTCTGTGTGCAGCTCAGGGCCACAACCGAATAGTTATGACACAGAGATCGCATGCAGATAATTATTTACGTGGTAGAATTATCGGCCGACTAGAATGTGGGCGTACTCAGATAGAAGTATCGGGGGGACTTAGAATTGCCCAAAGTGTCATTTCTAGGCTTTGGCAACGATTCCAAAATGATGGAAATGCTAGTCGACGTTACAGTACTGGTCGTCCACGAGTTACAATTCCGAATGACCACCGGTATTTGGTAGTAACTGCCAAAATAAGCAGATAAAGTGCAGCATCAGACCTATCCCGTCAGCTGCTGCAGCCACGAAAGCCACAGTTTCAAGACAAACCGTGGATAGACGTTAGGGAGATATTGGTCTGTATTCTCGCAGGCCTGTTAGATGTTTTCCATTCACGGCAATGCACTGTGCCAGCGGTTAACTTGGAGTAGAGAACATGCAATGTGGACAGTGGCACAGTGAGCTTGTCTGATGTTTCCCGACGAGTTCAGGTTTAACTTGCAGTATGATTCATACCAGACTTTCATATGTAGAACGTCAGGTACCCGTTACCACCAAAACAAAGTCATTGAACGACACCGCGTGGGGCAGGAGTGCTCGTTTGGGGGGGGGACATATTGGGCACCAGAACAGATCTGCATGTTCAAATCGGAAGAATGATAGGCAAAATTTATCGGACATCATTCAGGAACAACATGTACGTTTGTTTAGGGGTGCCACGAGCCCAGAATTTGTGTTTATGGATGACAATGCGCGTCCACATCGTGCAAACTTTGTTAACGGATGCCTACAATCTGAAGGTATCACTCGCATGGAATGGCCAGCATTCTCACCTGACTAGAATCCGATAGAGCATGTGTAGGACATGCTTTTCCGACGAGTTGTAGTCCGTCAATCACCTCCTACATTTGTACCAGAACTTCGGAGAGCATTGCTTACTGAGTAGAGTAACCTTCCCCAAGATCCGATCAATAGTTTAATACTCAGCATTCCTAGGCGTTGTGAGGACTGTATTTCATCATCTGAGAGATATACAATGTATTAACCATCATACCAACCATGTAATGTTAAGTTTTTGTAAGGGAGATAATTTTTGTAATTGCTTCCGGGAGCAAAAATCGTAGTTTTTATAAATGGTATCCTACATAAACCACCTTTTTTGTTCTTGATCTTTTGTTTAATAAATGGACTTTATGAATAAGTCATGTTTGTTTTGCTTCTGAACCTTTATTTGCCTGAGCTAGCATTATCCTTAATTTATGGACATGAGTGTACTATAAATGCAGGTTGGAGATTAAGAGATAAGATAATGATGTTATGTAAACCAATGTTAAACAAATCAAATTAGGCTTCGGGAGAGTTATATATGATAATTCGTTCTGTGTGAGGGGGCTGCCGCCCCCCTCAACCCCCCGTTTCATTAATGCACCTATATTTATATAAAATTTAATTCGGTTATTAAAAAATAATTCTGTTATTAAAAAATAATTTATTAAAATTATTATTTAAAGAAATTATCTTTTATGATAATGCCGACGATTTCCATATTAGAGAAGTAGTATAACACGAAATATCCAAAAAAAAGTCCATTTTATTCTCAATATAAAAAAAAAAAAAAAAAAAAAAAAAAAAAAAAAAAAATACGATTTTTTTTTCGTTAATAATAATAATAAAAAAAAGAAATAAAAAAGAAATCGATAACTTTGTTTTAAATTATCGCAGATCGATGTTTCAACCATTCGTTTCAAAGGTATTGGCGAGCTCTTTTGAAGGATACCCATCATGAAAATTTACTCCCCTCGAGGGGAGACTACCTCGCCCAGGGGGGAGGCGAGGCTCCTACACCTACATACACAAAAAAAAAAAAAAAAAAAATCCCAGTTGACTATCTCTATTACAAAAAATATATATTCGTTTCATTTGGTTTAGTGCTGTCTATAGACGTTAAACTCTACTTACCTGGAATTTCCCCCATAGACGTAATGTATTAGAATTGTCTTGATTGCCCCTGTACACGAACCATTTGCTTGATCTTAAAGAAAAGCTTACTGTAGCATCCTTATATGATACACATTCAGAATACCAAGTTTGGAATGTCTGCTACTATTTGTTCTTGAGATATGCTGATAACAGACAGACGCACACACAGACACACACACCGATACACATAGACATACACACAGACCAACCGCTAAAAACATGATTTTAGTATTCAGGAGACCTCAAAACGTGTAAATAGCAAAATCTCACTTTAGAAAATTTGACCCAAAAACAATACTTCCTCTACGTTATTGGTAAGAGGAAATAAAAATATATTTCTAAAATTATTTTTACAGTTTTAACAATAAACATATATTTTATTGATTTTTATCAATAAATCATAAATATATGCATTTATATAAGTAGAATATTCATTAAATATATGCCCATAAATGAATTTTAACAAAGTTGGCTCTAATGATTGTATATTTCAAAACCCTCAAAAATATGCAGTGCGTTTAACCAAAATTATATTTCTAATTATTTTTATCAAAGTGTTTTAGTTTATAAAAATTAATATTTGACAATTCTTCATATATATATATTAAGGAGAAATTTTATATTTATTTATTGCACAATAGATTTTTTAAAACATTTTGGCACGAATTAATTTGGAACATACTTTCACTTATTGTAACACCAAAAGTCTCAAAGAAAACCACATTGTATTTTCGTATAGCAAACTAGTTTTTCACCAGACTTGTTAACCAATGTTTATTAATATTATTTAATAACACTGATTTGTATGAATTGTTTTCCGTTAAATTTAACTGTATAAAACTAATATTCAATTAAAAAACTTGTCTTTTGGAGGTTTTAAATGAATACTATTTTATTTTGAAATAACAAACCTGTATGATATTTATTACATTTTTATTTAATTTTTAATATTTATTTTGAATGTATTACATTTTTTTAGTTAACGACAACTTTTAATTACAATTACAATTTGGCATATTTACCATCGTGAATTTCTTTTATCTTTATCCAAGCATGAAACCTATCGAAGCGTTCATTTCTGTTATATAACTAACTTTATGCTTAAATGAAATATGAGTTATGTAGTAATTTTCAAAACAACTCTGTTTATTACCTGATCTATAGTTAAAAATTAAAACCGTTCTCAGTTTATTCCGAAAACTTATTACAATTCAAGCAAGCGAAGTTCTTCGGCATGACATCTGCTTGGAAGAAAAGTTCGATATTTAATTAAAAGTAACTTTCAACCAACGAGAAACTTCCTTGAGGTCAGTATAACTCAATGAATATTCCCTGCTCTTTGAAAAGGAAAATGTAAAAAATACGTTTGTAACGTTTAAGATAAGGAACATTTTGAACTAAGAACATTAATAGATGGAAGAAAGAGAAACATTGTTTTGATTAAGTATTTTATTTAAAACTTTTATATATATATGAATATATATATATATATATCATGAGAATATTTATATTTAAAAAATGTTAATAACGGTTTAACTATAAGCATTTTCCCATCTTTTTGAAGCATACTTATAAATTTGTAAATAAGGGCATGAAAATGCGTGTAGGTAATTTTTAATTAAACTGTAAAATTTTGTTAAGATTATAAATTTGGCGTATTTTAAAATTTATATTATTTACATATTATCAGAATTATGTCTTACGTTTAAATCCAAATATTATACTTTATTAAATTATAAATGCATTAAAAACATAAAAACATAAATATTTTAAAGTGTGATGAATAGAATATTAAGGAAAAAAAAAAACTTTATGGACAAAAGTATTTAAACATTCTCAAACTGAAGCATTTTGGGAATATTTAAGGAAATAAGAACCATACTGAAGTAACTAACATGCTATACCTGGTACATTTTATTGAAAACCAAAAGTAAAAGCGTTAACAATTACATATTAAAATAAATAATAATGTTTGCGATCACTCTGTGTAGTAATAATACTTCTAGGCTTTGCAGCTGTAGTATCTTATTATGACGCTATTTCTTATTAGCTCTATTTATATACATAACAATGGGTCTGTGATATAGAAATCACTTACCATTTAAAATTTTAACATTTAACTTTAATAGAAATCTATTTTATAGTTTTATGAAATAATGTCTAGTGTATTCAATATTATTCTTCCATAACCGTTGGCTTTTACTCCTTAATCAATAAGAAAAAAAAAAAAAAAACAGAAAATCTTTTTGCAAGCAAAATACTTGTGATACCATCCGCGTTTGAAAATATCACATGACTTATTTCCTTCCTGTTCTTCGTGACTCAAAGTCTGTAATTGCTTTGCAGTAACATACCTTTTTTTAGTCAAAATTTCCTCATGCAGAACTAAAATTATTTCTCTTTTCAATACATAGGTTGTCTGCGGTTTCTCAATTCTCATAGCTAATTTTGGCGATTTACAATGGTTAATGTACACGACAAGCCTGCTTGATATATTTAAAATTAATAATCAGATGAAAATACAATTTTTCTTGTAACTGTCATTTTTATTTTATGTATTCCTGTCGCAAAGAAATTTAATGACAAACTGTTCCTCTTCGCTTAAAATTGGCAAGAAGCATTACCATTCTCTTTCGAGCTTTCTTGCTAACAAGACATAAAAATGTGATATAGAACATGATATCTGTTATGAGGCAACTTCCCTTACTTTTTTATGCTGTAACATCATGAAATAATTTTTGTACAATTGGTTTCTGCTTCTTTTACGTAAGTTATTGTTTTTTATATCACTGGGTTAAAAGAACCACTTCGTTATTTTATAAAAGGAATATAAATATATCTTTTGGAACAACGTAAATTTTACTTTTACAATTAAGATTTTCCCGACCCCCGTCATTTGAGAAACTTCATTTCTGAAAATGGCAACAGTTCTTGGATAAAATCAAAACGTTTTCGTATATTTTCCTTTTATAATATACAAGGTTTTAAAACCAAAGCAGTGTCACTTTAAGTAACTTTATACATTAACATACTTCTACAGATAGAACAGAATGTTTAAATAATAAATGTATGATGAAATGTGTGACATTTACTGAGTAATATTTAACTGTGCATTCATGAGCGTTAACAAGATTTATTTTGTATAATAAAATGTTTAAATATATAGTGTTACTCTTGTGAAAATTCAAGCAAACATCTTGGAAATTCCGAAAAATATATTGTACTGCTTCAAAAAAGAAACAAATCAATATGGGGTTTCATCTGCACTTTAATTTAGAACTTAAACACATTATATTCTAATTACCGTAATTTCTGGTAGATAACCCGCAGGTAAGATGTGTCATTTCTCCACCAGAAATTTTATTTAATAGAGAAATCTATAGTTTATCTAAGGAAGAGCTTGTACAATTATAAATTTATTCATCAATTGAAATTTCTGGTGCAAAACTGGATTATATAACCTGAGGGGTATCTACCAGAAATTAATGTAATTAATTTACATCCGTAGATGTGTCTCTATTTTTGTAGCCTCTGTAATACCATCATAAAAACGTTAGTGAACGACCGCATGTTGCCAACGTTCGACTGATCGTTCTTAATTTAGAATGGTTTTGACCGTTACACTTATAACTTGAGACTTCCAACTATATTATTCATATGTGTTGCGTATTTATAACATTTTGATCATTAAACGTCTAACATGTTGCTACCCACTAAAACTACAATGGATGAAGTAGACACGAATCCAAAATTTTGCATAATTACCTCTACTACTAAACTAAGAAGGACTTAATGTGCAGCTGTTTTAAGACAGAGATGGAATAAACAGTTATTTTTCAGCAATAGGTTACATAGTTCAAAACTTTCTTCAGTAATAGGCTCTAAAACAAAATCTATTATTTATAACCTATTTTTGCTTAGTTCAGATATGATTAATGAGGGTTCAAATCATTTCAAAATGTATAATATATACACGTACCGTGTATAGTGGATACAGTTTATAATATTCAGCCTTAATACTTTCGAATAGTAATTTTTATTTCATTTAATAGTAGAATTTCTGATATTTAACCATATCACTATACCTTAGAAAAGGTCATTTATACTTTAGGTACAAAAAAATTAAGCCCCCCACCCTAATATTTTTGGAGTTTTTTTTTTTTTTTTTTTTTTTTTTTTTTTTACTCTAGAGAACACAGCTTGAGGTAAGATGAAGACGCGATATGCATTATTATTTTCAGCAAGTTAAAAAGTGTCTGGCGTCCACCTGTACCCCTAGTCAGAGTGATGGGGTTAGATGGACAAAAATCTGTATTACAAAATAGTGCTTGTCAAAATATAAATAGTCGTTCACTGATGATCGTGTCGAGTGAGCTATTCACTTTGCGCCTGTATACGTCAACTGATAGTTTCAAGTTTAATTCAAATAATTTATATATATATAGGGTGTTTTATGGTTCTTGGTAAAAATTTTATGGAGTCATAGAACGTATCTAAACGAATAATTGTTTTCTTACAAATCATGATCCCACTGGATGGATCAATTTTTCCCCACAGTTGGATTTGTGCATGTTTTTTTTTTTTTTTTGGTTTTTTTTTTTTTTTTTTTTCGTGTGTGTGTGTGTATGAATATTACCCCCGTGTTTTTTATATTACGCATTTTAGAATATGAAAAATAAACGTGGATGGGAGGAATCGGAAACCTATAGAACATAGCACTAATATAACTAATTTCTTCTGCGAATTTAAAATATTTTTCAATGTGATTTTATCTATGAAATGTTACGGTAATTATAAGCTAATTTCGCAAAATATAGTAAATTATTTTCATAGAAGCGTTTTTTATCGTTAAACTGGCAGCAAGTTAAATTATAAACTAATTGAAAAAAATAATGGAAAAAAAACCTACTAGTTTTATCATAATGAATGTGAAATAAAGGTAACTGTACCACAATACATTATTCTTCTTGCTTTAAAATTTAATACTTTTTTTTTCCGACTCTTGAGATGATTAATCGATATCTTATTCAAAATAAGAAAAGCAAAATCAGATTTATCTTTAGAAAACTAGAATTTTTTGGAGATTGAAAAATCACGGCTATATATCAATGTCAATAAGTATTCGATTATATTTTATTTCTTATTCAGAGAAAAAGCTTTCAATCTATGTTAAATTAAAAATACTTGATATGTATTTTTTTTTTTTTTTTTTATAAGTAAAGAATATTATTTTCATTTCAAAATCTAATTATTTAGGTAAACATTAAAATTAAATATTATTTCGATTTAATATATTCTAGTGCTTAAACATATTAAATGTTTAGAATTATTAATGTTATAAATATTTATTATATCGAAGTATGCAAATTCCATTTTTTTTCAGGGAATGTTTTAAAATCCCATATAAATGCATATACATACAAAATCTTATTTTTACCATTTCTTGGGTATTACATAGGTGCCAAGTCACCGTTGTTTTAAACATTTTTATAAATGTTTACCTTTTTTTATACATATAAATGTTTTAGGATATATATTTTTTTTTTTAATAAATTTTTGCCTTTTATTTAATTTTATATATAGACATGAAAATATTTGATAAATGTTGCTTTTTAAAAATATTGGTCTTAAATTCGATTTAAAAATTAAAAATATTATCAGCTGTGGTATTATGTATTTAGATATATAATAGCAGAATAGTTGCACTATTTTAATAAACAGATACTAATGATTCTTTAAATTAAGATTAGAATACTTTAAGAAAACATTACGAAAAAGAAAAAAAAAGTGTGATCTGTCAATAATTGACCACAGGCCTGTAATTAACCACTTAAACACAAAAATCTAAAATGCAACAATTACTGACGGAATGTTGTTAAAAATGAAATGATCTGTTAAAATTGTAACTGGTGATTTCTATGTTAGTGAATATGGAGCAATTACAAAGCTTTTTCAGTATTAGCCATGTATTTTGAGGCGTTTAATCCAATCTTAAACATCAAGCTGAATTGGATTTCAAATTTTTTTATTCAGGTGCGCAGGTCATTTATATTTATTTTAAATAAAGATATTAAATTTTATTAATAAACTACATTAACTGCTATCAAAATGTGGTTAATTACTAGATATTTAAAATATTATCAGTGCTAGTAAATGACCAAGTTGATCAACTATTTAATTTCGGACTTTTTAGTAATTGACGAATGTAGTTAATTTCTAAATGTGTAAGAATCTCATTTTTGCAGTGAATGTTTTAATTCGTGAAGGTTTCGATTGTTCGACATTCATAGTGTGTTGGGATCAAATAATTAACGTTGTTCAGAAATTAGGTAGAGTCGCTTTTGAATAAAATCGTCAGGGAAGGGTGAATGCATAAGTGTAGTTAGCATAATACTAGAGATAAGCAATGAGCATTTGGCGAAGGCATGATATTCAAACATAATGGATTGAAATGAAAGTGTATTTAATAAGTCTGTTGCTGTCAATTATTAGCATAAATTAATATTTTTTTTTATATACTTACATAAAAATATAATTAAAATAAATGTATATGTACCAATAGCTTTTAATTTAGGCATTTTTAAACTGGAAATTGAATTAGTCAATTACTAACATGGCTAACAAGGGAGGGTCACCAATTGCTCAAAAGGTATTATTAATACATGTTATATATCATCTTAAAGGTATAACTGAGCTCATTACGAAAATATAAATCTTTATAGAAAATGCGCTCCCAAGCGAGAGTTTTTCATAATTAAAATTTATAAATTGCAGACTCTTTCGTAATGCACTTTGCAGAGTTTCTATCATTATAATCAGTTTTGCAATAGATTATCACTCTAAATACGACTGTACATATTATTACTTAAGTATTTTACTGTTTAAAACTTAGTTTGTAGCAACTTTAAATATACGTACTAAACTATATAAAAATATTAAAGAGAAAAATGCAATAAAAATAAAACAAAGCACTTGTAATTTTTATATAGAAACGAATAAAACGATTAAGGGAGACCGGTGCACAGTGGACCTAGGGTCCACAGTGGACCATCCCTATTTAAATATATTAATATTCGACTCTTTTAGTTCATATGGATACTCATGTATGGCAGCATAGTACTAGTTGTATGCAGTCAAAAAAACCACGTGAGAAAAAGTAAGGTAACCATTTTGAGCAGTTTTTATGTTTTGATCTACTAAAAGTAATTTTTCCACATTGAGATTTTAAAAAATTTATAAAGATTGAACTAGTGACTATAGAAGGAAAAACAAAAGGAAGACAAGATATTGCTGTTTCTAAATTTCTAAAAATTATTAGCATATTTATAGTCTATATATTATTTTATTATTATTATCAGTTTTACTCTGGCATGGGGCACAGTGGACCGCCTCTATATGGGGCTCAGTGGACCACCTTCCAACGTGCCTAAAAGTACAAATTATATTTAATACTTATATTTATTTTAGTTAAATTTATAGATACAAATATCATGTAAAGTATTAATATCTTAAAGTAATAAATATTTTAATAGTATAATAAAATAAATAAAATGAATAAATTTCTGAAAAGAATAAATATTTGAATAGTAACATAATCATTATTAATATCTAAATTTATTAACTATTTGAATTATATAGCATTAATAAAAGAAACAATATCTAATTTAATAAATAGTAGGAATAATTTATTATTATTTTTGTTTTTAGAGATCGCATGTGAAAAGTAAATGTAGCGTAATATATTTTAGTTAAATTTATCCTACAAGTAAAATGTAAATTAATTATATCTCAAAATAATTAAAAATATAAAATATTTGAATAGTAGTATACTATTTATTAATGTTTGGATTAAAAAAAAAAAGAATTATATAATACTAATAAAAGAGTAAAAATCAATTATCTATTTTAACTTAATAAATTTTCTAACTGAGATTTGATTTCTTATTTGTTTATTTTAGTTTAATTTTGGTTATTTTATTTAATGAAAATGATTGAATTATGTTCTTTAGACTAGAATAGTACCAAAAACTAATTTTAGAGAGAAGAAAATAAAGTAATTTATAATAATTTAATATAAACAAATGAGGCTGGTCCACTGTGCCCCGGTGATGGGGCACAGTGATCCACTTTGTGAGTGCTCACAATTTGATTTTTTTATTCATAATGTAAATATTGTTATAAAACATTAAGACATATCAAGAAGAGTTTAGAGATTATTTGCTACTTTTTTAAAGTATATTGCTTTTCTGTTTTTGGTGAAAAAAAAAAAAAAAAGAATTTAAAAGTGGTCCACTGTGCCTCGGTTTCCGCTGTTTTCCCCCAACTTCTCAAAATAAGTGGTAATTAACACGATAAACCATCTCAAAACTGAATACAATGATGGAAACTTTTGAAAGTACAGTATTGCAGAGTCTGTAATATTTACAAATTTTAACTGAGAAAAACTCACGTTAGGAGGCACATTTCCCACACAATGGATACTTTTATAATAAGCTCAGTTAGACTTCTAAAAGAATATAATACATGTATAAATACTTTATGAATAGTTGAGATATTCTTTGCAAGAAACGCAAAGCTTTACATGAGTATAATTTTTTTTTACCGATATACAAATTAGAAGTTTTATACATTTCGGTGTATAGGCTCAAACCATTTCATTTTAGTAAGTTCACTTTAGTTCACTTTAAAATATTAAATTAACTACAACATAGAAAAAACAACAACAGATAATTGTTTGATATTGTAAACTTAGAATATGTAGTTCTTTTACAGGGGCGCACAAAAAAAACTGGATGTATGACGATCAATTAAACGACATATGCGTGAAAAAAAAAAAAAAAAAGCTGTATTATATATATATATACTAGCAAAGCCCCGGTTCGGGAGCAAACCGAAATCCGAATGCGGTAAAAATTCCAAAACAAAACTCGAAATGTACAAAACTCGGCCTGATGCTGCCTGCGTGGCAATAGATCAAAGTTTAAGAACGAAACCGCTTTTTAATTCATGAAATCAATGAAGGTAGTGAATCAACGAAGGTTTTTCTCGCTTCGCTGGTCACTATATTTAAAGAAAACTCTTTTCTATATCGCTTTACAAACAAAAATAAAATTTAAAGAGATCATGAAATTGTTTTAAAGCCCGCTTTGGTTCCCCTCTACCTTCGGCATTCGCAGGCTCTCGGGTGTCTGTCCCTGTTGCTTGTGACAGTAGCTTACCAGTGTGCTTCCATTTGGGTGTTTATTAGATGACAGTTTCGAAAGAGACAGTATCGAAAAAATTGAAGTAGCCATTTTATATTTGAATCCCAGTTACATATGAACAACACTATACGTGATGTTCATAACATTTTTCTTCACGTTATTTTCTATATTTATTTGATTTATTCGATCAACCATAAAATGACAACTATTTCACACCAAATATAATGTTACAATGTTCTATGATCGGCTACATCTATCGCATGAGACAATTATTTTTGTGGTTATAATAGCAGTTGAGTTAGTTAACTGTAGTTGGTATATAGAAAAATAAATAATGAAATACTGAAATATGTAAACCTGATCATGGTACAGCCTTAATGTAGCTCCCCTTGGTGACTTTTGAATTTTTTATGTCACTTTAGACAAAAATACATAATTTACATTTTTATTTTGTTTTGTTTCTTTCTTTTCGTTTTCCTTTCCTTTTCTTTCTTTTCTGTTTTTCAACATTTTATAATTTATTTATATTTTTATGCGCTACTTGGCTTAAAGTGGCTTTTACGAAAGTGGAGGCCTTGGCGAAAAATGTCCGATCTATTTCAGCAACAAAATTTTAAAAATTACCCAGGATTATCAATAAGTAAAGCTCTTTAATGTAAAGCTGAATTAGCTTTCATGCCAAGCGCGATTCATCTATTTAACATACTATTTAAACAAAAAGGGGGGGGGGGAATCAAAATTGAGGTATATTATTTATTTTATTTATTTAATTTAATTTTTCTTTACTCCATTTTCATATTTTCATTTTTTCATGTGTAGGAGCAAATTTAATATTTAATATTTTTTTTTTTTTTTTTTCTGCGTTAAGCATATTTCATTTTATGTTGGAAAAAAAAATATTTTTTTTTTTTTTGGCAACATTTAAAAATTTAAATTTCCATTTTTAACACTTTCAAACGAGGTTGAAAAGTGTTTATGACTTCGGTTTGTCTGTCTGTCTGTCCTTCCGTCTGTCCGCGCTCTAACTCCCGTAAATATTTATGGAATTTCTTGAAACTGATATACGTTTATCCAAGTTTACTATCGGACGTTCCCTATTGAAAATGGAGTTTATACCTCTACTGGTTTGTGTACAGGGACACCCGAAAGTATTTCAAAGCATTGTGTTCTATGACAGGTATTTCTATAAACCATATTTTCATACCTTTACTATAGACATATATTAATGAAATTGAAATATGTTATTCACGTTCACTTTCGGATATTTATATAAACCATATTTTCGGGTCTGGTACGATTTTCCGACACTCAGTTTCCCGACGCCACTTTCCCGACAGGTACGGTTTCCCGACAGCTCACATTCCCGACAACTCATTTTCCCGACAGGTACGGTTTCCCGACAACTTACTTTCCCGCTCTCCCGACAGGTACGTTTTCCCGACAGCTCACTTTCCCGACAGGTACGGTTTCCCGACAACTCACTGTCCCGACAGGTACGTTTTCCCGACAACTCACTTTCCCGACAGGTACGTTTTCCCGACAGCTCACTTTCCCGACAGGTACGGTTTCCCGACAGGTACGATTTCCCGACAACTCACTTTCCCGACAGGCACGTTTTCCCGACAGCTCACTTTCCCGACAGGTACGGTTTCCCGACAACTCACTTTCCCGACAGGTACGTTTTCCCGACAACTCACTTTTCCGACAACTCACTTTCCCGACAACTCACTTTCCCGACAGCTCACTTTCCCGACAGGTACGTTTTCCCGACAGCTCACTTTCCCGACAACTCACTTTCCCGACAACTCACTTTCCCGACAGGTACGTTTTCCCGACAACTCACTTTCCCGACAGCTCACTTTCCCGACAACTCACTTTCCCGACAACTCACTTTCCCGACAGGTACGTTTTCCCGACAGCTCACTTTCCCGACAGGTACGTTTTCCCGACAGGTACGTTTTCTCGACAACTGATTTTTCCGACGGCTGATTTTTCTGACAACTCACTTCCCCGACAGTTCACATTCACGACAGCTCACTTTCCTACAACTCACTTTCCCAACAGCTGACTTTCTCCAATGACTTATCTCTCGGTATTCCGCTTGTTTACAGATTTTTTTTAATAAGAAAGAGGATGGATTAAAAAATAATAAAAAAAAATGCTGAATACGTAATTCTATTTCATTATTATTCGAAATGAATTTTAAATAATACTTTAATTTTTATTCAAATAGAAAAAAATCGGATAAATAAATAAAAATATAATTAATAATTAAATAATAATAAAATTAAAAAAATAAATAAATAAAAATAAATTAAATAAATTAAAGTAAGTAAGTAATTGCCGAAACGTCAGTGGAGGCCCTCAGTTGAGACTGAAAACGGTTTTGGGCTCTGTCTGTGTGCTTGTCTGTCTGTCTGTCGTGCGATAGCGGCCGCAAGAATTCCGCTATTGACTTGTAATTTGGTACACATGTTCATGTGCCCCACGGAATCAGCTGTAAAGTTTTGGGTGTATATTCCTGTTGTAATTCGTGTACAGGGACACGCCAAAGTTTTTCTTATCATTGCGCCCTATGGGAGGAATTTGTATGTACCGCGATAGCTGCCACATAAATCCCGCTATTGACTTGTAATTTGGTACGCGTATTCCTAAGCCCAACGGAATAAGTTGTATAGTGTTAGGTGTGTATTCCATTTGTCGTTCGTGTACAGGGACACGCCAAAGTGTTTCTTATCCTTACGGCCTATGGGAAGAATTTGTATGTACCGCAATAGTGGCCACAAAAATCACGCTATTGACTTGCAATTTGGTACACATATTCATGAGCCCAGCGGAATTAGCCGTATAGTTTTAGGTGTGTATTCCATTCGTAGTTCGTGTACAGGGACACGCCAAATTTTGTCCATCATTACGACTTATGGGAAGAATCTGTATGTACCGCGATAGCCACCGCAAAAATCAAGCTATTGACTTCCAATTTTTGCCGAAACGTCAGTTGAGGCCCTCTGTTGAGACTCAAAAAGATCTTTTGTTCCGTCTCTCCGTCTGTCTGTCTGTCTGTCGTGCGATAGAGGCCGAAAAAATCACGCTATTGACTTGAAATTTGGTACACATGTTCATGATCTCCACGAAATTAGCTGTATAGTTTTAGGTGTGCATTCCGTTTGTAGTTCATGTACAGGGACACGCCAAAGTTTTTTTTATCATTACGGCCTATTTGAAGAATTTGTATGTACCGCGATAGCGGCCCCAAAAATCACGCTATTGACTTGCAGTTTGGTACACTTGTTCATGAGCCCAACGGAATTAGTTGTATAGTGTTAGGTGTGTATTCTATTTGTCGTTCGTGTACAGGGACACGCCAAAGTGTTCCTTATACTTACGGCATATGGGAAGATTTTGTATGTACCGCAATAGCGGCCGCAAAAATCCTTCGATTGACTTGCAAATTTGCGCACACGTTCCAGCTTTGCATATAAGTAGCTGTATAATTTTTATTGCAATATTGTTTATAAACTGTGTACATGGACACGCCAAAAATCTTAACATTACGGTGTATGGGGTGAATTTCGTTTAAACGCATTTTAATATCATTACTTTGCAATGAAGAAAATGAAACTAGCGTATGTGAGTAAGATGCTTAAACTTATGTTGTTTGAAGAAAATATGTGCTCTTAAGCTTTCTAATTAATGTACAGGACCTTACAAAAGTGTTCTGACAATGTCACGTATTCCTCCAAACGATGTTAAATTTGAAACAATTATTAATTTTAAACGTAAAATAAGCTGAATAGTTTTTACTGATGTATATAATGTTTATTGTTTGTTTACAGAGACACACAAAAGAACTTCGTAACATTAGAGCCTATGGAGAAATTTTTATTTAAGCGCGCACTTTAATGCGTTTATGCTGAATTGAACTTAATAAAATTAACATACATTATAAAGATGCTTAAAATCATGTTTACTCTTAAAAAACATTATGTATAGACTAAATAATTTATGGGATCACCCAAAATAATTCCGAGTATGTACTGTAATCATCCAAATGATGTCAAATTAGTTGAAAAATTAACGAGTTATAATTAAGTAGGTTTATTCTTATTATTGGCGTTTATAATGACTGTGGCTACTTTTCCGGGATACATAAAAGAATTTCGTACTATTACGGTCTATAGTCGGTATTTCTTAAAAAAGTTATTTTAACTTGGTTACACCCCATCAAATTTAATGAAATTTTATTAGAATTTTAAAAGCATGATTTCCTGTTGAAAATTGTGGGCATATAGAATTGGAAATTAGTTTAAAGATTACGCAAAATATTTCCGATATGCTATGTAATTTTTTTTGTATGAAATTTGGTATTTATGAATTTCAGGGAAATAATTCAAGATCGTCGTTTATTAAGAATACATATTGTTGCGTACTTGGACGTTCGTAAGTTGTCAGAGAATGAAAGGTGAAGCTTGCAAAAATTCAGTGATTTATTCACAAAAAGTTCCAAAAAAATACTTGTCTATAAACCAAGTATCAACTTCAATTTAACCAGTAAACACAGCCTAAACAACAGCCGTTAACAGCAAAACATCAGTACAAACTGTTTAGCAATAACGCATAAAGCATGTCTCATCCAAAGAGGCAGAAAGTAAAGTAAGCATTTGACGAAACACACAGATCTGAGACTGACCGCCTTGGCGAAAAAAATGCTCCTTTTATACTTTTCTATCGAACACAGACTGTTCTGGAAAATTCTCGTATCTCATCAGCCAATGAGATTAGAGCTTCCATATTTAGTATATCCCTAATAAGGATTTTATCGCCAAGGTAGCCAAAAAAATTGCCAAGAGGGGAAACAGTCGCCAAATTTGGCGCCAAATTCATTTCTTCCCTTATTGAAGCTTTTTAATGCGTTTTTAATGAAAAATTAGGCTATTTTAACGTTAAAACGACTAGAAATGCACAAAATTAGCATCTCATCAATTTACTAAACCTCTTTGAAAGAATTTATATAAAAGAATACGCAATTATTTACAATTCCGTTACACTTTATATGATATACAAATAGGTATACAAAGAGAGGTATAGCGGGGGGTTGAGGGGTGCGGCAGCCCCCCCCTGTGGAATGTATCTAATTATGGTAACAAGTCGATCGAATCAATATATACTATTATATAATAAGGAATAAATAAAAATGACCTTTTGAAGAATGTCTGATGCAAATAGGACGTTGAGGCTCCTGATCTACAGATCCACAAGTTAAATAAATTAGTTATTTAATTTTTGAAGATTGTTGGTAGATTATTGTTAGAGAATAAGAATTGGGGCTTAATAAGTACTGTAGTCTAAGTAAGAGGAAGCTGAGTGGATGGTAGCTTTTTGAATCAGTGGGTTCTTATTTTACTGTCCAAGTTGCTATCTCAACGACAAGAGAGTACAGTTTTTTTGTTTACTGAATTTTTTAGATCATGTGTACTTAATTTTCTGGTAAGTTTTTAAGCTAAATTCGTTAAGTAAAGGAAAGCAAGGAATTAATTAATTAATTAGAATTAAGCAAGTAAATAAAAATTGGTGCGGGTCAAAACTTGATGAGTACTAAAAAGAAAAGTGACAGGAAATAGTTGAAGGCTTAACAAGGAAAGTATTACCCCCACAATTGAGAATAGAAGTGCGTGTCAAAACTAGATGAGTACCAAAAAGACTAAGTTGCCGGGAATTGTATGCTGTGCGACCTGTTATGTCCTGCACTCTGGATAATATTGTACAAATTCAGTAAAGGTAATTAACATTATGGTTGCTTTTTGACACGCATTCAAACCTGTGACATTAAAAGAAGGTATTACTATACTTCCTTTGAAACCTTTGGACGGCCCCTGCCTGCCTGGGCTCGGCCAAGCTTAACGGGTTGGATGCCGTCCGCCGGAGCGAATAAATCGCCAGATCATCGCGTGGAAGCTGCTGGGCAGCAATGTAACTAGAACGCCAAAGCTCAGGAATTGCAGCATGCTCCAGATGTTAAGGAATTTGGAATAAGTGCACTAACTAGCTGAGAGTCGAAATAACCGGAATTATACAAAATTAAAACAATTTTGAATATAGGCAGGGAGGAAAAAAAAACGCTGGGGGAGCCGCTAAAGTTAGTTGTGCACACAATAACTAAAGCCGAAATAGGAGGCCATTTGGAAAGGGGAATGGGGACAACACTTATGATTTGAGAAAGACAAGCTGAACGAGGGAGGAACAATGAGATTATAATAATAATAATAATAATAAAAAATAATAATTACGTTAGGCCACTGGGGGATGGAAGATAGTTTTGGGCGCATAGCGAAAATTTTGAAGTTTTTGAAGTGGCAAGGCCTAATCCTAATTCGGAGGGAAATTACTATGCGCAGGGAGGCGGAATGGAGAAGAGAAAGAGGGACCATCGCAATTTTGATCCACCATGGGGGGATGGTTCCCCGCGTTGGTAGCCCTACGACTGCTAAACGACCCCATCGAGCACTTGACGGTGCATCACAGATTAACGAGGACCAGACACCGCCACACCCTCGTAAAAAAAAAAAAAAAAAAAAAAAAAAAAACCTTATACTTTGTATAAGGAAGAAAAATTTTAAAGAGTGCATTTTCACCGTGTTCTGAGCTTTTTTGAACATGGCATCATATTGCCACTTATTGAGAAACTTTATGCTTCATGATAATTAATTTCAGAAGTAAGAGTTTATTTTATCGCTCTAATCAATATATATATATATATTTCCCCCCTAATCTATTTCTTAAATCCATGATAATTTTGTAGCTTATTATTGAAATGCAGATCCATTTTCCACAAACTGACAACTTTTATGTTTAATAACACAATAATTTAAAAATTCATGATTCTCTGCCAATCAAAAAAATGTGCCTTATTCAAAGAGGTTTACCAAAATATGCAATAATTTCCTAACCTGTTACTGAAATGTAGAAGTATTTTGCTGCTAACAGTCCAAACATATGTTTGATGAAGCAACATTTCAGAAATATTCTTATTTTGCTGCAAATCGATGGAACTCAACCATTTTTTCAAGGTTATTTACATTGAAATATGTCATTTTGCGGCCTAATATTGATATATCAAATTATTTCACTGCTAATGAAAAATATTTAAAAAATATTTTCCATAATGCAAAATTATTTCTCCGCAAAACAAAATAATTCAATTTTATGGCTTTCTTTAAAGGCTATTTACCAAATTACACGCTAATTTTGCAGCTCATCACTGAAATATGAAAACATTCATTGTTCCTATAGCCAGATAAAATTGAAAACTGTCTGCAGACATAAGTATTTGACCAAACACTTTCTGCAAAAAATCTGTGGGGTTATACAAATACATATAAGGGTTAAGGAAATTTTAGAAATTTTGGTTAATATCCGCGTTTGATCGAGGCTTTGAAAAAATAAACACAAGCGAAAAGATACAGTGTAAACAACTAGCGTCTGGCGAGCGCCGAAACTTTTGGATCTGGATGCACTCCACATAATAAATTCGTGTGCATGAGGGATTTAAACTTTTTAGCTTTAATTTTTTTTTTAATTTATTATGAATAACGATGAAATAGAATATCTATAATTACAAAATACTTCTTTTATTTTAAATATTATCTAAATACTTTTTTGACGAAATGGGAAACTTTAAAAATAAAAAATATTTTCTTCAAAAAAATAACAAATATATATATATATATATATATATATATATATATATATATGTATGTATATTGACGCTGGTTGGCTGACCAACGTGAGCAATTCAAGCCTTGCAAGGAAGAAGTAAATACCGCATCACGGTATTTTGGCCGAAGAAAAGCATGCAATTGGCGGAGTAATATAGTTCTATATTTAAAACAACTTTTATAAAAAAATAAGATTTTCCTGAAAAAAAAAACGAAGACATTACTAGATTAAAAAAGATCCCATTAACAACATATATTAATTAAAATAAAATCGTTCGTGCCGTTTCAGAAATATTTTTCATGATTTTATTCCATTACACAATCGTTTTTCCCCATTTAGCTTTTGAGATTTCATATTTCAAAACATACTGTACGTTGAAATGTAAAAATTTCAGGATAGATTAAGACTGAATATAAAAGACTATTTTGAAAAGATTAGAACTAAATATCGCATATTTGCTGAGATATTAAGTGTCGGCTTTTACAAATCTCTTTGATGTCATACTAGCCGTATATATGAGTTCGCAGCGTTCCGTTCGTCCTTCCGCTTGCGTCACTCGAAAAACTGCCTTTTTTCATGATCAAATCTTAAAAAATTGTTCAAAAGTCAATAATTGCCCTACCATAGCAACGCATGGAAAAGAGAAGATAAACGTGGAGGACGAAGAAACGAAAAATTTCCGTAAATCAAAATCCGAAAGATGCCCTAATTTTCAAATCAGTGTAAGATATACTCATTTTCAAATATGCCTAGAATTGAATAACATCAAATAGGATTTGGTTGATGAATTGCATTTATGATTCATTCGCTCGTAAAATAAGAATTAAAAACTTTAAAAACACACTTTTATTTGAAAAGCAGTTGTTTTCGGGCACTAGCCGGTTCGCGATGCATGAAAAACTGTCCGAATTAAAATCCGATTCGGTGGCGCCCTCTCCTTAACAGTTTCAGAACCTACAACAGACTGTTTGATCGCCGTACAAACACCTTTTAAATATCGGACCGTAGCAATCCCTCGTGTGAAGGTGACTGCGAGCCTTCATCCGTTTCATAACCTGGAACAATATGTTCACCCACGATACAAAGAACATTTGAAAATTCTGACGACTGGAAAGTCCTCGATGGAGATTGCGGCGTCCTTATCAGATTTGCCAGTGACTTTGCACATTTGTAAGTATGCGCAGTCGATTCATCACACTCCAAAAAAAAAAAAAAAAAAAAAATTGCCGCCTCCCCATCTATCCTGTAATTTTTTCAGAGGTGAATGAGGAGGCGGCAAAAATTTTATACATTTGAAATTAAAGCACCGTTTACACGTCTTTCAAGGGGCTGTCGTAAAAGGTCGTATTAATGAAAATACGAAAAAGGGAAATAAAAATAATTACAAGGTAAAAAGAACTTTTTATATACCATGTTTTTAAAATGTTCCGTTGAATCATATAAACGCTCCCGATGTCTGCAGGGAGCAGAAATAATTAGCTACAAGTATTAAAAAAATGCATTGTCATCGTGTTCTGGGTTATACTAAAAGTGTCAAATGCCTACCTAGTCAAGAAGTTAGCCAAATTAATTTTCTTTTGAATTACATAAACGCTGCCGAATGCAGCAGGAACCCAAAACATTTGTCTAAAAGTATTAAAAAATGCATTATCACCGTGTTCTGAGCTATTCGGAAAGTTTCAAGTGTCTAGCTAGTCGGGAAGTTATATGATTGTTGAATCATATAAACTCTACCTAAGGCAGCGGGGACCCGAAACAATTGAGTAAAAGTATAAAAAAAATGCAATGTCACCGTGTTCTGGGCTATTCTGAAAGTTTCAAATGTTTAAATGTCTAGCTAGTCGGGAAATTATATGGCTGAATATCACATAAATGTGCATTTTAGTGTTTCAGGTCTTTATTATTAATTTTAAGCAAATAAATTGTAAAATTTTAATTTTATTCTTTAGAAGTACCTTTTTAAAAAAGCATCCAATCATAAAATGTTAGTTTATAGCAATTTCAGTATTTTTTAGAAAATTTTTAACCTTAAAATCGTCATTTTCGTGACTGTCTCCAAGACCAAATGTTTACATACAAAGTATGTTTTTTACTAAGAAAAATAAAATGATAATTATAATAATTGTTAATTCTTGTAAAAAAAAACTATTTGTTTTCAAAGGAATTTTTTTTTCTTTTTAATTACGTTAATTTTCATGCATGAGTAATTAAAATGCTTGTATGCAAGTCTTGACGTCATTTTCGTGACACGTGAAAATAACTTCATATATCATCAAGGGATGGTGCCACCATTCACTTTTTTTAAAGTTTAAGATCAGAAATCAACATTGACGATATGTGAAGAAAAAAATTTTCAAGAAAATTAAAAACAGGTAAGAGTTAACATTATTTTGATTGTTTACATGCTGTGCGTATTTTTATTGCTTGTCATTTTCGAGACGCATAAAAAATAAAAAAACATTGTTATAAAATTTAGAACAAAGTTTTATTTCAATATAGAATGACGACCAGAAGAAGGAAATGTGACGATATCGGCTTAGTGAAAGCATGTTTATCTGTACAGAACGAATTATTGACGATCTGTCATTTTCGTGACGGTCATTTTTGTGACGTCACGAAAATGACATTTGTTGCAGATTTACTATTTTGTAAGCCCTGGATTTAAATAATTTTTTATTTTGAGTTAAAAGATTTGTTGGTGTAGGATAAGCTTTATATTTAAATATTTAAAGTACTTTCCGGTATCCAGGTAAATATAAAAAAAAATACATACGACATTAATATTCAGATACAATTAAAAAAGCAAACTTTTAATTTTTTTTTTTTTTTTTGCCCCCTTTAAGGTGTCATTCAGAATGTTACTCAAAATATTTTACTTGTGTCATTTATGGCAAGATGCAGAAAAAATAAGTTTGCATGGCCTGAGAAAGAGGATGTCCATGAAATCCAAGTGCCACATATTCTGTGCAAAATTAGGAATTCTCCTGAACCTGCTTCAAATAGATATTTTAAACTTCAGGATGAAGATTTTAATAATGTTCAAAATGCTTTTTCTGAATTTAATTCAGTTAATCATTAAACTTGTAACTACAAGGATTTTAATACAATAAAATTGCTTGATATTCTCATTATTGCTCTTTCTTTTCCCTTCACAATCTTTTCTCTATTGTTCTAATATGTTCCATTTTTA
Organism: Salticus scenicus; assembly: GCA_963930645.1. NCBI lineage: Eukaryota > Metazoa > Arthropoda > Arachnida > Araneae > Salticidae > Salticus > Salticus scenicus. The sequence continues at coordinate 115,419,583 of OZ005653.1, read as the reverse complement.
ATATTATATGGTCCTATTTCATTGACAAACAATGTTATTTCAGTGAAAAATAGTCATTTTGACAAATATTGTCATTTCAGTAACAAACAGTCGTTTCAGTGACAAGCATTGTGATTTCAGTGACAAACCAGTCATTTCAGTGACATCATTTTTTGACATCTTTAAATGCTATAATTAAAAATTTAATGCAAGTAAACTAATTATTTCCAGTTTATAGTCAAGAGGTATGCAGTCTATGATATTTCCCATTGATATAATTTATGTTTATAAAAAATTAAATTTAAATTTATTTTTATTTATTTTTTTTTTTTTTTTAATTTAAAATTTTGGGTTTTTTTATTTTATTTTATTTTTTAAAATGGGAAGAACTTTTTAGAAAAGCCTAAGTCTTGTATTTTTTAATGAATCTGAACCACAAAAAAAAAATTTTTAAATGGTAATTTAGATTTTATAAGATAATTAAAATTATAAATTTTTATTGAAAAATTGCAATAAAATTTTTAAAAATTATGATCGATCTCTGTCAAACTCAGAATTTATTTAAGATGTACTTACGGACTTATTTTAAAAAATTCAAATTAAAATACAAAGTTTAAAAAAAAAGTTTTAAAAAATCCAAAATGCACACTTATGTGATATTCAGCCATATGATTTTTGAATCATATAAACGTTACCGAAGGCTACAGGGACCCGAAACAATTGGCGGAAAGTGTTAAAAAATGGATTATTATCGTATTTTGAGCTATTTTAGCTTCTAAGTTTCAAATGTCTAGCTAGTTAAAATAAATAAATTAATATTAAAATATAAATAAATTAATATTAAATTAATATAATTAATTATTAAATAAATTTTGTGTTGAATCATATAAACGCTACCGAAGGCAGCAAGTACCCGAAATAATTGTCTAAAAGTATTAAAAATGCATTACCTTGTTTTGAGCTATTCTAAAAGTTTCAGATATCTAGCTAGTCGGCAAGTTAGTTTAAAAAATTCTGTTAAATCATATAAACACAGTCGAAGACAGCAGAAACCTAAAACAGATAACTAAAAGTATTAAAAAATGCATTGTCACTAGGTTCTCAGCTATTCTGAAAGTTTCAAATGTCTGGCTTGTCGGGAAGTTAGTTAAAAATCGATTGCAATATTTGTACTGGACACACAAGCAAACAAGAATCGAAGTTACTAAAATCATAGCAAAAATATTTCTTCATATTTAATAACACTGTAGCAAAATTTATGTGGAACACTGATTAACAAAGTTTTTAAAGATACTAATATATATTAAATTATAGTAGAATTCATAGTTAAAAAGAATAAAAGATAAAACAAATAAAATAATGAAAAACTGAGTTTCCGGCAAATGAGTTGGCAGGAAAATAGGCTGTCAGGAAAGAGAGCAGTCTGGAAAGAAAACTCTGTGTAAAACGCACCTGTCGGGAAAGTGAGTTCTTGGGCCGTTTTGTACCTGTAGAGAAAGTGAACTGTCATGAAAGTGAGTTGTCGGAAAACTGTCGGGAAAGTGAGTTGTTGGGAAAACGTACATGTCGGGAAAGTGAGCTGTCGGGAAAGTGAGTTGTCGGGAAAGTGAGCTGTCGGGAAAGTAAGCTGTCTGGAAAGTGAGCTGTCGGGAAAACGTACCTGTCGGGAAAGTGAGCTGTCGGGAAAGTGAGTAATCGGGAAAGTGAGTTGTCGGGAAAGTGAGCTGTCGGGAAAGTGAGTTGTCGGGAAACCGTAACTGTCGGGAAAGTGAGTTGTCGGGAAATCGTACCTGTCGGGAAACCGTACCTGTCGGGAAAGTGAGCTGTCGGGAAAACGTACCTGTCTGGAAAGTGAGTTGTCGGAAAACCGTACCTGTCGGGAAAGTGAGCTGTCGGGAAACCGTACCTGTCGGGAAAGTGAGTTGTCGGAAAACCGTACCTGTCGGGAAAGTGAGCTGTCGGGAAACCGTACCTGTCGGGAAAGTGAGTTGTCGGGAAAACGTACCTGTCGGGAAAGTGAGTTGTCGGGAAAACGTACCTGTCGGGAAAGTGAGCTGTCGGGAAACCGTACCTGTCGGGAAAGTGAGCTGTCGGGAAACCGTACCTGTCGGGAAAGTGAATTGTCGGGAAAACGTACCTGTCGGGAAAGTGAGCTGTCGGGAAACCGTACCTGTCGGGAAAGTGAGTTGTCGGGAAAACGTACCTGTCGGGAAAGTGAGCTGTCGGGAAAGTGGCGTCGGGAAACTGACTTGTCGGGAAAGTGAGTGTCGGGAAATCGACCTGATCCCATTTTTGTACCTTTACTGTAGACATATCTTAATGAAATTGAAATATGTTATTCAAGTTCACTATCGGACGTTAGCTATTGAAAAAAAAAGTTCATATCTCTTCTGGTTTGTGTACAGGGACACTCGAAATTATTTCAATGCATTGTGTTATATGAGAGGTATTTCTATACACCATATTTTCATACCCTTACTGTACACAAATCTTAATGAAATTGAAATATGTTATTCAAGTTCACCATCGGATGTTTCCTGTATAAAATGAAGTAAGTACCACCACTGATTTGTGTACACGGACACACAAAAGTATTCAAAGCACTGCGTTTTATGAGAGATATTTCTATAAACTAAATTTTAATAACTTTACTTTGCACGAAGATTTATGAAATTGAAAAGTGTTATTTATAAGCACAAAAGAAAATACTTTGAATAGAATATAGCATGATTAGCATTAGATTTAGAGGGTGACACAAAAGTATTCAGTTATATAAAGAGCTACTAATAAATATTTGCTGAAGTCGTACTTTCGTTTACATTAAGCGTTTTTAACACTTTCTAACATTTTTAGCACTTCCGAATAATGTTGAAACGTGTTAATGACTTCGGTTTGTCTTTCTGTCAGTCCGTCTGCCTGTCTGACTGACTTTCCGCGTTCTAACTCCCGTAAATATTTGTAAAATTTCTTGAAACTGATATATCTTATTCCAGATCCCTATCGTATGTTCCCTATTAAAAATGGAGTTTATACCTTTACCGTTTTGTATACAGGGACACTAGAAAGTATTTCAAAGCATTGTGTTCTATGAGAGGTATTTCTATAAATCATATTTTCATACCTTTACTGTACACATATCTTAATGAAATCGAAATATGTTATTGAAGTTCACTATGGAATGTTTCCTGTATAAAATGGATTAAATGCCACGACTGATTTATATACAAGGGCACCCGAAAGTATTTCAAAGCATTGTGTTTTGTGAGAAGTATTTTTATAAATCATATTTTCATACCTTTACTGTACACATATCTTTATGAAATTGAAATGTGTTATTCAAGTTCACTATTGGATGTTTCCTGTATAAAATAGATTAAATACCATCACTGTTTTATATACAAGGACACTCAAAAGTATTCTAAAGCATTGGGTTCTATGAGAGAGATTTCTATAAATTAAATTTTAATAACTTTACTTTCCACGAAGTTTTAGGAAATTGAAATATGTTATCCCAGCAAAACCTGGGATGATGGCCAACACGAGGCCAAGTTTTGGCTGCCAACAATAACAGCTGCTGGCCCGTTGGGGGAAAAAGTTAAGGTGCCGAAGGGAATATGTTACGCCGGCCATCAGGTGGCCACATTCAGGTGGCCACATTTATTTAAGATGTACTTACGGACTTATTTTAAAAAATTCAAATTAAAATACAAAGTTTGAAAAAAAAGTTTAAAAAAATCCAAAATGCACACTTATGTGATATTCAGCCATATGATTTTTGAATCATATAAACGTTACCGAAGGCTACAGGGACCCGAAACAATTGGCGGAAAGTGTTAAAAAATGGATTATTATCGTATTTTGAGCTATTTTAGCTTCTAAGTTTCAAATGTCTAGCTAGTTAAAATAAATAAATTAATATTAAAATATAAATAAATTAATATTAAATTAATATAATTAATTATTAAATAAATTTTGTGTTGAGTCATATAAACGCTACCGAAGGCAGCAAGTACCCGAAATAATTGTCTAAAAGTATTAAAAATGCATTACCTTGTTTTGAGCTATTCTAAAAGTTTCAGATATCTAGCTAGTCGGCAAGTTAGTTTAAAAAATTCTGTTAAATCATATAAACACAGTCGAAGACAGCAGAAACCTAAAACAGATAACTAAAAGTATTAAAAAATGCATTGTCACTAGGTTCTCAGCTATTCTGAAAGTTTCAAATGTCTGGCTTGTCGGGAAGTTAGTTAAAAATCGATTGCAATATTTGTACTGGACACACAAGCAAACAAGAATCGAAGTTACTAAAATCATAGCAAAAATATTTCTTCAAATTTAATAACACTGTAGCAAAATTTATGTGGTACACTGATTAACAAAGTTTTTAAAGATACTAATATATATTAAATTATAGTAGAATTCATAGTTAAAAAGAATAAAAGATAAAACAAATAAAATAATGAAAAACTGAGTTTCCGGCAAATGAGTTGGCAGGAAAATAGGCTGTCAGGAAAGAGAGCAGTCTGGAAAGAAAACTCTGTGTAAAACGCACCTGTCGGGAAAGTGAGTTGTTGGGCCGTTTTGTACCTGTAGAGAAAGTGAACTGTCATGAAAGTGAGTTGTCGGAAAACTGTCGGGAAAGTGAGTTGTTGGGAAAACGTACATGTCGGGAAAGTGAGCTGTCGGGAAAGTGAGTTGTCGGGAAAGTGAGCTGTCGGGAAAGTAAGCTGTCTGGAAAGTGAGCTGTCGGGAAAACGTACCTGTCGGGAAAGTGAGCTGTCGGGAAAGTGAGTAATCGGGAAAGTGAGTTGTCGGGAAAGTGAGCTGTCGGGAAAGTGAGTTGTCGGGAAACCGTACCTGTCGGGAAAGTGAGTTGTCGGGAAATCGTACCTGTCGGGAAACCGTACCTGTCGGGAAAGTGAGCTGTCGGGAAAACGTACCTGTCGGGAAAGTGAGTTGTCGGAAAACCGTACCTGTCGGGAAAGTGAGCTGTCGGGAAAACGTACCTGTCGGGAAAGTGAGTTGTCGGAAAACCGTACCTGTCGGGAAAGTGAGCTGTCGGGAAACCGTACCTGTCGGGAAAGTGAGTTGTCGGGAAAACGTACCTGTCGGGAAAGTGAGTTGTCGGGAAAACGTACCTGTCGGGAAAGTGAGCTGTCGGGAAACCGTACCTGTCGGGAAAGTGAGCTGTCGGGAAACCGTACCTGTCGGGAAAGTGAATTGTCGGGAAAACGTACCTGTCGGGAAAGTGAGCTGTCGGGAAACCGTACCTGTCGGGAACGTGAGTTGTCGGGAAAACGTACCTGTCGGGAAAGTGAGCTGTCGGGAAAGTGGCGTTGGGAAACTGACTTGTCGGGAAAGTGAGTGTCGGGAAATCGACCTGATCCCATTTTTGTACCTTTACTGTAGACATATCTTAATGAAATTGAAATATGTTATTCAAGTTCACTATCGGACGTTAGCTATTGAAAAAAAAGTTCATATCTCTTCTGGTTTGTGTACAGGGACACTCGAAATTATTTCAATGCATTGTGTTATATGAGAGGTATTTCTATAAACCATATTTTCATACCCTTACTGTACACAAATCTTAATGAAATTGAAATATGTTATTCAAGTTCACCATCGGATGTTTCCTGTATAAAATGAAGTAAGTACCACCACTGATTTGTGTACACGGACACACAAAAGTATTCAAAGCACTGCGTTTTATGAGAGATATTTCTATAAACTAAATTTTAATAACTTTACTTTGCACGAAGATTTATGAAATTGAAAAGTGTTATTTATAAGCACAAAAGAAAATACTTTGAATAGAATATAGCATGATTAGCATTAGATTTAGAGGGTGACACAAAAGTATTCAGTTATATAAAGAGCTACTAATAAATATTTGCTGAAATCGTACTTTCGTTTACATTAAGCGTTTTTAACACTTTCTAACATTTTTAGCACTTCCGAATAATGTTGAAACGTGTTAATGACTTCGGTTTGTCTGTCTGTCAGTCCGTCTGCCTGTCTGACTGACTTTCCGCGTTCTAACTCCTGTAAATATTTGTAAAATTTCTTGAAACTGATATATCTTATTCCAGATCCCTATCGTATGTTCCCTATTGAAAATGGAGTTTATACCTTTACCGTTTTGTATACAGGGACACTAGAAAGTATTTCAAAGCATTGTGTTCTATGAGAGGTATTTCTATAAATCATATTTTCATACCTTTACTGTACACATATCTTAATGAAATCGAAATATGTTATTGAAGTTCACTATGGAATGTTTCCTGTATAAAATGGATTAAATGCCACGACTGATTTATATACAAGGGCACCCGAAAGTATTTCAAAGCATTGTGTTTTGTGAGAAGTATTTTTATAAATCATATTTTCATACCTTTACTGTACACATATCTTTATGAAATTGAAATGTGTTATTCAAGTTCACTATTGGATGTTTCCTGTATAAAATGGATTAAATACCATCACTGTTTTATATACAAGGACACTCAAAAGTATTCTAAAGCATTGCGTTCTATGAGAGAGATTTCTATAAATTAAATTTTAATAACTTTACTTTCCACGAAGTTTTAGGAAATTGAAATATGTTATCCCAGCAAAACCTGGGATGATGGCCAACACGAGGCCAAGTTTTGGCTGCCAACAATAACAGCTGCTGGCCCGTTGGGGGAAAAAGTTAAGGTGCCGAAGGGAATATGTTACGCCGGCCATCAGGTGGCCACATTCGACCGATTAACTGCTGGCAGCCTGCAGTACGATCGGAATAAGTCAGTGGGCCACTGATGGGTCATTGCTGGCAGCAAGCTATCGGTTGAAAAAATATTGTGTTCCACTGTTGACAACCAATAATAGATTAAAAATTGTTAGTGGGCCGGTGTCGGGCCACCTGATAGAAAACATTTTTTTTTTGTATTGTTGCTGGAAGCCTTCAGTGGGCCAGTTGTGGCAAACATAAATAATTATAATACTCCGGTTGTTTTTATTGGCCCTTTATATTTTCCCATTTGGTTATGACTATTATTTTATTTTATTTTATTTATTTATTTATTGTGATACCTTACATTTTATTATGCTAATTTCTATGCATCCAATATTTAATTTGGTTTTGTAGAAACAGAGGCTGATCAAACTATTATTTATTTATTTATTTTTTTTTTAACGCTTTTTTTATTTTGATTTAAAAAAAATGCTTGACTAAATGATTTTGAAATGCAGACATGTAAAAACGTTTAAAAACTCACATTTTCTACTATCGATTTAGTCCAAAGTTCAATTAAGGGATCAACTATAAATTAAAGAAAAGCACATATATTTTGGATCACCCTGTGTCATAAAAAGCTACAAATGACTTGTAACTTTAACACATTATTGCTCTTACTATATACAATAATTGTAAGTTTTTTTAATGAGAAATACACAATTTTTAGGCAGATATATATATATATATATATATATATATATATAAATTATTTGTTTTTTCAAAAATGATTACATTTTTGGCAAATTTTTTGCTTATAACAAGAAGGAATTTCCATAAAATTTTACAAAACTTGCAGAAAAATTGATAAATCATTGAAGAAACATTATTCTTAAACATAAAATTCATATGTGTAATTTTCGAAATGATTTGAGCATTTACATTCATTTTCTTTTTTTTTTTTTTTGCTGAGTGTGCGCGAAAGAAAGAAATTTTTTTATTACGTAAGTCGAAAGCCAGATATCTTGGGTAACTTATACAAAAGAAAGTTTATTTCAATGGAATAAAAATTAAGCAAATTATTGGTAAAAGAACGAGCCAGATTTTAGATATTTTCAACCATGTTACAAAAGTTCATTTCTGTGAAAATCCCCTTTTAAACTCACAGATCGCACTAAATAAATAAAAGTATGTTAGAGTTACAAGTCCAGAAGGATTTTTTCACAAAGAAAAAATTTTGAAACATGGTTGAAAAAATTGGATCTTCAAATTAAATGCTTGGCATGTGAAAAACCCCTTATGAATTTTCAAACCTATATATACCTAAAATCTACCCGATTTTTTGGCAACAACTTGCTTAATTTTTAGTGTATTGAAATGAACTTTCGATATAAATTGCTCAATATTTCTAGGTTTTAACCAATGTGATGAAAATTTTTATCTTTCCGGCAAATTTATAAGCACAAAAGAATGCTTTACATAGAATATAGCATGATTAGCATTAGATTTACAGGGAGACACAAAAATGTTCTGTTATAATAAGAGCTATTAATAAAAATTTCCTAGAATTCTACTTCCGTTTACATTAAGCGTTTTTGACACTTTCTATCATTTTTTTAGTGTGAATATAATTTCAATTTGTGTATCTGACTGTTCTTCTGTTCGTCTGTCTGTTTTTCTGCGCTGTAATTCACGTAAATATTTGTGGAATTTCTTTAAACCGATATATTTTATTGAAGTTCACTATCGGATGTTCCCTATTGAAAAGGGGATGAATACCTTTTCTGGTTTGTGTACAGCGGCACCCAAAAGTATTCGAAAGCATTGTGTTCTAAGAGAGGAGTTTCTATAAACCATATTTTAATACATTTAATGTATAGAAACTTTAATGAAATTTTAATATGTTATTCAATTCCCTATCGGATGTTTCCTATGTAAAATAGAATACATTTCTAACTGGTTTGTGTACAAAAGCACTTGAAAGTATTCCAAAGCATTGTGTTCTATAAGAGTTATTTTTATAAACCAAATTTTAATAATTTTTTATTCCTCGAAGCTTAATGCAATTGAAATATATTATTCGTGTGCACAAAAGAGTGCCTTCTATGTAATATAGTATGGTTAGCATTAGATTTACAGGGCCACACAAAAATAATCAGTTACATTAAGAGCTATTAATAAAAATTTACTGGAATTGCACTTTTGTTTACATGAGCTTTTTAACACTTTCTTATAATTTAGTGGGAATATGATTTCAATTTTTGCATCTGTCTGTCCGATTGTCTACCTTTCTATCTGTTTGTCTCCTGCTCCTATCATCCGTAAATATTTTGAGAATTTTTAAAAAATGATACACTCAAGTTCCCTATGGAATGTTCCCTATTTAAAATGTCATTAATAGGTCCTGTACAACTAGTTTGTTTACAGGGACAACAACAACAACAATAAAAAAAATGTATAACGTTTTAGGACAGAATTTTTTAAAAGTTATATTTAAAAAACTTTCTACTATAAAAATCATAAAAACATTGACAATCATTATTAATATTCTAAAATATTGTTTTGTATAGAATATTATATGATTAACTTTCAGATTTGCAGGACTACAGTAAAATATTCGAGAGATTAAAAGCTGTAATTATAATCTAACGGCTGCATTTTCTTTTGCGTTAAGCCTTTTTAACACTTTCCAAAATGCCTAAGAGTAATTTTAAAATCAATTAGTCTATCTGTATGTTTTTCAGTCCTTCTGTCTGTTGTGAGATAACTTAGGCAAATAATATTAAAACTTATTCGACACAACAATTGCGTACAGTTGGAAAGTGTTACTAATCAATGCGTACTGCATGATTTTTCTTTCTTGTTAAAGCTTTTCCAGGATATTGTTTTCACGTTTTAATTAATTTAAAAATATCTAATTAAAATTTCGTTACAAATAAGATACCGAACGAAAGGGTCATTTTTTCTGATTCCGTCGGTTTAATTAACTTATCGATCGGACAATGAGATTTTTAAAAAATTAAGTAAAGGTATGAAAATCTGGTGACAATTTTTTAAATTAACTTAAGTGTGAAAATATGGTGGAAACAACACACAGACAAAGAGAAGAAAATCAGTCTTAGCCAATCAACTTCCGTCCAGCAGCGGACAAACAGGAAAAAAAAACTGTCTTAACCATTTATATATAGAGATATATATATATAAATTATTTAACTACTTATCTTAATTAAAATTGTTTGACCAACCATTAATTACTAAATGTTTGAAAATTCGAGTGGAATCACTCGAGATTTTTTAAGCTGTACTGTAATACATAATTCAGTAATTTTTATTTTACCATGTATTTAATAACTTCGATTCTTTGTTTGTTTGTTTGTTTGAGGTAACCTGCTATTGAGGTAAAGTTTCCAAATTTTGTAAATCCCTTACTACTATTTTTCGCCACATTTGAATGCCTAATATGACGCTAAGTCAAAGCCCACCTTCGTGGAAATCCAAAACTTTCTTCTGTTTCCACTTTTACTGTAACACTGTGTAGAAACTAGCGCGTAAAGATATAATCAAGTTCTAGTCTACAATCATCAACAATCACTCGTCTTTTACTTTAGTCTTGCGAGTCATTTATAGAGCTTTTGAAGAATTTAGTTCTGCGCACTAAACCAAGGAAATTTTCCAGAATATTCCATAACTCTGTTATTATTGAAGTTAGAGATTCAAAATTTTGGCAACCCTAACTACAAATTTTGGCAAAAATTCGTTCACCAAGTCGCCAAGTTCGACGCCGAATCGCCATATTCAATGCCAAGACAAAAAAACTACGCTGGCTTCTAATTTGCGTTATGGCGTGATTAGCGATAAAAATTTTGCGACAAATGTTGTTGAAGGATAGCCAGAAATCCTTTCTCAATTTTAACTGAGTTAATTATTTTTGTACATTTTTTGTGTCCCGCCACTATTTTTTGCCAAAAAGGACAAAACTGGGCCATCTGTATTCGAATGATTTTCATTGTACTCTTAGCTGTGCATTTGCCAATGAGAGATTCTGTAGCAAGCTGTTGAGTATTACCCCTGAAAAAAACTAGTATATTTGTCTGGACGTCATATATAATCGTAACTTCGTGACTTTTTTGATTCGAGCAGCAGTTTTGTTTTTCTTTTTTGTTTTTTTAAGGAATGTTCGTGGACTAAAAACAGCTTTGTTTATGATACAGTTACATCACACAAAACTATCTTTTTTTTCATAAAAATGTGTATATTCTTATGGTATTATATGGAAGTCATGGGGTGTCCACATCAGATTTTCATCAAGTGTATTATCTGTCTCAGAGCTCAGCGAAATATGATTGACATATATTTGAACATTTTTGGACCATTTGAATTTTATAGCAGAAAGAACTCAGAAATTAATTTAAATCAATTAAAGGTCATGCATTTTCGTGATGTTCTTTTTGTATAAATATTTGATAGATCTCTGTATTATAAATCAGTTTATTTCAGCCGTCAACTGCAAAGCTGATGAATATAAACCTTTTATAATTCCGGAAATTGTATTGGATGACCCTTTGTATAAATACCCCATTTACTTGTACAATTGTATATCTGTAATGGTAAAACTTTTGTAATTTAAACTTTTTATGTGCGCACAGAGAGTGAGGGGAAAATATTTTTATTTTTATTTTTATTTTATTTTTTGAGCTACAAGTATAAAGCCGCGCTTAACTTTATAACATTAAAATGACTAACACTTGAGTTTTTCCATACATGCTCTAGCTCAAGAGGGGGAGGGGGAAAATGAAAGTTGTCGATATTTTAGCGTGTAGAAATTGATTCTTTAACACAGAAGTAGTTTCTAGTCGACGAATGCACTTCATTTAAGGAATACTCAGCCTGTAGATAGAGCTTGTAATTATACGGAATAAAAAAAAAAAAAAAAAAAAAAAAAAAATGTTGCCGGCATGTTATAGTGTAGAAAGTAATTCTTAAAGGCACAAGCAGGTTCTAGTAGACAAATGCACTTTATTCAATGAATATTCAGCGGTTAGACAAAGACCGTAATGATACTGTTATGAAAGTTGGTGACATTTTTGCGTGTAATTAATTAATTAGCGTATAAATTCTTAAAAGAATAAGCCGATTCTAATTGACGATTGCACTTTATTTAATATTTCGGTAAACAGTTGAATAAACCTCTGTTTTTTACAAAAATTAATTTTATTGAAACAATTCAATGAAATGGTCATTTTTACTACAGAGATCAAATAAACATTGTTAAATATACTACAGAGCATAAATTTTGCTAAATCAGGAAAAATCGAATATTTCGAAGTCAGAATGGAATTTGAATTCTTTAAATTTTTATTTATTCCGATTGCTGCAACAATTTTTAGGTGTCAAAGAAATAGAAAATTTGAATGATGTCCAAAATGCGATCTCCAGATATTTTGCTAAAAGTTAATTGGTTTTTATCGATCCAGCATTCAAAACTTGCATGTTGGATAGCAAAAGGATGGTGATAACAAGGGTTACTAAGTCATTGATTAAAAAAGAAAAACTTTTAAAAAAATGGTCTTTTTTAAATTATTGTAAAAAAACGACATTACTTTCCGGTCACCCTAATATTTTCTATAGAAGATTGAAGTTCTTAAGTTACTTCAAATTAATTTACTTTTAACTTATAAATTTTTATAATTCTGTTTTGCATAAAAGAATAAAAAAAAAAATCTGATATTTAAGGAATATTGTATTTTTTCCTACTCATAAATTTGCAAAAATCTTATTATTTCAAAATCCATGTGCAAGGAAATAATTCACGTTTACATTGAAAGACCCAACTGCAGATGATGTATTTTAATTTGTTTTAATAAAAGTATTTGTGATTAGTGTGAAAAAAAATGGATCATATTTGCGAAATATTATTCTTTTGGTATAACATAGGTAATATCTAATATATTATAATGTAGTAAAGGATATATACTTTTTTTTTACAGATAATTTTATATCATTTTAAAATTAAGTTCTTGCTTTCATTTATTCATTCTAATTAAGTCTTATAAACATAAAATAACAAGTTACAATTGAAAATAAAAAAAGAAAAAAGAAAAGAAAAAGAAGTAGAATGGAATAAAGCAATAATTGTCTGGCACTTCCTTTATTTTTCTTTTCTTTTCTTTTATTTTTGCGTGGGCTTTTATAACGAGGAAATATTTTAAATGAATTAGAGAGTTATTCGTCTTTCAATAAAATAATGATAATAATAAAAAAATAAATAAATAAATACATTGTTATTGTTTCAAGCTAAATGAAATTAAATACCAAATAAATAAAGGAATAATAGCTCAAATAATTGCTTAGGTTTCATTAAAACTAATTTACTCTGTACAAATTACATTAAAATTATCTTTAATAACAATCCCAATGCACGTAATGATGTTTTATTAAACTAAAATTATCTTTAACAATAAAAAAAGTAAGATCATACAAATAATTGAGGTTATTTCATTAATTACTTAATTGAACAAAAGGGCTGTATTTCTTATTCATTTAATTCTTTCCTTTTTTTTTTTTTTTTTTTTTTTTTTTTTTAGTATAGAAATGTAATATCTTATAGCAGTCTAGAATTCGATAACTTATGTATTTCGTTTTTTAAAGACACAAATATTTTTATTGGCAAGCTACATGTGTATGCCTATGCAATAAAATACGAATAAATATTTATTTTTTATATAATTTTGCTTGCATAATATTTCAACATCATGGAATAATAAACACGTGTAAATAAAAGAATTCTTAATCAGACAGAAATTAGCTTAATGTTAGGATAAATGAAGATTTAAAAAAATGTTACGTACAAACACAAATATCCCTGAATATATTTGTATGACTAATGTAAAGAACGATACATGATTTCGTACCATATTCTTTAGAAAAATTGCTTTTTGGTAAATATGACATGTACAGGGTGTTTATAATTAAAGTTACGATTTCAAAACGCTATAATTTTAAATCTACCCATCAGAGCGATTTGATATTTTACAGAGCAATCGTGAGGCAGTGAAATTTGTTTGGTTAAAAGAAGAAAGCTCCAGAATGTACCGTTAATTATCCATAAACTATATTTTTCATGAAACTCCTCTTTTTCTCTTTTCACTAAGACTGTTTCGCTGTAAACACGTATTCTTGTTTTTTGCTAAAAAATTGTAGTAAACCCTTACACTCTATTGTTTCGTGCTATTCCATTGTGCTGCTAACAACATTCCTGCATTTGATGAGTCCATTTAGGCGTTTGCCATGACACTACCCTGACAGCGCTATCTATAGGAACATGTTGGAACTAATTTATTCCTTCCCTAAACAAAATTTCATTGCCTCACGATTGCTCTGGAAAAATATCAAGCCGCTCTGATGGGTAGTTTTAAAATTATGGTGTTTTGAAATCGTTGCTTTAATTATAATTCCCCTGTATATGAATTTCATTATGTTTACAGTAACTGTTTAACGATGGATTCAGTGAAAGTGATTATTATAGGTTTTATTACATCCTGTTCATTTTGTAGATGTATAAGACGCTTTTTTATGAAGCAAATAAAATACATAAAATCCTTAATGTTATTTGTAATAAAAAATTTAATTTTGTTTAAGAAAATCATCCAAACATTGTATTACAATAAATAATAAGAGACTATCGATAAACATAACATTTTTTACAACTTATACAATAATATTTAAAATGAAAACATATAACCCGAGACCATCTTTTTCTTTCTTTCTTTTTTTTACATTAAATCTACGTAATGAAAAAAATATAATTTATTATAATGAAAATATTAATAGTTATTAATAATAAAATAGGGTCACGGTAGCCTGGTCGGTAAGATAAGTGAGTTCGTGATCGAAAGATTGCGTGTTCGGTCCTCGAGCCTGCCGAAGACCGTCGTGTACGCTAATGGTGACTGGTGCACGTTAAATTCCGTCGTGGTCGCAAAGTCCTCCAAGTTCCCATCAAAAATTATACCTCTGGGGGTACCGGAACATGGGTTTAACTCGCTCTGATCCGGATCAAAATTCGAGTTCCTGTTGTCTGGCTGGTGCTGCCATCTTTCACCAGCTTGTGGAGCTAAAGTCGTACTTCCTCCCTATGAGGCGCTCCTAATAACGGAAGACGCACCCCTCATGCCTTAAAATATATCCGGATAGTTAACCTTCCGGGGCTCGGAATTTCCGAGTGGCACACGACAACAACAATAATAAAATATTTTATTACATAAATAAATATTAATAAACAAATAAATAAAAAAAAACTTTTTTTTAAATTTAATAATACAAAGTAAAAAGTAAAATACCCGGTGTTGTCTGTTGATGTTTTAAATATTAATAAAAATTGAAGCAATTGATAGAGTTAAACTCGTTTTACGAGAAAGTAATTCCCATAAAAGGGGATTTTTCTTTTTCTATAATGAAAAAAAGTTAAAATGCTCGTTCATAGAAAAAACTACGTTGACTCTGTAACAAGAAATATGCAAATCAGGGTCCTATAAATTGAAGTTTTTACGATTAACGTTCCATTTCTAATTTTTTCTTCCAATTACTCGTACATAAAATTTTGATTTAACCCATATTCTTTGGTATAGTTAAAGGATGCCATTCGTCATGAAATCTCATGTACAATTTGGTATGCTACATGCTGCAATTTTCGATGTTGAATTTAGTTTGTAATCTATAATTTGTGATGATGGTGGACACATGTAATAAGTTTGATATGCTTGTAGACATTTATCTCCATCCAAATAAACATAAATTGTCATGGAAATGTGTGATTTTCTCCGGTACAATGCCCTCTATTGATGAAAACTTTAACTTTATTTTCTTTACCTACCCCCTAAACTAATCAACAATTCTACCTATTGTATTATTTTAGGGGGTAGTGCTCAATTCTACCTATTCTACCTATCACTTAATTTTAAAGGGCTTAATTCTACTTATCTCAATTCTACCTATCGCTTCAACTTTTATGAATTTTTAAAATATCTACAGACTTATGTACAACATAAAATCACTATTAGATTCCATTTTTTATAATATCTCAATTTTATAATAATTTCACTTGTTATGAAACTCATCTACTTATAACAATCTATTTACTAACAACTAGATGGCTTTACCCGCTACGAAAGTCAGTATATCAAAATAAATTTTAAAAATGAAACATTTTTACTTACATAACTTCATGTTGAAAAAACTAAAAAGTCTAAAGTGACAACACTCTAATTTCCCAAAATCAAGTAATTATCAGCTGTTTAAGCAAATTAAAATAAGAAAAATCATTAAATAAACAAAAGATAAAGTTATAAAAGTGCGTGTGAATATATTTTCCAAAATAGTCCATAGATTAATTTAACACTATTGCACTTCCAATATTTCAAGCCCATACGTCATAATCATAATGAAGTTTTCGTTGTGTCCCTGTAAAAATTTATAAGTGCTAGATTCATCAAAATCTATTTCTTTCGTGCCACGGTTACCAATAACATGTATATAAATTTGAAGCTAAATCGAATGAGGAATTTAGACGCTATCACATTTTAAATAATTTCAGTGCATAAGCCATCATGATAATAAATTATTCTTTGTGTCCCCGCAAGAATATATATATATACTAGATTCACCAAAATCTATACAGTTTGGGGGACGGTGACCTACAAAATGTGTATTTATTTTAAGCTCAATCGAATCAGTCGCTTAAATGCTATCGCACTTTAAAAATTTGGGTCCACAGTCCATAAAGGAAAATAATTTATCTTTGTGTCCCTGTAATAAACTATAAAAGCTAGATTCATCAACACCTATATACCGTTCGCGCGACAGTGACCTGAAACATGTATATAAATTTAAAGCTCAATCGAATATGAAATTTATACTCTATTGCACTTTAAAAAATTTCATCCCAAAAGTTATAATAATACATACTTTTTCTTTCTGTTCCTGTAATGATACTATATGTACTAGATTAACTAAAATCTATACAGTTCGTGCAACGGCGATTATGCGCAGGAATTTTCAACACAATCGAATGAGGCCATTAAAAGCTATCGCACTTTAAAATTTTACGCCTATAATCCATAATGATAAAGAATTTTTCTTTGTGTCCTTGTAAAATAATAATAATAATAATAAATAAATACATTAATTAATTAAATAAATAAATAAGTGATAGATTTGCCAAAATCGAAAAGGGTTTGCGCTATGGTAATCTAAACGTATTTGCCAACTTTCAGCTCATTCGCAAAAACCGTTTAGACGCTATCTTGTTCCCTCACATACATACACACACACGCACACACACGCACACACACGCACGCACTCATACTGACATACATACTACATATATACTTCACCACAAAAATATCAAAAGTGAACTCAGAGGACTTCAAAATGTGTAGAAACGTCAAACTCTCAAATCTGGATATCTGTCATGTGTGATTTCAGCATTAACCTTACATATTTATGTTCGAAATGTAATAAGGCCCATTAATATCGCTTAAACCTATTTTAAGCATATTATTCACCCACAGTATATCGGGTCATAATATAAAAAGAGGTATATGATTTCCTACATTATTCTACAGGAAATAGGCCGACAAATCCTTACTGGTGCATTTCAATATGGATAAAGCTTATCGGACGACAGTTCCGTAACGGACAATATCGAAAAAAATTCGAAGTTACACTTATAAAATTAGCGTCATTTTAAAATTTGACTATATACAAACAACACTCTACATACTATACGCACTATTTACTCTCTTGTTATATCCCTATTTTATGTGTTCTATCCTGTCGATATGAAATGACAGCAACTTCACGTGAAATGTAATAGTATTAAATTGTGATATAAGCATAATTCCTTCCTATTACACAATTTTTTTTTTTTACTTTCCGAACACTATAGTGAGGAAAGTATTGTAATCATGTCAAAAATCCGAATTCGAGATTTTGATGTTTCTATACGTTTTGAGGTCCCCTGAGTCCGTTTTCACTATTTTTACGATGATGTATGTATGTGTGTGTGTATGTGTGTATGTGTGTATGTGTGTATGTGTGTATGTCTGTGAACACGCTAGCGTCTAAAGGCTTTGTTCGATTAACCTGAAAGTTGGTACGTATATTGTAA
The DNA here is from genome assembly GCA_963930645.1 of Salticus scenicus. Lineage (NCBI taxonomy): Eukaryota > Metazoa > Arthropoda > Arachnida > Araneae > Salticidae > Salticus > Salticus scenicus. The sequence goes on along the minus strand of OZ005653.1, from coordinate 115,401,722 downwards.
GTCACCATAGTACGAACCCTATAGATTTTGGTGAATCTAGCACTTATAGTTTTTTTACAGGGACACAAAGAAAAATTCTTTATCATTATGGCCTATGGGACCAAAATCTTAAAAGTGCGATAGCATCTAAACGCCTTATTCAATTGAGCAAAAATTTTATACCCATATTATAGGTCACAGATACTCAATCTGTATAGATTTTGGAGAATCTAGCACTTATAGTTTTTTTACAGGGACACAAAGAAAAATTCTTTATCATTAAGGCCAATGGGGCCAAATTTTTAAAAGTGTGATAGCGTCTAAACGCCTTATTAATCTGAGCAAAAAAATTGTACACATGTTATAGGTCGCATTTGCCCCAACTGTATAGATTTTGGTGAATCTAGCACTACAGTTTTTTTACAGGGACACAAAAAAAAATTCTTTATCATTATGGCCTATGAGACCAAATTTTTAAAAGTGCGATAGCATCTAAACGCCTTATTCAATTGAGCTGAAAATTTGTATGAATATTATAAATCACTGTTGCACTAACTATAAGCATTTTGGTGAATCTAGCATCTATAGATTTTTACAGGGACAAAACGAAAAATTCTTTATCATTATGATCTAAGGGCTCAAAGTTCAGTAGCGTTAAATAAAACCTCGTGTGATATATGGAGAAAAAATCACTCTATTATGGTTTTCTCTCTTTTGTTTGTTTAGCAATTCCTCTTTCTTTATTTTATCTACAAAACTGTTAGTTACTCAATGTTCGGAAAGTCGAGTGGAGTCACTCCAGATTTTTTTTTTTTTTTTTTTTTGGTTACATATATTTCATACATTTAAAAATTTTGTTTTGAATTATTAAATATTTATTTGAAATAATCAAATATTCTAATATTATTACTACACGTTTGTTTTATTTATTATATTTATTAATTAATTAATTTGACGTAAAAAGAAGTATATTTATTTGTACGTGTTATCATGGCGTCAATTTTGGAAGATGCATAAAAATATTGATAATTTATTTTTTTTACGTGTAATTATTATTCACGTGTAAGTAAATATATTTATTTTTATGATAAGTAAAGCTGAATATGTAAACTTATTATTATTTATTTTTAATCAGATTAACATTAATTATTTAAAAAATTTAATTAAAATATAATCCCCAGTCATATAGAATTATTCGTCAAATAAAACTCTTCCGAAACCTAATTCGAATTGTTTTAGCATAGGCATTCATAATAGAAGGGGAGCGTGGCGTACAATGGACCAGTTTTGGAAATCTTAGGTGTTTACTAGGGTGGGTCGAAAAAAATAATGTATTTTTTTCGAAACGCTATACCGCGTAAAACTTGCCTCTGGGGTAGTTAAGTAAAATGCAAATAAAAAAAAGGAAATTTTATTGAACCCCCAGCTAGCACATTGTACTTCAAATTTCGATTTTTTTTCGACAATCAAGTTATTTTACTAGTTTTTCCACAGTACTCAACCAATAATATTTTAAACTGCTATAGTAAAAATCCTTTAATAAAAGGGTTGAAAACACACACACAAAAAAAATTTAAAACCGTCAAAATCTTTTAATTTATGGTAGCGCAAAAGACTCAGAAATCGTTAAATTATTGCATTTCAGGTGCATAGTAGCCCTTTGTAGTCAAGCGTGCTTAGTTGTGTGTTAACGCTTACGAGACCGCATGTTTTTGTCTTTTTTACATTAAGGTCCAACTATGGGCGTTATTCTCCTCAGTTACAATATTTCAGAACAAAATTTTTACATATTCACATTTATATTACAAATGGATATATATTGAAATTTTGCTCTTTCTAATCAAAGCTTTTATATCCGTAATATATTGATATTATAAATATGGATATTTGGTATATTTTTAAAAAAGAAATAACGCATAAAAATTGAGAAGGAAATGTCCATTGGTGGAGTTAGAGGTTTTTAAATGACGTGAATCTATGTCATCGGTCGCGAAAATGTTAGTAGCCCATTCCTTTTTTTTTTACTTTACACTACAACTAATTGTAATAGAATGATCATATAAAGGATATAAATAAAAGAACAAATCAATGTTTATTTTTATTATAGTAACATATTTACAAAAAAAAAAAAAAAAAAAAAAAAGCCAGCAAGTACACCTCTAATTTGCCTACCCAAAAATAGGGTGTAAATTTTGCAGTGCAGTGTAATATTTTTTTTTTTTTGTAAATATGTTACTATAATAAAAAGTAAAAATTAATTTTTTCTTTTATCTATATACTTTATATGGTCATTCTATTACAATTATTTGTAGTGTAATGAAAAAAAAAAAAAAAAAAAGGAATGGGCTACCAACACTTTTGCGACTGCTAACGTAGATTCACGTCATTTGAAAATTTCTAACTCCACTGGGCGTTTCTTTCTCAATTTTGTTGGTGAGAAATAAACTCAAAATGACATTCTTTCAATAATTACAAAAACTTTCTTTTTCATATTATTCTAAAAACATTTCATTTGACTCTTTTATTTCTTCATGCATATATACATCTACATTGGAGCGTCGCTGTGACGCATTTGTTCTGATTGGCCGTCTGTGTTTCTATGTACATGTAATGATGTATGTTCGTTTTTTTTTCTCCTTCTTCGATGTTCAGTTTTATAATAAAAATGTGATTAAAAGGAACACACGTGGGTTCTTCTTTTTATTCCCACAATATATATTTTTTCCTATTCATAAACCAAGCTAAAGAAGGCTGGTTTAATTCAATTAAAACCATTATTTAATTTATTTCAAATTATATATTTTAAACAGCATCAGTCAACTCAAATGATAGATCCTGAAACTCCAACTGATTTATTTTCATTTACGAAATACCACATCTTGATACTGAAAGCTGAAATAAAAGAGGATACTCACAAACAAGGTGAGTGCATTTTACTTACCTTATAAACCTTGAACTATTTTTATAAAATATATAAGAATAAGTAAATTAAATATTTGATAATAATACTTTTGTCAATTTTAATAAATTTTTATGTTATTTATTTCTTAAAAACATACCCAATATTCATATCTGTAATACGAGTATCAATACATTGCCATTACTACGGATGATCCGGACAAAATATCGCGTCACAAAAATAGTATGATCTATTTCAAAATTTGTATTTGTGTCAAGTGGGATCTCTGGTGAAGGCCACAGGACTTTAGAAGTCTAAATTAATTAGTTAATTAAAATAAATAAATATGTTTTAGAATGGAATTTTATTATTTTATATACATTTAGTTTTAAGCTATTTTATCATTTGCTTTTCACCATTGAAAATACATTTTTAAAATATTGTATACCACTGTTGACATCAAAGCTGAACACTGATCAGAAACCTTAATTAAAAATTTTAAAATAGATAAGTTCGCTTGAAATATTTATGACTAATCTTGACAAAGGTTAATTAACATAGTCTTTAAACTCTTTTAAGCAAAATTTATGGCAGTGAATTTGTCAGTTTGTGAGTGCTCTGACAGTGGTATGTGTTGCCATGAAATTTTATACATTTTTATTAATAACTACCAAGTCCTTTTTATATTCCATTCATTTAGGTAGGAGGTATTTTGTTCACGCGAGATTTTTTCTCGCGAGGTTTTGTCCCCTTACGGTTATAAATGTTTTGAATAGAAAAAGCTTAATTGCATTGTATATCTATTAGTAATATAAATGTGAATATGGAAAATTTTATTCTTAAATATTGTAAATGAGGAGAATAACGACCACAGGCGGACCTTACTGTAAAAAAGACAAAAAACATGCGGTCGAGAAAGTGTTAACACACAACTCAGAATTCTGGACTACAAAGATGCTAGTACGCACTTTAAAGGCAATAATTTACCGATTTTTGAGTCTTTTGCGCTACTGCAAATTGAAAGATTTTGACGGTTTTAATTTTTTTTTTTGTGTTTTTCAACCCCTTTACTAAAGAATTTTCACTATAGCAGTTTAAAATGTTATTGGCTGAGTATTGTGAAAAAAGGAGTAAAATGACATGATTTTCGGAAAAAATTGAAATTTTAAGTATAATGCGCTAGCTGGGGTTCAATAAAATTTCTTTTTTTAATTTGCATTTTACTTAAGTACCCCAGAGGCAAGTTTTCCGCGGTATAGCACTTCGAAAAAAAAAATATTATTTTTTTTCGACCCACCCTAGTGTTTACTCAGAAAGAAATAATTTCCCGTTATTGAAAATACGTGTGCATATTACCTATATATTGTGACTTATGTGGCACTCAATCAAAAACAATATGTTTCCTTTTTTTAATACAAATTTTTTTAATAACAACTGACAAATTGGACCAATGTACCCCGACCGCGGGGTACAATGGTCCATGGCATGGGGTACTATGGACCACATGTCAAATTTAAAAAAGCATACTAATGTAGCATCTTTTTTAATAGTATAAAATTTAGACTACCTTATATTTGTTTATTTATGTCTTCGATTCATACAAATAATGTAAACTAATGAACATTAAAATTAGAAAATGATACGCAAAACAATTTTTCTGTTTTTTTTTTTTTTTTTTTTTTTGGGGGGGGGGTGGGGGGGGGGGTTGTAGGGTCTGGGAAACTCATCATTACATTAGCTTGGAAATTTATAAGAGATATTAGCAACACTCTCAGGAAAAAAATTAGAAATTTTAATTAAGTTTTCGTTGCGTAAATCTCTCCAAAACAGTTTCTTTATCTTTTATTTCCGTGATAAACCCAACAAAATGTAAAACCGTGTTTTTCGTCAAATTTATTTGTATTATTATTTTTTAATTGCATTATTTAATTTAGTTTGTTATAGCTGTCTGATATTTGTAAAAATATAAGAATACAAAAGTGACTGAATGGTTATTAAAAATAATTAAGAAGAAACCTTAATGTAAATTGCTTTTTTATTCATCTTTGAAGACATAATAGATCTAATTAAGGTTAACTCTGAAATTTTTATGTATAATTTAAAGCTAACACTTCAAAAATTCAGATTTCGTAAATAAGTTTTTATGACAGAGAACTGAGGTAAATGAACCATGATCCATTTTATCCCGTTTCTTAGTGGTCTATTGTACTATGTCTGGAACTCTGGCAGCAAATGATTAAAAAAAAATCCTCTTAAAAAACATTTTAATGAGATTAAATATAATAATAGATGGCCTTAGCTCTTTATTGAGCTAAACAGCCTGTTCTTGATCATTATTCCTGAAAGACAAAAAGGAAAAAAAAAAAAAAAAAAAAAAAAAAAAAAAAATCTAAAAGTATTTACTTTTGGCTACCGTAAACTAAAGTTCACGAATAAAATGGCTAAATTGTTAGTTAGGCATAAAGTTGCTGGTTATATTTCATCATTGCAGTGCTGCTATCTATGTACCAAAATAAGAACCATGAAAATAGATAAATAAATAAATAATAGGGAGCGGTCCACTGTACCCCACTCTCCCCTACTCGTTATCTTACCCCTTAATCTGTATTTATAGCATTATATTTTAGGGTAATAGACTGTCGTGTGAGTGGCACACCAAATTATTTAAAAATAACAACAGATTATAAAATATGTAAATTTAGTAAATGTAGTTGATAAAATTACTCAAAAATTTTAAACTCAAATATCATAATACAGAGGTTAAAATAACTAAATCATTTTATCTCTTAAATGGTTGAGTGTTAAATGTGAGTCTTAAATGGTTGAGTTTCAGTTATCTCTTAAATGGTGCTTAGGGAAATGCTAAGGCTTTTTAGTAAATTTCCTTTTGCAGTTATGAAGAAAGCCATTAAAATGATTTGCTTTGTGACTCGTAATGATCTAATTGAAACAACGAAATCCTGATCGGCAGTTAAATGGAATTGATATGGAAGATATAATTACATAATTAAGTCCTTAAAATATTATATGTTAGACAGAAGAAGAATAAGAAAATGCTCATTTTTTTAGCAAAAGTTTATATTGGGAATATATCAACAAATATTTGTTGCAATTCTTCGCACACTGAAACAGTTATTAGTACGATTTAATGTAGAATATTTTCAATACATTGAATCAATTGTTAAAATAAAAAAATAAAAAATACTTCTTTTAAGAAATAAATATTGAACGAAAAAGCAAAAGATTTTTTTTTTATGTAATTAGTGAAGGAAGGAGCCAAAAACATATATATATATATATATATATATATATGTATTTGCATATTTTGTAAATTATTGCACTTTTTTTTTTGATGATTTATATATAGAAAAAATATTTATTTAACCTTAAATATTTATGAATTTGTACTAAAAGATTATTTTTGTAATTGATTACTACAATGACTGACATAGAAAACCAATGAGAATCTCGTACATGAAAAATAAGTCATTCAGTGCCATGTTCAAAGCCAATGTTATTAGCCCCATTTTTACTTTATCTTATCCCCGTATGGTAGAGAAATTAATGTTTTAGAATCAAATTTTAAAATTGCGCATTTTTCACATTTACGTGTTTTGACCTGAATCAAAAAAAGAAAAAAAAAAAAAAAAATAACTAGCGTTTGGTCTGTGTGTGAGTCTATCTGTTACCAGCATATGCCAATACATCTACGAGTACGAACTCAAAACTCGGTATTAGAAATTTGTCAACCTTCATATAGTGAAATTTGATATAGTGAAGCTTCATGAATTTTTTTGTTGAGATAAATCAAATAGTGCGTGTACAGGGTCACCCAAGATAATTCATATACAACACGTCTATGGGAAAAAAAAGTTAGCAGGAGCAGTTCAACATCTATAAGTTGCACTAAACAAAATGGAATGAACATGTACTTTTGTATGCATAAATGCAAGTTTCGTGTAGGTTATGATATGAAAATCATTTACCATTTTTTTACAGGATCAACCAAAATAACTAGAATATAGCAGGACTATTCTGGGAATTGCTGGAAGAGCATTTTAGGTTGTACTATGTCTTCTTAAAGTAGGACTGTATTTCAGTACACAATGTAGTGTGTACGTAATTGATAGAAGACATACAGGTCTATCAATAGTTAATCAAAAACATTATATTTTATTGAAAGGAATTGGTGGAACTGCTAAACTATGTTTGACCATATCAGTAAAACTGTTCAGGAACTAAAGTTTTTTCCCATTTCTCATTCTTATACGGTAAATTAGGTATTTTTAAATTTAAATATTTAGCGCTGAATATTTGTATAAATATGCTTTGAGGTCCTTCAATTTTAAAGTCAAGCTTTTGATCTTTAGATATGTCTCGTATCTGCGTAACATTTAATTGTACATAATTCAAATGTTGCATTTTAAAGTTCGTATGAAGTTGCAACTTGAAATTTTTATCAAGGTTAGTAATTTACAAAGAGGGATTCGGATAGAAGTTGTCTGATTTTTTTTTTTTTTTTTTAATAATTTTTAAATTTAAAATAGTCTTCAAGTCTGTATACATGTAAGTATCATATTTAAAAGCGGGGGTTAAGACAGGACTTTAGCCTCTCCTCACATAAAATTATTTTTAAATAAAACTGTCTCTAGTTCTAGTTAGAGTTGTTTTAACGTAGTTTTATATACAGTACTAGCTGACCCGACAAACGTTGTTTTGTCATATAAATTATTTCTAGAGAATATTTTGCTAGAAAAAAATAACTAACTTATTGTAAGTGTGTAAGGATGTGGTATATAAGTGGAAGATGTATGGAGCGCTGTGAACGGTGAAAGAATATAAAAATAACAAAACACAAATCATTTATTTTTTTAATTTATTAAAATTGTTTCTTTAAAATTATATACATATCGCTACTTATAACAATATTACTAAAAAACAATATCAATCCCTTAATGCAACAGAGTGTACAATATTTTTTGTTATCCCATCTTTCGCCAATACAAACAAACTGGATGGTTTGCCCACTCGAGAGCCACGTATAATTTTCCGTGTGAAAAACATGATGTGCTCAAATCTAAGCCACAGACAGACATCGTTTGGCCCTGAGACTTATTGATAGTCATTGCAAATGCCAATCTAATTGGAAATTGAGGGCGTTTAAATTGAATTGGCACATCTGTGGGTATAATAGGGATTCGCAGTAGTAATATATTTTCACCTCGGAATTTGTCATTTAAAATGATGGCTTTGATAACATTTTTCATTAATTTTTTATGACTAATCGCGTGCCGTTGCACAACCGTGGTGGGTTCAAATTACGAAGCAAAAAAACCGGAGATCCAACCTTCAGTTGTAAAATATGCGGTGGTATGCCTGGTAAATCCAATGAGTTTAAAAACTTTGTTGGACAATTTACAGCTTTGGTGGCATCGCAAACTGTATCATTAGATTTTCATGACACCAAGTCTCCTGGTAACAAATGTTGTATCTTGAGATTCAATTCGTTGACGTCCACATTTTTTGCTGCTAAAATTGCTCTTTCTGCCAGCCACTCATGATTTGTGTATCGTCTGTGTACATCGGGAAATATCTGGTCATAAGAGCATCTTGAGAATCAATGATTGACCAGAAATCGGTCGGTAATTTTATGCATCCAGTTTCATCTGTAGTAACTTTTCCATCGCCGATATCTAACAATTGTTTTGAGAATGTTTCAGCGGATGGATCTTGAAGCTTTTGAACGCACAAATTTACTTTCAGTTGTACTTTTTCAACATTACGCTACAATGACGATGATTTTAAGCACGCGTTGATCTCATCAGCGTATGTTGAACGCGGAATAACGGGAAGTGTTTGTCTGAAATCACCTGAAAAAAGTAACAGAGTGCCGTCAAATAGTTTGCCATTGTTTTTTATATCTTTCAATGTCCTGTTCGACGCCTCAATCGAATGTTTGTGTGCCATAGAGCATTCATCCCAGATAAGAATTTTACACTATTTCAGCACTGTGGCCATGGACGATTGTTTTTTTATGCTGCACACTGCGTCTGGGTTATTTTGAATATTTAGTGGCAGTTTAAATAATGAATGAGCTGTTCTGCCTTCATCCAATAAAGTTGCCGCAATGCCAGATGATGCAACAGCCAATGCGATGCCATTATTTGATCGTATTTCGGCGAGAATTAGCGAAATAAGGAATATTTTGCCAGTTCCACCTGCTGCACCCCCCCCAAAAAAAATTAATCCACCTTGTCCTGCCAAAACTGCGAGCATGATGCGGTCGTAAATGGTTCTTTGTTCTTCATTCATTAGTGGGACATTGCGAGCAACAATCGCTGCCATTTCTACAGTATTGTATTGTAGTTCACGATTCAATTCAGTGCTTATTAAATCAGATGCATTTCGATTTGTTGAATGCATACCGAAATGACTGAGTGGTAAGTTGGCAATGATAATGCAAAGATCTTCAATAGCAATCAATGCTTCATTGTACATAGCGTCACTGAATACTATCGTTAGATCGTTGCACCGTGAACCATGTTGATGCAATATATCATCAGTCATTGAATCTTTGTGATTATCCCATAATGTCTCTGTTCGGGCCGGGAAACATGTAGTCAACACTATAGCGAATAGTAGACGAATTGGTTTTGCTGTACAGTTCAGTCCTACTTCAGCAAGCATACACTCCCACTGGTTGTCGTCTTCCAGCAAGCCGAGTGCAAGGCATGCATCTTTATACGTTGGATACTGTTGTCCATTCACTTTACGTAAATCTTGAAATGACAAAGGGCCGATGACATTAACCAATAACAGTCGAAGATAAAAGCACTCAGTCTGCCTTGGATTGACTGTAAATACTCGTCCCAAGGTGTTTGATTTGAATAAACCGGGACATGCATCAATCGGCGTGCCTTGCTTGCGGGGCATCCATTTTTTTGTTGGAGCCCATGTGAAATAGCGTGGTACTTCTGAATAGAGTAATGTCCGTGCAAAAGCACCAAAAGCATCCGCACGATTACACAATTCAAAAAATTCGGTGAGTGTAGTTTTTGGTCGATTTATAGCACGATTAATCGCTGTCTCGCTCGTGAAATATACGCGCTGGCCATTTTCAAGGTGGACGGCTAAAGGAAGAACTGCTGGATCCCGTTCATGAATTGGGAAACCAAAGATACGCCAAGCAGCTTCATTGGAGCTGACGTACCGACCAATTTGGTAAAGTGTTATTTCATCGTTGTTATTCACCGGAGGAGCATTCACACTGGTATTTTCAACTCGAAATACAGCCATATCACTGCCTTTATTCACATACTTGCAAATGTATTTGATGCTCTTCACTGAACTGCAGAACTGAACATTAATATGAGCATTGAATGTTTTGCTCAGCAGAGGCGAATATGGGACCACCCAACGGTTATCAATGTCAATATCTATGTTGTTGACATAGATGACCGCCATAGATGATAAGATTGTCCGCCATTATCGGGATTTCTTCGACGATATATTGGATATCCGTCAACATTTGTGATCGTGAAATTTTTCGGAAAACTTTTAGTACATTTTCCATCAGCACGAATAATAATGGCCTAAAAATTCATTTTTCATTTTAACATAAAATAACTCCGTCGGATAATGACGAATTTTTTTAAATAATATACCATTTTAACTAATTTTAACATTTTAACAATATTAACGTTGAAAAAATATTTTAAACACTTAAAGTTAAAAATTCATTTTTCATTTCAACATTAAATAAATTCTGACATCGTGTTTACGATTCTAAAATATTAACTTTGAAAAAATATTTTAAACACTTCGTAAGATACGGTTACGATTCTCAAAATATTAATTTTGAAAAAATATTTTAAACACTTCGTAAGATACGGTTAAAAATTCATTTTTCATTTCAACATTAAATAAATTCTGACATCGTGTTTACGACAACTCACGCCATCTAGGTGGAAAAGTTGTTGAAAGAGTTGGTTAAAAATTAATTAGGAAAGAACTAATTAAGTTACAACTTTCATTTGTAAATCTAAACCATTCTCGAATCCACCTGAAGACACACAAAAAATTTCATTAAACTCAGTCCAGCCGTTTAGGAGGAGTTCAGTGACATACACACGCACAAAAGAAATATATATATAAAGACTAGCCATATGACTGTCACAGACGGATATATCCGATTACTGAGCTATTTATTTTCTCTCTCTCTCTCTCTTTTTTTTTTTTTTTTTTTTTTTTTAATACACTATTTATTGTAAATTATATAACTCATGTATACATTTAAACTTTTAATCTTAATTAGAAATGAACATTATTTAGCACATTGGAAATCTGTGCATTGAGAACATCGTTACAATTCCGACCTTTTCAAAGACAGTCTGGTGGGTAGTTAACTTACACCATAATCTGAAATTTCTCTGTATAATATTGAAATGCAGGGTAAGGGAATGTGTGACTTTCATGCTAGATTATTTTCTTTAAATGGCTCTTAATATATATATATATATATATATGAGTACTATTCACACAGAATAGAGAATGTGAAATAATCGTTGCTAATACTATTTTTGTCATTTAATTCACAAGAATAAAATGAAAAAACGAAGTAGCACTATAAGAATTACGCTGAAATCCTATAACACACTAACCTATTTAATGAACACAAATTTACAATTAATATATACAATTCAACAGTTAAAACAGTTTAGAAAATAACATTAACTTCTGAGCACCGTCTGTGCTAATTTTCATAACTAGTGAGAACAACTTAAAGTTCTGAGCACTTTTGCTCAAACAGAATATGTCTGATCCCGTCTGATCAGTTTGACATCTAGCGAAGAACTCCCACTTCTTCTTGTAACTTTCGTTTCAGGTAACAGCTGTTGCCATTCTGCACCAACTAATAAATGAGAGGCTGAGTGGTATTGTTTTCTCTGGATGTGGGAAAGTTGAATTCGTCACATCTCGGCCTATCCTGGAACACCACTGCATCTGAAAAAGACAAAAAGACAGAAGAAATAAAAGAAGAATGTTAGATGATTTATACATATAATATATATATATATATATATATATAATTAATAGTGCTATACAGCTGTGGGCCAAGACTTCATGAAATCAGCAGCTGTAGAGGTCCTTCATGACTTCCTAATTTTTCGACTTCGTAACGATCATTATTCTTGACGAATATGACTCTATAAGGACCCAAACATTTTTTCGTTAACTTAAGTCCAGAACCATACTCAGTCCTCTCTATGGCCACCAAGTCATATATTTTGTAAATTTTTGCTTTCTTTCTTCTCTTATTAAATTATTTCCTATTTTCTTCCTGCATTTTCATTATATTTTTTGGCCTCTTGTCTCATCTGTATACACTCATTCATCATGTTACTTTGATATTCCTCATCTAAGATTTCTTTGATGTTCAAATCATCTTTATTTCTCATCTTTCTGCCGATCATCAGTTCAAATGGAGTATATTTAGAACTCTTCGTAATGGTATTGTTGGCAATTCATTGTACGTCTTCTACGAACTTGTACCACTTTGTTTCGTCGTCATTCGCAAGTTTAGATAAGACAGGAATTAAAATTTTATGCAGTCTTTCTACCTGGCCATTTCCTCTAGGTATTCCAGTAGTTATTTTGACATGCTCCATTTTCTGCTCCGTACAATATTCCTGAAACTTTTTGGCTGTAAAAGCTGATCCTCAATCTGTAATTATGCGCTCTGGGTTTCCGAACACCGCTTGGTGTAGTTTTAACTTAGCTATAACTTCATGGGATGAGGTGGTTTTTACAGAGTAGATCCAGACAAACTTTGTATAAGCATCCACAATGGTCAAGATGTATTGATAATTTTTATTTGTTGACGGAAGTGGACATATGTGATCCAGATGATAAATGTGAAGTGGGACATCATGTTTTCATATGGGGTTTAAGAAGCCTTCAGCCTTGCCCATTTTTTTTTTTTTTTTTTTTTTTTATAAAGAATACATTCTACACAATTTGGTAGGACTATGTCAATTAACTTCTTAACTTTAAGAATATAGAATTCCTTTTTCAGTAATTCCTCAGTCTTTGCGGCAGCAAAATGACCTTTATTATCTATTTTACGCACGATTTATTTTTGCATTTCTTCTGGAACCACAATTAATTCTGTACAATTTTCAAATTTATATAATATATTCCCTTTAATTAAATAATTATTTTCTTCCCCTTTTTCCACTAATGTTTTAATAATTTTTATGTGTTCATCCTGTTCTTGAGCTGCGGCAATTTTCATCGTAATTTCATTTTGCGCTTTGGTGACTATCAAAACTGTATTCTTACTTAAAGCGTCAAAATGTCTCATTTAATTTCCAGACCTGTGTAAAATCTCGTAATCGAACTCTTCTAAGAATAAAGCCCATCTAGCTATTTTAGGCGTTACATCTTTTTTACTTAACGTTTTCTGAAATGCCGAACAGTCTGTTATGATTTTAAATTTAGTACCCAGTAAATAATATCTAAACTTCTTCACAGCTTTCACAACTGCCAAAGTCTCCAGCTCGTAACTGCTATATATATCTTGCTATGGAAAGTTCTTTTTACTGTAATAGTGTATGGGATGAAATTTCTCGTCAGACCCTTTTTGAAATAAAATTGCACCAAATCCTTAACTACTCGCATCTGTATGTAACTCTAATTCTGAACCTGGCCTGTAAAGATGTAATACTTGTTCGTGTGATAATAATTCTTTAAGTGTGTTGAAAGCATTTAATTGTTCAGAACCAAATTCAAATTTTCAATATTTTCTCAATAAGTCACTGAGGGGTTTAGCAATTTGGGCATAATTGAGTATAAACTTTCTAACATATCCAGTCAATCCTAAAAATGAATGTATTTGTTTGATTGTTTTAGGCTGTGGGAAATTTTTAATTGCTGAAATCTTGTTTTTTGATGGCTCTACACAATCATTATCTATAATGTAACCGAGAAATTCAATTCTTTGTTTTAGAAATTGACACTTTTTAAAATTAATTTCTAACCCATAATCAGACGCTACTTCAAGTACACGTTTCAGTTTTATCAAACCATCTTCTTCATTCTGTGATGGTATAATGATGTCATCCATATATAAAATTAAAGTGTTATCTCGCAACCAGTCTCTAAAAACTGTATTTATATACCTCTGAAATTGATTGAGAGAAGTACATAAACCAAAGGGACATCTAAGGTACCCATAGGCTCCAGTGTGGGTTAAAAACGCGGTATATTTTCTACTTTTTTCTTCTATTTATACATGGAAAAATCCATTTTTTAAATCAATAGTTGTAAAAAACTTTCCTTGCTATAAGTGATCTAGGACATCTTCAATTATAGGTAATCGAAACCTATAATTTATTATTTTTTTATTTAACTGACGATAGTCTTGGCACATTCGATAACTATTATCTTTCTTTTTACAAAGTACTACAGGAGCCGCGGAATCTAACGTACTAGGTCTAATGATATTATTTTGTAGTAATTCATCTACTTTTTCCTCTATAATCTTTTGTTCTGCTAAAGCGAACTTCCGGGGACGCTGGCTAACAGGAATATCATCAGTTACCGTAATGCTCATTTTTAAATCAACTGTTTTACTTTTTTGCGGATGATAATTATTTATTAAGAACATTATTTCTTGTTTATATCTAGAATTTATAATGTGGGTCAAATCAATTTCATCTAAATTTGTCAGCTCTGCTAAGTTAATCAAAAAGTTACTTGGTGGGGATCAATTATCATCAATTGACATCTGACTATCATTGAAAGACATTAATACCTTTTCAACTTGCGAAATTTTGGTCACAGACAAATGTAGTTTAGAAAAACCATTTTTATTTTCACCCATATTTTTTGTTTGTTCAGTGTTTTGATCGTTCAAAACACGTTTGATATATTCCACACGGAAATTATTCCGTTTACCAATTAACTCTAAACCATGTTCATTTATTGATATATTTAATTTACTCATTACATCATTCTCTATGAGCAAATCATGAGCCAACTTTCTCACCACATAAATATCGGAGTTAATTATAATATTGTCAATGTAAAAATCATGGTTAAAATAGCTTATGGGGTAGATTTGTCCTTGTCCTATGCCAGTTAAAGCAGTGTTTTCAAAACATAACTTGGGAGATCCAATATCCACAAATCTATTATAGTTTAAAAGCGAAATTTCCGCCCCTGTATCGAAATAAGCTTTCATTTTTTTTTCATTCATTTCAATAACTTTTTGCATTATATTTACATTACTGGCATTTTCACTGATCTTATTACTAACTTCTCTTTGGGGACAAAAATTTTGTACATGGCCGTAATTATTAGATCGGACACATTTTAAGCCATAATTATTCGTCGGGCAATTAGTGGCTATATGACCGTGGTTATTACATTAAAAACATTTGACATTATGTTGACTTATATTTTTAGAATTATATTCTGAATCACCCTGTTTTATTTTTGGTTTTGCATAGTTTGATGAACGTTGAAATGATTTCCAATTTTCAAAATCTTTACCCTGTGATTTTTTGTTAAGACTGTCTACGCTAGTATAATTTTTTAATATTTTCTTTACATTCCTCCTAGCTGCTTCGTAATCGTCTAACTTGTTTACCACTGTTTCAATATTCTTTATCCTGGGTAAGTTGTCCAAAAAATGTTCAGTAATTTCCTGAGGTAATTTCTGTTTAATTTGTTCAGTGATGATTAATTCTCTTAACTCATCAAAGCTTATAACCTGCAGTCCGCTTATCCATTCATCAAAAAATGTTTTTAATTCAAAAGCAAAATCACGCTAACACGCTAAATGTTATTTACGATGTGTAACAAATTTTTGACGGAACTGCTCGGGTGTGAGTTTGATTCTTTTTAAAAGAATTTTTTTTTAATTTGATCATAATCATTAGTTAAAGTGTCAAGTTCCCTATTTATAATACTAACAATGTCTAAAGGCAAAAGGTTCATTAGGTAACTCACATAACAATGCCTGCCAATGTTCATTCTAGCGATTTGATTTTCGAATAAAGTTAAATAGACAGTGATGTCACCTGTACCGTAAAATCGTGACATTAGTTTAAGCAAATTTTGTTGCTTGGGCACTATATTAATTTCTGAAGAGCTATTTTCTGAATTACTTTCATTATGTATAACTTTATTTTCTAACTCTAATTTTTTCAATTCATATTGTCTATCGCTTTCTATTTGTTGGGTTTTTTCATTTCGGTTTGCCGCAATTACATCTAGTCGAGCTTTAACAAAATTTTCATCATAATCTTTAGCACCACTAACTTTTTTAATTAAATCTGCAATCTTAGCATTAGGGGGAGTATCTAACCCTAATTCTTCTATTAATGATAAGAAATCAATTTTTCTAGCTTTATTAAGAAATGCCATTTTTAAAAAAAATTTAATTGAACTATAACACTATTAAATTTCGAAAAGTGATATTTCAATTAATACAGTTTATATTTCATAGCATACACTTATATGCATACCATCATATATTTCTCCATTAAAAATTGGTATACTATAGACATTATTTTATTTATTCTTCAAATATTGTAACATTTCAAATAAAACATTTCATCTACAACTAACTCTTGTTCAATTTTCTTATTCAGAATAAAAACTTTTATCTCTTTATTCAATAAAAATGAGAACGAAAAAAAAAAAGGAACATTTCTGTACTCACCCTATCATCAGTGAGCAGATCCTTGTTGATCGATAGCCACTTCTGAAAGCGTAACTAACTTAAAAACAAAAGTAAAATTTTTCTCTTCAAAAACAGAAGTATAACCATTTTTTTAAAAAACACAACTTTTTCAACTTTGTTCACATCCGTGTCGAACCCCCATTTTTTCTGTAAGTACTATTCACACAGAATAGAGAATGTGAAATAATCGTTGCTAATGCTATTTTTGCCATTTAATTCACAAGAATAAAATGAAAAAACGAAGAATCACTATAAGAATTAAGCTGAAATTCTATAACACACTAATCTATTTAAAGACAAACACAACTTTACAATTAATATATACAATGCATCAGTTAAAACAGTTTAGAAAATACCATTAACTTCTGAGCACCGCCTGTGCTAATTTTCATAACTAGTGAGAACAGCTTAAAGTTCAGAACACTTATGCTTAAACAGCATATGTCTGATCCCGTCTGATCAGTTTGGCATCTAGCGAAGAACTCCCGCTTCTTCTCGTAACTTTCGTTTCAGGTAACAGCTGTTGCCATTCTGCATCAACTAATAAATGAGAGGCTGAGTGGTATTGTTTTCTCTGGAAATGGGAAAGTTGAATTCCTCATATATATATATATATATATATATATATATATATATATAGGGTGATTTTAATTAAAGAAAAATATTAAACAACAGAATAATGAACATTTCAAAAAATAAGATAAAATAGCAATAAAATGTAATAAAGTAATTCTACTTTTCTTAAGAAAGTAGAACCTACTCCAAAAAGCGACTATCACGCATGTTGTTTGTCGAAGGAATTTATTTCATACTTTTAGGCGCAATTTACAATTTAATTGTATTTTTAGTTGTTTGCGTGACAGTCGCTTTTTCGAGACGGTTCTATTTTTTTTCTTTTGCAGTGAAAATGATAGAACATAGCAGAACATGAGACGATGTTCGACGGTGGTTTCACATATAGCAACCCTCAAGGAAAGTGACACAACTCAAAAATTCGTAATTTGAAGTTTATGTGACTGAAAAATACATGAAGTGTCTCAGTGTGCCCAAAAAACTTCACATCTCCTCATCGAAAATTATCCACTCCAGAGGCAGTTGTGTCAGTTTTAGTCTAGTCAATTTTTCTCAAATACTGCATTTTTAATTTGCGTCATTTTCCTTTATGCGATATGAGAAAAAAAAAACTATCTATTGAATCCAAATACATTAACTTACAATTTTTTAGAAATGTAAAGGACGGGTGCGCTGCATTCGTAACCAAACATCCTATTTATCAAGTAGTATAAACACATCCAGTATCAGTTAATATATGAAATGTAAACGTTCAAAAGAGACACTGATTGATGACTCTCTGTTATTCAAATAAGGGTATCAAATGAGGCTACAGAGAAAGAACTACAGCGTATATCCGTAATAAATGGAAACATAGAAAGGATAGAAAAGATATAAAGATAACCTCAACCGCAATACGTATCTGGATTCGCAATTTTCTACTTGGTGGCGCTGTAAGCAGTCGCATCTCGTAGCGCATGGCCACTTTACAATACTAACTTACTACTTTTGTTTGTGTAGCTGCAGCCATTCAGCAAGTAAAAGAATGAAAACGGGCTTTTTTGAGAGCCCTCTAATTTGTTTAGAGCTTAATGAAATCATAATAGCCAAGATATTTACATTAAAGTAAAAAGTATTAAAATCGCAGCATCTCTTACGAAGTTCTAAGCTAACATACAAGAACAAGAACAACGACAAAAACGCATGATTTGTATGGAGAACCCCCTCTTCTGTGAACTCAGTTAAAAACGATTATGCGCAATCGATGTGATCGCTTAGAGTGACCGTACTTTTAGCTACATAGCGTACATGTCATCCGCTACAAAGTGTGCAATGTAGTTCATGTGTGCACAGTATAGGAAATTCCGAACAAACAAATTCACGTTTTTAGCCTTTTATTTTTAGTAGTAATGTTTTCAAATTGTCTTTTCATACTAAATCGATTACACTTTACAACATTTCAATTCACTTTTTTCCCTTATCTTGAACCGTTTTCGAGATAGGCACGTTAACTCCACTATTTTTCACCAGGTGGTGCTATAAGCAGTTGAATCTCGTAGCACATAATCACTTTACTATACCTACATACCACTTTTATCACTATAGCTGCAGCAGTTCAGCAGTTAAAAGAGTTGGGACTGACATTTTTGGGCACCCTGTATTTTCTTTTGATAAAAAATATATTACAATAGGACCAGTTTCAGACCAAGACCTTTACAACAAAACAAAAAGAATAAAAATCGGAGCATCCATTCAAAAGATAGCTATAAAACAAACAAAATAAAATAATAATAATAATAATAATAACATACGTTTGAATTGAGAACCTCCTCCTTTTTGAAGTTGGTTAAAAATACAACCCGCTTTATGGAATAGTAAATCAACGACAAGTGCAAAATATGTAAATGGCAATCAGCTTATCAAATAAAATATCTGGTATGCGGGTTGCCGAGGCTATCAAAAAAAAAAAAAAAAAAAAAAAAAAAAAAATCTGTTAAAGACAGAATTTAGTTTAGTACGGAGAACTACTATATATAATCTGTATTTTGTTATTATTATTATTATTATTTTTTTGTTAATTTTAAAATTTTAAATTTATTTAAATTTATTTTTTTCCCGCAAAACTGGGCCATGTACTTTTTACAATGACTGAAATTAATAAAAATGAAGTGTTTCCACCTAAATTTTTTACTATAATTAATTTCAAAAATCTAATTGTCGGGTCGAAAAACTA
This sequence comes from Salticus scenicus, assembly GCA_963930645.1. Taxonomy (NCBI): domain Eukaryota; kingdom Metazoa; phylum Arthropoda; class Arachnida; order Araneae; family Salticidae; genus Salticus; species Salticus scenicus. The sequence continues at coordinate 115,382,309 of OZ005653.1, read as the reverse complement.
TTTGCACCCCTGGATTCAGAAAAATCGCCCCTTTCATTTGGTACCGAATTTTTAACCATATGACTGGTAATTCTAATTTATTTTGGTATTACGCAAAACTGGTCTACAAAAACTGGCGACAAAGTTTTTACCTAGATTGACACTAATAGACCACCTAGTCCGAAAAAAAAAAAAAAAAAAAAAAAAAAAGGCAAGCAGTTTACTATGGTTGTCAAAATTAAACGGCAAGCGAGTTGCCATGATTATTAAAAATAAATGGCGAGGGGTTGCCATAACATATTGCCAATAGATCCAAAACGACATAGTTATTTCGCCAAACTGCGCTTAAAAAAAAAAAAAAGGAAAAAAAGAAAAAGAAAAAAGGAAAACGCGCGCGAAAAAATATATATTAAATGCCCCAGTTGTTTCGCAGCATCAAATTAGGCACAGATACGCTCTTATTAGGATTTCAATATCTCTCCACTTCTTGACAAATTCGAAAACGTCTTAAAAACATGAGTCGATGAGGTTTTCTTCTATATCGCCATAAGTTCTTTTACTTTTTAATATTTATAGATCACTATTCTAGGATATTGTTTTCATTTATCATTCATTGAAAAACAAACAAATAAATAAACAAACAAAAATGCGTATAGAGTCCAATTTCAAACAAGAAAGAAAAACCATGCAGTACGCATTGATTAACAACACTTTCCAACTGTACACAATTGTTGTATCGAATAACTATTAATGTTTTTTGCCTACGTTATCGCACAACAGACAGAAGGACTGAAAAACATATAGATAGAATAATTGATTTTAAAATTACTCTTAGGAATTTTGGAAAGTGTTAAAAAGGCTTAACGCAAAAGAAAATGCAGCTGTTAGATTATAATTACAGCTTTTAAAATTTCTGAATATTTTACTGTAGCCCTGTAAATCTGAAGGTTAATCATATCATATTCTATACAAAACAATATTTTAGAATATTAATAATACACGTCAATGTTCTTAAGATTTTTGTAGTAGAAAGTTTTTTAAATATAACTTTTAAAAATTTCTGTCCTAAAACGTAATACATTGGCTTTTTTTTTTTTTTTTTTTTTTTTGTTGTTGTTGTTGTTGTCCCTGTAAATAAACTAGTTGTACAGGACCTATTAATGACATTTTAAATAGGGAACATTCCATAGGGAACTTGAGTGTATCATTTTTAAAAAATTCTCAAAATATTCACGGATGATAGGAGCCGGAGACAAACATATAGAAAGGTAGACAATCGGATAGACAGATGCACAAATTGAAATCATATTCCCACTAAAATTACAAGAAAGTGTTAAAACGCTCATGTAAACAAAAGTGCAATTCCCGCAAATTTTTATTAATACCTCTTAAAGTAACTGATTATTTTTGTGTGGCCCTGTAAATCTAATGTTAGTCATACTATATTACATATAAAGCACACTATTTTGTGCATACGAATAATATATTTCAATTGCATTAATCTTTGTGGAAAATAAAATTATTAAAATTTGGTTTATAAAAATAACTCTCATACAACACAATGCTTTGGAGTACTTTCAAGTGCCCCTGTACACAAACCAGTTAGAAATGTACTCTATTTTACATAGGAAACATCCGATAGGGAATTGAATAACATATTAAAATTTCATTAAAGTTTCTGTACATTAAAGGTATTAAAATATGATTTATAGAAACTCCTCTCGTAGAACACAATGCTTTCGAATACTTTTGGGTGTCCCTGTACACAAACCAGAAGAGGTATCCATTCAATTTTCAATAGGGAACATCCGATACTGAACTTCAATAAAATATATCGGTTTAAAGCAATTCAATAAATATTTACGGGAATTAGAGCGCAGAAAAACAGACAGAGAGACAGACAGACGGATAGAAGAACAGTCAGATATATACACAAATTGAAATTATTTTCACACTAAAAAAAAATGATAGAAAGTGTCCAAAACGCTTAATGTAAACGATAGTAAAATTCCAGCAATTTTTTATTAATAGCTCTGAATATAACTGAATATTTTTGTGTCCCCCTGTAAATCTACGAGTAACCATGCTATATTCTATGCAAAGCATTCTTTTATGCATATAAATAACGTATTTCAATTTCCTAAAACTTCGTGGAAAGTAAAGTTATTAAAATTTGATTTATAGAAATATCTCACAAAGAACGCAATGCTTTGGAGTACTTTTGAGTGTCCCTGTACATAAACTAGTGGTGGTAGGAAAACTATCTTATATAGGAAACATCCAATAGTGAACTTGAATAACATACTTCAGTTTCATGAAGATATTATACAGTAAAGGTATGTTTATAGAAATACTCTCATAGAACACAATTCTTTGAAATACTTTCGGGTGTCCCTGTACACAAACCGGTAGAGGTATAAACTCCATTTTCAATAGGAAACATTCGACAGTGAACTTGAATAACATATATCAGTTTCAAAAACTTCCATGAATATTTACGGGAGTTATAGCGCGGGCAGACAGACAGACGGACAGACGGACAGATACACAAATTGATATCATATTCACAATAAAAAAAATGCTTGGAAGTGTTAAAAACGCTTAATGTAAACGAAAGTAGAATTCTAGCAAACTTTTAATAATAGCTCTTAATATAACATTATATTTTTGTGTCACCCTGTAAATCTAATGCTAATCATGCTATATTCTATGTAAAGCATTATTTTGTGCACATAAATAACATATTACAATATCCTAAATCTTCGTGGAAAGTAAAGTTATTAAAATTTGATTTATAGAAATATCTCTCATAGAACGCAATGCTTTAGAACACTTTTGAGTGTCCTTGTATATAAAACAGAGTTGGTAGTTAATCCATTTTATACAGAAAAAATCCAATAGTGAACTTGAATAACATATTTCAATTTCATTAAGATACGTGTACAGTAAAGGTATGAAAATATGATTTATAGAAATACCTCTCATAGAACACAATGCTTTTAAATACTTTCGGGTGCCCCTGTACACAAACCAGTAGAGTTATAAACTCCATTTTCAACAGGGAACATTCGATAGTGAACTTCAATAACATATATCAGTTTCAAGAAATTCCACAAATATTTACGGGAATTAGAGCGCAGAGAGTTAGACAGACGGACAGACAGACAGACAAACAGAAGTCATTAACACTTTTTCAACCTGGTTGGGAAGTGTTCAAAATGTTAGACTGGGTTAAAAACGCTTAATGTAAACGAAAGTACACTTTAAGCAAATATTTATTAATAGCTCTTTATATAACTGAATATTTTTGTGTCACCCTGTTAATGTAATGCTAATCATGCTATATTCTATGCAAAGCATTTTCTCTTGTGCTTATAAATAATACATTTCAATTTCATAAAATTTCGTGCAAAGTAATGTTATTAAAATTTAGTTTATAGAAATATCTTTCATAAAACGCAATGCTTTGGAATACTTTTGCGTGCCCCTGTAGTGGTGGTATTTGCTCCATTTTATGCAGGAAACATCCAATAGTGAACTTGAATAACATATTTCAATTTCATTAAGGTTTGTGTGGAGTAAGGTTATGGAAATATGGTTTATAGCCTCTCATAGAACACAATGCTTTCCTAATTCTTTTGTGTGTCCCTGTACACAAATCAGTGGTGGTATTTACTCCATTTTATACAGGAAACATCCAATAGTGAACCTGAATAACATATTTCAATTTCATTAAGATTTTTGTAGTGTAAGGGTATGGAAATATGGTCTATAGAAATGCCTCTCATAGAACACAATGCTTTGGAATATTTTAGGGGGTCCCTGTACACAAACCAGTAGAGGTAGAAACTCCATTGTCAACATGGAACATCCGATAGTGAACTTGTATATCACATTTCAATTTCATTAAGATGAGTAAGGGTATGAAAGATTTATATATAAGTACAGTAAGGGTATGAAAGGGGATTTATATATAAGTACAGTAAGGGTATGATTTTTGTACAGTAAGGTTATGAAAGGTTTATAGAAATGCCTCGCATAGAACACAATGCTTTGAAATATTTTCGGGGGTCCCTGTACACAAACCAGTAGAGGTATAAACTCCATTTTCAATAGGGAACATCCGATAGTGAACTTGTATAACGTATTTCAATTTCATTAAGATTTTTGTAGAGTAAGGGTATGAAAATATGGTTTATAGAAATTACTCTCATAGAACACAATGCTTTGAAATATTTTCGGGGGTCCCTGTACACAAACCAGTAGAGGTATAAACTCCACTTTCAATAGGGAACATCCGATAGTGAACCTGAATAATATATATGTGTTTCAAGAAATTCCATTAATATTTACGGGAGTTAGAGCGCGGACAGACAGACAGACAGACGTACAGACGGACACACACACAGACAGACAGACAGACAGACAGACAGACAGACAAACCCGATGCATAAACACTTTTCAACCTTGTTGGAAAGTGTTAATGATTAAAAAATGAACTCTTTAAAGGAAGAAATTTAGTTATTTAATTTTTCAAGTTATAAATTTGCAGAACTTATCAACACAAAAAAAAAAAAAAAAAAAAAAAAAAAAAAACATAAGGAAAAACTTAATCAAAGTACTTCAATACATACAAAAATAAAATAAAATCTTTAATATTCAAAAATAAATAAATATAGTAAATTTTTAAAATAGTGTGCTTTCTCCTTCTTAGAACACATACCAGTGTTATGTTTTGAATTTTAACACTGATAAAACATAATTCTACATATATTTATATGCTTATATGCTCCTTATGTAAGATACAATTCTTTGAAAACTTTCAAAATAAAGTCTCAGAATAGTTTAATTTTAATTAAATTTTACAATAGATTTATATCTTAAATTAATGTTTTTAAATTGGTTCTGATTGCAATTTTTAAATTAGTCTTTTTTTTTTTTTTTTTACTTTAGCAATACATTTCAATGTTTCCAATATTTTTTTTTACATTCGTTATAAAGATACATCCATTTAATTTTCAATTTGTTTTCGAATTTTTATATTTACAATAAATATTTGGACACTTTTGAATTTAGACATTTTGTCAAATATTTCGAAAAATTCTTTAGGAATTATCCTGAAATTTTGGTACTATTCAAAACATGCTATACCTCATATATTCAAGATTTTTTTTTTTCCTGAAGAGGAAAAGAAGACTTGTAAAAGAAAAAAAAATGTTTTGGATCTCCCTGTAAAAAGTAGTACCTGAAAAGCGTTTTGGCTATAGCATGTTATTATGAAAAATTTTAAAATTACCTGTATAAATTTTAATGTGGCTACCACATATATTTATCAAGATATAACGGCTTCCTTAAAAAATTTGAAAAAAAAAAAAAAAAAAAAAAAAATCTGGAGTGACTCCACTCGACTTTCCGAACATTGAGTAACTAACAGTTTTGTAGATAAAATAAAGAAAGAGGAGTTGCTAAACAAACAAAAAAGAGAAAACCATAACAGAGTGTTTGCGTATTTTTCTCCATATATCACACGAGGTTTTATTTAACGCTACTGAACTTTGAGCCCTTAGATCATAAGGATAAAGAATTTTTCGTTGTGTCCCTGTAAAAATCTATAAATGCTAGATTCACCAAAATTCTTATAGTTAGTGCAACAGTGATTTATAATATTCATACAAATTTTCAGCTCAATTGAATAAGGCGTTTAGATGCTATCGCTGGTCTCATAGGCCATAAAGATAAATAATTTTTCTTTGTGTCCCTGTAAAAAAAATTGTAAGTGCTAGATTCACCAAAATCTATACAGTTGGTTCAAATGTGACCTATAACATGTGTACAAAGTCTTTGCTGATATTAATAAGGCGTTTAGACGCTATCATACTTTTAAAAATTTGGCAAAGAATTTTTCTTTGTGTCCCTGTAAAAAAACTATCAGTGCTAGATTCTCCAAAATCTATACAGATTGAGTATCTGTGACCTATAATATGTGTATAAAGTTTTTGCTCAATTGAATAAGGCGTTTAGATGCTATCGCACTTTTAAGATTTTGGTCCCTTGGCCATAATGATAAAAATTTTTCTTTGTGTCCCTGTAAAAAAACTATAAGTGTTAGATTCACCAAAATCTATAGGGTTCGTACTATGGTGACTTACAATATACGTACCAACTTTCAGCTTATTCGAACAAAGCGTTTAGACGCTAGCGTGTTCACTCACAGACATACACACATACATGCATACATACATACACACATACATACACACACACATACATACATCATCGTAAAAATAGTGAAAACGACTCGTTGGACCTCGAAACGTATAGAAACATCAAAATCTCGAATTCGGATTTTTGACATGATTACAATACTTTCCTCACTATAGTGTTCGGAAAGTAAAAATGGGATTATAAGACCGGACCCCATTATTAGACCCAGTGCAAAGCCATTTTTCTGAAAATTGGCGTCAACATCAGACACTGCAATTAAAATACAGAAATATTAAATGTCTTTTCAAATATGAACATTTTTACATTTTTTTTTTCTTTTTTTGACTACGTATGCGAAGATAAAAAAAAAAAAAAAAAAAAAAAAAAAAAAAAAAAAAATCATTTACATAATTCAATAGCCAAAAATATTCTGCAACTTATATGAAAACCCCAAACAAATATTGTGTAAGTTAAAAAAGTTATGAGAGATAAAAAAACAGAATTTCAGTTCCTCAAAATAAACGCTAAACTATTAGGTATTTTGCTCGCATTTTTATTTTGATTTAATCAATTGCATACAATATTCGCTGATTACAAATAAATATTGATAAAACCTTCTATAATCTTCCTCTTTTATGCGAGGAATTGAAATTCTCTTCATTTTATCTCTCATAACTTTTTGAATGTACATGATATTAGTTAAGCATTTTCATATAAGTTGTAAAAATGCTCACATTTCGTAAGATATTTAATATATTTGTATTCTGATTACAGTTTGCTGCCTAATATTGTACGCCAATTTTCCAAAAAATGACTTTACACTGGGTCCATTACCCTACGTGTTATAATTAAAAAATTATTTTTTTTTTCACTTTTTTTAAAGAAACATTTACATCTAAATGAATATATATAGCCTGTTTAAACTTCATAAATATAATTAAAAAAATCTTTATAATTACATGCGAAAGCCAAAACGCATTTCAAGCACTGCTTTTTGCATGGTGATCCAAAACTTTTTTGATTTTTGTTTAATTTTTCACTTATCTCTTTTTCCCCATTCAGGACAAACCTCTTGCTGAAATATATGAAGTTTAACAAGTTCTTTATACTCCCAAATTTTCAAGATAACTCCAAAATAATTTTTGGAGAAATCTGACAAAATTTCTAAATTTTAAAGTGTCCAAATACTGACTGGCAGATAGTGTATTTGTATTTATTTGGTTTAAATCAGAACAACTTAAAATTACTTTTATTTAAATTCTAGTCAGGAACATAATATTAAATATTTAACATTGATTGAAATAAGATTTCTACTTTATATTTTACTTAAATTGTTACATTATGAAACATTTAAATTTTTATGTCTTGTATAAATTAATTTTGTAAAAAATGAATAAAAATTTACAGGAATGTTTTGGCAATGATATATCAAAAAAGAATTTATTAATCTTCTGTCATTAAGCAATATATTTGGTTAAAAATAAAAAGTGGCAAAATGAACTGCTTGTGTTTTTCATAATGATATAAATTTATAATTTAACCTCAATGAAATCTTGAGATTTGTACTAATGATTGATTATTTAGGAACATTATTTCCCTCCCCCCCCCCCCCCATTTAATCAAACTCAATAAGAAAAACTACTGTCGCTATTTTCTTAGTTAAGGCATTTTTTTCCCTCAAAATAAATGTACGCTTAATGATTTCTTCTGTGATTGATTATTTTATTCTTAGGAACGTAACCGACTTTAAAACCGTCCATAATTAATGATCTCATTTATTTGAAAGCTATTTTTAAATTGTTCTGCAAATGGCATTTATTAAATATCGAAAGTAAAACATAAGATAAAAGATATATAATTCATTTTAAAAGGTCATGTTTAAAAGAAGTCTTTTCAATGCTTTAATATGTTTAATTTAATCGTTATGAACAATTCATGAAATATTGTTTTAGAAGTAACTGATTATAAATAATGAAGTATTTGTCAGTGTTAATTAACATAAATGAGGAGCAAACATTCAAACCGTGTTTTCTCCAAAAATAAAAAAAAATGAGTTAGCGATTTTTCTGTGAACTCAACATTAAATAGCACAAAATTATACTATTATTTTAAACCAAAATAATTTTTATCACATTATAAATGCGCTTAGAAAGTTAGGGTTTCAATCAAACAGTGTTTCCTCCAGAGCCTGTTTTCAGTCAAACTGTGATTTCTCCAGCCAACCAGTCAGTACTGCTTTTTCTGGTCGTGTGACTCGTACATGTACCAGCTTTTTATGTTTGTTTTTTCGTTAGTTCTATCTTGTTTTATTCATTTTAGAGGAGTGTACTTTATTATTATTATTATTTTTTTTCAAATGGAAGAATTAATAGATGGTGTATTAGTGAGTACTTCTAATTATGGAACTAGAAAAATACAGAGAATCGGTGGAAAAAGAAAAGAAGCGAAAAAGAAACGATATTCAGCACCTTTAGATAACAACATTTATGCTCCATGCAAACATTCTATTAATAAATACTTTTTCATGCACTGATGTTAGACCTAATGACGTTAAGAAGTTTCGGGATAGACTTTACGAAATTCCGGACAAACAGCGAGAAGATTGTATTATAGCCTCATCGGTTGTACAAAAAATGTAACTCGACGTAGACCTAATAACCCCCCCCCCCCCCCAAAAAAAAAAAAAAAAAAAAAAAAAAAAAATCGCAATCATCTGGCTTACAGCATGCATTTTCTGCTTCTTATTTTATTACTAGTAGCAGTGGTAGGAGAATTCCTGTGTGTAAAAACAATTTCATGGCTATAACTAAAATAGGCCGTACAATGCTAGCCAATATTGTTACTAAGGTACATGCTGGTGAACCTATTGAGGAAAAGAGAGCAGGGGATAGAAAAAGCCACTTAAGCATTAATAATAATAATAAAAAAAAACAAGGTAAGAGAACTCATCTTAAACTTAAAGGCATCAGAATGACATAGACAAACTTTTACAATTGATGTATGGTGAAGAGTGAAAAAATCAGCCTGTTTTTAAATGGTATAAAGATATCATTACTAATAACTTTCATGTAGAATATGAAGAAACAGAGGAAGCATGAAATTGCTTAAGTGAAGATATTGGTTTAAAAATTTAAATTTCAAATTGGCTTAAAAATTTTAGTTCTTCCCTACAATTTCCATGATGATTTTTCACGCGTAAATATTTATTTAACTTTATAATTACATAACAAAATCTGTTCTGTTAATTACATTAAGAATGCTATTTCATCAATATTCGAGCTACATACTTTTTCATTCAAAAAATGTTTTGTCCACATTGGAAACATTCGAAACATGTTTTCTCCTCTGTGTTTCGGTCAAAACATGCTTTCTCCACATTGGAAACATTCAAAACATGTTTTCTCCTCTGTGTTTCGGTCAAAACATGCTTTCTCCAAATTTCAAATACATTTTTCTAATTAACTCTAAGTTTATTAGGTAAAGTAGGCCTACAGATCTTCCTAGTAACCAATAATACAACTAAACAAATGATAATTAGGGTCTAAGAAGAGTTATTTTTTAATTTATCAGTTTTTTGTGTTTTCTGAAAAATTGCATTTGAAGGAGAAAACACGGTTTGAATGTTTGCTCCTCAAATACTTTTGAAATGTTATTTTTAGAAGAACAGTTATTGAAAGGTAATTTCAAACATATATCTAAGCAATAATATTTTAATTTTCAAAGAAGTTTGTAAATTTAATTCAGAAATTTATTCACCAACCATGAAAGTTCATTTCAGAAAATTTTGGAGTAAAAGGCTGATTTTTTATACCTAATATGTGAAAAATTCCAGAGCCGGCAATCGAACCCAGACTTTCCGTTTTACGTGCGGATGCTCAAACCATTGAGCTACCCTGGCTGATTACCAGCTAGGCATTTCTCTGATAACATTCGTTGGCAAAGTCACCGAGTCTGTAAACACAGCTATATCAAGTGACATTAATATTCATGGCACAACTCCAATAGACCACGGAATTTTAATTTATTTTAGAAATTTATTCATCAACCAGGAAAGTTCATCTCAGATTATTATTGTTATTATTATTATTATTATTATTATTATTATTGTTGTTATTTTAGAAATTTATTCATCAACCATGAAAGTTCATTTCAGAAAATTTTAGGCATTTTCTAGGCATTTCAGAAATTTTTCGAGATGAACTTTCGTGGTTCATGAATAAATCTCTAAATTCAATTAAAATTCCGTGGTCCATTGGAGTTGTGCCATGAATATTAATGTCACTTGATATAGCTGTGTTTACAGACTCGGTGACTTTGCCAACGAATGTTATGTGAGAAATGCCTAGCTGGTAATCAGCCAGGGTAGCTCAAAGGTTTGAGTATCCGAACGTAAATCGAAAGGTCTGGGTTCGATTCCCGGAACTGGTATTTTTCACATAGTTGGTATAAAAAACTCAGCCTTTCACTCCAAAATTTTCTGAAATGAAGTTTGTAAATTTATGTTTATTCTGTTCAGTACCTGCATTAGAAATTTTATCAGAAATTATGATTTCAGTAAATTATGTTCATCAAATTAATGTGTTTTATTCTATATAGGATTTATTACATTCAACCATCAATGAGAGAAGGAAAAAAGAATATGTTATACACTATGTCAAAAAAAAAAAAAAATGCAGTTTTTCGATATAAAAACAGCAAATAGTAAAAAAAAAAAAAAAATTTTAACGAAGATGGTTAAAATGTTAATAGATTCTTATTGCACGGAAGAATTGTCATTTTGAAAAAGAAATTGCTTGAATAGTAAGTTATTTGCCTTCCGATAACTAAATTAAAACATACTATTTGGTAAAATCTGTAGTACTCGTTTCGTGTTCGAGTAAAATGAAGTCGTCTATCTTAAAAGGATATATAAATAACATATAAAATTCCCATTATTTTACCATTTGCTTATACGAGTTTACAATTGGCTGAATAGAAAACATTATAGTGCCTTCGTAATATTTTCGATATTTAATAGATGTACAAAGAGAGCATGGGATGGTAGGCAGTAATTGTTTATTTAACAATGTGAATTATATATATATATATATATATATATATATATTATTCGGTAAAAGCAAGTCGCATTTTTAGCAATATCAATTTATAACCCTTGGTGTATCTGAATATTTTAGTGTGGCCCTGTAAATATCAATACAGAACACATGGTATAAAAAAAAACATGTGAATAATTAATGCTCATTATATTATGCTTTGTGCAATACAAAGTTATTTAAATAGAATTAACGATTATCTGACCCAATAATTGACCATTTATTAAACATTCTTAAAGATTTATCTTGTTTCGTAGTATAATCATTGAAAACATTTTTGGAAAATTTCCTAAAGTACGTAGGGGCTGCGGTATCCCAGTCGGCAGAGCGCCGGCCTCGTAATTGGAAGATTGCGGGTTCGGTACTCGAGCCGATCAAATACCGTCGTGTACACTAATGGTGGCTGGTGCACGTAAAATCTGTCGTGGCCGCAATGTCCTCCATGTTCCCATGAAAAATTATACCTCTGGGGGTCACCGAAGCGGGAGAACCATCCCTGCCTTGGAGAATCAAAATTGTGATGGCATGTCGCCGGACCATCTCTTGGGGTGTGTCCCAGACCATCGCCAATTGCCCATCTGCGCAGCATTAGTGCGACGTAAAACCCAACCATCCTAAAGTACGTAGTAAAAAAATAGGAAAACGAATAATTCAGGCTCATTTCTTTGTTCTCTTTTCTACAATTTATATTTTCTCCCAATTATAGTTTCAAAATGAGATTTTGTTGGTAACTGGCCTTTCGCAATCAGCAAATGGTCATAATCGTATTAGAAATTGACCACATCATATTTCCAGTTTAAAAATTGCCTTAGTTAAAAACTAATGGTAATATATGTATAGATTTCAATATCATTATGATTTGTGTGTAAAATTATGTTATATATCGTAATTTATTCCAATATCCATCATAGAACTCAATGCTTTGGAACTCTTTGCGTGACCCTGTACACAAATCACTGATTGTAATCATCCCTTTTTAAATAGGAAACACCTCATTATTAACTTGAATATCATGTCAGTTTTTAAATTTCAATGAATATTTATTGGAATTAGAATGTGGACAGACAGGCACTTAGAGATAGAAAAATACAGATGGTCAGACAAAAAGAACGAAGGTATAGACAATTATGAAAATCGTTAAAAAATATTTTTGTAAAAAATTAAATAATGTCAGATTCACCTCTTTTTAAAATTTATTACAACGTATTTTATTTTTCTTAAGTTATAAACTTTTCTGTTTAAAGAAAAAATACTTAAAGAATTTCTGTCAGCAACTTAAAAATATAGCAAAAATTATTTTTTTTTACTTCTTAATAAATAAATTTAAAAGAATAAATGTAGCTATCATCCTCGAAATAAGCTTTCTCTAATTATACTTGACATAAAAACACAAACTTTTACTTTATTTACAATCATACGTGACGAAACAAAACACACATAAAAAGAAATTATTTACAAATGTGAAGCAATAATTAAGTTAACATTTTTCTCAGCTAGCTCGATCGAGTGTATGACTCTGTATTATAAAACACTAACTAAAATAATAATAATAATAATAATAATAGTTGTTGATTTTTTGGTAAGTCACGTGATCCCACAGTTTGATGGGAAAGGGGGGGGGTAGTTGACTAAACGAATGTTGCGTAACACTCTGAGCTTTAAAAAGGGATTGTTTCAATAGTTATTGTCATTGGAGAAAAAGAAAAAAAAAATTCTATCATTTTTTTTTGTCTTTATATTAATAAATAAATATTATTTCAATTCGCAAACATAGGTGTGAAATTTTCTTTTCATGAAATGCAAGAAAAAAATAATATTGCTTTAATCAGTAGAGTGACAGGAAATCTCTAAGAAGCAGAAAATCGAAAAAACAACAACAAAAAAAAAAGGTTTCCTTAACTAGATTTATTAAAAGTAAAGTACAAGACATTTATATTACGCAATTGAAGTTAAATGTATCGGTCTCAAAATAAATATTATTAAACAGTTTCTTTAAAATTAGCTTAAGACCATCGCTACAACAAACAAATTAATGATAATTTATTGAAACTATTACTTTAAAAAGTTACGCCAGATTTAAAATAATGAATTTTTAATGTTTCCCAATTTGTACTCATAAATATATTGAAGAAATTAATTGTCATATAAAGCATTTGAGAGAAGTTTCGTATAAAAATATTTTGTAACTAAATTTAGAAAATATTAATTATAAGATATTCATAAAAAATACTTGAAAAGACAAACCACTTTTTCAGTATATCTAGTGTACGTATATACACAGAAAATTTCTCATTTAGCCCTTCCAGTGTCCGAGTGTTGTTTCTTTGAATCCTGGTAAATGTTTAGTGCTAATTGGAGGTATATAAATCTTACAAATAAACTGTAAATAATTGCGTTAAAAAAAATAGAAAAATTCTGTAGCTTTCCTATAGAAACTTCTTTACTTAATTTAAAGTAAAAGTTAAAATATATATATATATTATTATTATTATTATTATTATTATATTTTCATTAAGAAATGTATTTTATTTTATTTTATTTTTATTTTTACAAAATTTGAGTTTTATATTTTTTCTAAACATAATAAATAAATAAGTAAATAAATAATATGTGTTAGTAAGTTTCCATTTATCAGAATAAATAATATTTTATTTAGCATGTAAAATTTGTTCTTCATTTTGCTATCAACGCATTTATTAATTTGTTTGAACAACTTAGATTTCATGTATGTTCATAATTTGTGATTTTTAAGTAAATAGTAATCTGGAATTAAATCTGCAATATTTTTAAAGCAGACTAATTGTAATATTTAATTTATATAAAATAGTTTAGGTATTAAAATAAAATAACTTTCTTTACATAAATTGATTATGTAAAAATTAAAAACCTGAAAACTTCACAATAAACAAATGTTATGTCATGAAAACGTTGTATTTAAGTAAACAGCCAATTTCACAAAAAATGTATTACAAAATAGAGATTCAGACATGTGCCACTAAAACGGATGCCTGCATCTGTTGATATAATAAGTGGTCGATGATTACGACTTTTGCTTGAAACATCAATTTGTAATATTTAATTATTGTTTATTTCCTAACTATGCAAAAATTGACATTCAGTAGAAAAAATATATTATATGATAATACGAAAATTTCACTTGCATTTATTGAATGTAATATAATATTTTATATAGTGCTAGATAAAATAACAGATTTTTTTTTTTTTTTCATTTAAAGTATTTAAATGTTACATACACAATAAATCTAATTTCGGAATAAATAAAGAGTCTTTATTTTAACAATATTAAAAATGTACACATACATATGATTACCATTTCTCTTTCTAATTTTTAAAATTTAATTATAAGACTACTTCATAATTTTGATTCTTTTGTGATTTAAATTGAAAATATATGCTTGGAAAAAGCTGCTCATTAGCTTAATCTAATTTTTATGTTTTGTGACGGTTATTTAAATACAGATATGCACAGATTTAATAATTCAATTTTCAGAAGAACAATTTTTAATTTATAGCATTGCATGATTACATAAATTTAATAAACTTTTGTGCGAAATTAATTTAAGAAATTTTAATTACATTTTCTATAATATTTCAAAATCAGGGTGCGCATTCTTAAAAGAAAATTAAAACTTGCTATTCGAAGCTTAAAATAAAACATAGTATTAATATTAGGATAATTTGATAATTTCTTATAAAATTTCTCTTTATTTATATACATTGAAATATTTAACATAATGCGTTAATTGAGTATTAAAAAAAAATGCAATACAAATAAATACATAAGTTATTTAAATTCATAGATTACACAGATCTGCAGTGATTTTTTTTTCTTTAAGGTTATGTGTTTTTTGGTGTATTTTTGGATGCTGATAAAGGAAAACATATTCAAAATTTCCTATCGCGTGCAGTTCTGACAAAAAATAGGATTTTTTAAACTCTAATCTAAGCTATTTCCCGGAAAATTTAGATGATGTGAGTGAAAATCAATGGGAGTTATTTCATCAAGGTATCAAAGAAATGTAGAATGGGCGATAGAGAGTTAATATTTTAACATATTATTGTTGGATGCTGCATAGATAACTGTATATATATATATATAGATAGATAGATAGATAGATAGATAGATAGATAACGGGTTACAACTAAAAATCTGCACACAGTTTGGCGAGTCATAAAATAAAATCTACTGCCACATTCGTCGCTATATTTTGATATTTTGATATTCCAATATTTATCTATTACATATTTTTTTTTTCTTTTTTTTAGATGCAAAGTAACGGTTAAAAAATGTCGACAAAAGAAGAAGTCCTCCGTTCACACATTGTAAAATTCTGTCATTAAATCGCGCATTGGGGAAATCATATTGTGTTAAGCACTTTGTTGCTGAAAGTGTTTGAAAAAAAATTATTTACGCAATACTTAAATCCGGAAAAAAGAAAAGTAATCAGAAAGTTTTCGAAAAGCAGTTGTTAGAACTAATAAAAATAAACGAAAGCTGATGAAACTTTTTGAACATAAACACGACATTAGTCAGAAAGGCGCAGCATAAAAAATTAATTGTTCACAGCAGTACATATCAAAACTTTAAAGTCACTTGGAATAAAAGCCTAGAAAAAGGAAAATCTTATACAGAAACTCAAATAAAAGCTGTAAAATTGAGTTGTCTTTGGATGGTTGGAAATTTTAAAGGGAAATCGTTTGTTTTGGATAATGAAAGTTACTTTAGCCTTTCTAAATCTCAAATGCCCGGAAATGACATTTATTATTCCTCAGACAAGCAACATACTCTTCCTAATATAAAATACATATTTAAGATGAAATTTGAGAGCAAAGTGATGCTTTACTTAGTCGTATCTGACAAAG
Source organism: Salticus scenicus (assembly GCA_963930645.1). Taxonomy (NCBI): domain Eukaryota; kingdom Metazoa; phylum Arthropoda; class Arachnida; order Araneae; family Salticidae; genus Salticus; species Salticus scenicus. Next base: position 115,366,149 of record OZ005653.1, on the reverse strand, counting down.
GTGTTTTTCAACCTTATTTTAAGCCTAGTGGGTTAGCAATCAATCAGGAAGTCTACCAGAAAGAATGCTTTCAAAAATTTCCCCTTTTAATAAAATATCATTCAGAAAACAGGTTTACTGTCATTATGCAAGAAAGACTCAGAAATACCTCAGTTTGCAGAACATCCCTTTTGTGCCCAAGAACAAAATTCAACTAACTTACCCTAATGTCAACAAATCGAAGATTTTTTTGGACAATTGAGTGAAAAAATGTACAAAAGTAACTGGAAGGAAAAAACTATTCAGGAGCTTCAAAGAAAAATATGCAAATGTCTAAAGGAAATTGACCCAAGTGGTGTCCAAGGTTCTTTATTAAATTTATGTATAGATAATTCATTATTTTATAACTATCAATACAGTATAAAGTTAATTTTTACTTTGAATATTTAATCATTTAAAAAAGAGTTTTTCGAAGTCCCCTATTACTTTTACTTTTTGTTTAAAGAGTTTAAAAACATACACGATTAAAATATTTTTACTTTCTTCTATATTCAATAGAAGAAAGTATTGGATTCGTAAAAATTTTTGACCTCGTGTTTCAGATGGATTTAGACGTTTTGAGAGCTGTAGAACACGATTTGACTATTTTTAGAAAATGTCTGTCTTTGTGTGTGTGACAAAATTTTGTGGCAACTGTATCTCAGGAACCTCTGTACAAAATTTTATACAAACTGGCATGTAGTTACGTCTTGATCTAAATTAGTGCCTATCAACTTTTGATAAAAATTGTCTTACATATTGCGTTGCCATCCCGCTTTTTCAAAATTTTTAACCTGATAGTATAGGGGTTTTTTTTATATATATATATATATATGTAGGAGCATCGAGGGGCATACATTTTCATGATGAATATCTTTCAAAAGAACTCGCCACTAAATTTAAAATGAATGGCTGAACCATCGATATGCAACAATTTAAAATAAAGTTATCATATTTTTTTTTTTCATTTTTAACAAAAAAATAAAAAATAAATAAAATAAATAAATAAAATAAAATAAATAAATAAAATAAAATAAATAAATAAATTAAAATTAAATTAAAAAAAAAATAGTAATAATAATGTAATATCGAGGATAAAATGAACATTTTTTTAGATATTTAGAGTTATACCACTTCTATAATAGGGAAATCGTACTACATTATCATGGAAGATAATTTTATTAAATAATTATATTAATAAATTATTTTTGCTGAGTGAATTTGCATAAGAAAATATAGAAGAAAGTCATGTGGTAGCCACAACATTCTTTTTTTTTTTTTCTTTTTTTTTTTTTTTTTAAGAAAATTTACTGAATGTCCATGTATAAATGGAAATAAATTTTCATATACCATCTCATTTCTAAGAGTACTTTATTTAATAAGTAATTTAAAATAAAATTCTCCTATGCTTTGATAAAAATTTATGTCACTTTGTAGAATCGGAGTTAAATTGCTCGAAAGTCAAGAGTTTATTTTATGATATTTCACAAAAGTGAACATCAGATTTAAAGGATTGCGACGTCAAAAGATTTTGGTTTATGTGGCTATTTCTAAAAGTGCTTCCATTCCAACTGAAGGTATTAAAGTAATGGTCCATATTTAAATTTGATACTTAATAATGTCATTTTTTCGCATTTTACTTCCTTTAAAATATTTTACGCGGTTATGGTTTAGAAGACTAATATTGCACTAAAATTTTTCAGAAAGATGAATTGGAAAATAAAAATTGCCCTGTAAAACTTTATTACTTTTATCTTAAAAAAAAAAAAAAAAAAAAACCTAGAGGAAAATGTATTATGAATATGTTTGAAAGAAACTTAAAAGAAGTAGAAATTACATGAGATATTTTTTGTTCACGATACCATTTTTATTCAAATATTTTACATAGTACAAAATGCATTTTTATTTAATTTTATCATGTATTTTATTCGTTTTAATTAATTTAATTGTAAATCTATTGGATAGAGGCCTATTGTAATTAGCCGACCAATAATCATTTACTTGTTCACTATTGTTATCGAAATATGATTAATTTATAAAACATTACACATGATTTAACCTTGAAATTGAATAGACAGTAAATGAAACTGTAATTTATTTTTTAAACACAACTTTTGTTTTCAGATTTAAATTTCTCTTTGAATTAATAAATTTAAAAACTCTATTCCAAATCAATACTTTCTCTCGCAATGAAGTTCGTAAGAATGTACGATTTATATTTATATGAGATTACGGAAAATGTCTTCTTCACTTTATACAAAATTGATATTTGTCTGATGATATATTATATATATATATTCAGTGAGTGATCAAATTATTAGTTTTTTTTTTTCAATTTTCTAAAACATACACGAGACAGAATGGCCTGGAACTTCACACATGCAAAGAGCCTTTAAAAACTCATATTTCCCAATATCCCTTTAATCATGAGTGCGACTATGGGACCAACCACAAATTGAAGAAGCGCAAAAGTACTTTGGATGACCCTGTATGTTATTCTCGTGAAGGGATTGTTTTTTTGGTAAGGAGAAAAATTGGTTAAAACTTCTGTCGATAGAGGGTGCTGCACAGGCGTGTGGCGAGACATATGCAAATCATAGTCCTATAAATTACTCGGTTTTACTATTCACATCTCATTTATTATTTTCTCTCTTATATGTGCATACATGAAGTTTTAATTGCTATGCTGACTTGGTTGATAAAGCGTTATTGGTGAGTAGGTGTTACCTCAGCTAAAAATCGTCGACAGAAGCTAGCAGTTTGAGTTGTGGTTACAAGTTTACAAACTGTCATTTGTGGTAAAGGCAGACACACAGAATCGGAGTTGAGTTGTATGCTTGTAAACACTGGCATTGCACTAACTATAGGTTTTATGGAAAGTGTGATTAGCTCACGTGCAGTGCCCCCTATTGACAAAAATTGTAACTATTATTTTTTCTTTGCCATAGAATAACGTTTTAGAAATGGCATAGAAGTTTTAAAATGTCATGTGTATATATATATATATATGTGTGTGTGTGTGTGTGTGTGTGTTTATTTATTTATTTATTTTAAAAGACCATTTTATAAGAGAACAAATCATATTAGAATATTTGTTTTTAATATTTATTGCAAAAAGTACGTTCTAAAATTAATGAACTTTTGTTAACAATTACAAATCAATTTTATTTATTGTGCTCTAATTTAAAATTAATCTAAATGCAAATTTCCGTTTTCGATCAAACCGATAATTTGTTTACTGTTACACCGATGAGCTTCTGCCGTAACAAATGAGTCTCTCTTTCATTTATTTTGTAAAAGTATTAAACTTCGATTAAGTTTAGTTTCAAATATTTGTTACAGTATTTTTCAGATTAATTTAAATCACCGTTATTAAAACTATAAATCATGGCCGACATAGGTTTTTAAAACTTTCGCAAAAACATTATTCAAGCATTGATAGGAAATAATTGGAATAATTACTCAAAAATATTAACACATGATTTAAAAAAAACCTAAAACTATAAATAAACTTGAATTTGAAATTTTACGCAATAATATTGTTAATTAGGAAACGTATTTAAAACATTTCATGAATACTATATATATATATATATATATATATATATATATAAATTAAAATGTGTAAAATTTAATCCAAGCTTTTATTTTTAACAAAGGCATGTTTCAAACTACAAAAACCCTATAAATTAATGTTTACGGCCTCTATCAACATACTCCAAATTATAAAAATAATGTCTACTTTTCTAATGATTTTCACTTCATAAAATATTACCTGGAATTATATTATATCGATATTTTGTAAAATCGAAGCTTCACAGGAAGAATTGGGCTCAAAATACCTAAACTCTTTGAAAAAACACACTTCTACAGATTTGCATTTTAGAACACAGACATAGACTTAAAAACTATTCAAAGTTTCACAGGATTTTAGTTGGCATATAAAAATGTATCCCATTGAACTTAAGTATATAGTAAGCTTATACTTCCTTGTATTGTGTATGCAAGCAAAGAAAAGTATTAAATCCCTGAAAATGTTTGACTTCGAGTTTCTTTTGGATTTGTACGTCCTGAAATTTCCTGAATGCGATTTAACTTTTTTTAGAAAAATGCATGTGCGTATATGTTTCTTCTTGTAGGTTTTCATGTAAGGAAATGTGGGCAATGCATCTCATGAAGTAATAAACGGAATACCATAATATTCTATATTTAATTGGAGTTTGATATAAATCAGAAATGTTTAAATTTCGCCGTAAATCACTTAGAAAGTAGCTCAGCTATGCAGAAATTCCAAACAATTATGGAAGTTCTACATTACAATATTTTACACAACAGTTTTAAGACCAGAAATTTTCAAAATGAAATTAAGAGACACCAACTTAGAATAGCTTATATAAAGATTTATTTTTTTAAACTCAAAACATATTTAAAGGATAGGTTAAATGTGATCATCTTTATATGGCCAATTTAACGATTTTTAAATTTTAGAAATGAAGTTTCTCGGATGATTTTCGCTAAAGAATCCATTTCCACAACGACGATAGCAATTTTAACCCTAGCTATACATTAAATCTACAGCAGTAAACTAAAAATGATGCAATAATAATAATAATAATAATAATAATAATAATAATAATAATGAAATGTTTAAAATATTCACAATAATCACATACGTTTGTTATTTTCAATGTGCCTGACCAATCATATTCTAGAAAAAATGCATTTTAAAAAGTTGCACTATTACTGCTGGAAGCACCATTTATAAACTAGCTTCTCATTAGAAGTTATATAAAGTATTACAGATTGTCCTAAATTAACCAAAAAACTGCAATAATAAAATATATAAGCATTAGAAAAAAAAAAGTTCATAATTCCTTGAAACAAGCCATTATACCCAAAAATTTATCAGCAAATAGTGGCAAAAATTTAAAAGTATCCAAGGAGATCATATGATCATATACTAAAACTGCGATTCTAAATATTTCAGATATTACAAATTTCTTTCTTTTCTAAAAAAAAAAAAAAAAAAAAAAAAAATGTACTGTCGTCATTATTTTTTTGTGTTTTTAGCTGGCATATGTTTCTGTCCAAAATAGTTTCAAATTGCTATTCATCCGACGCAAGTTAAAACAGACTTTTGACATATTTTATTTAAAAAAGCAATGTAGTATTACATACTGTGCATTTCAATGCGATATCAAATGAAGCCTCTCTCAGGGATAGTTTAGCGGAAAGAGCAGGGGGGCACGCTTTGGTCCACCTCTGGCCTTATAGTTATTCGGTTTGGCATTGATTGATAGAGTTTGCCGATGTCTTTCTGCGAGGTATCGTGTCAAAGTCTGACCAATATGTGCATTCGATTGACAAAATCCAAAGCTGGTTATAGGGTCCTTTTCATAGTGCTCCAAATATCCTCAGTGGGGGAGAGATTAGGTGACTTTGTTGGCCAACGTTATGTTGGATATGCAAAAAGCAAGCAGTAAAAACTATATCTGTGCACGTATGGGCATTATCATGTTAAATTATACGCTCAGGATAGCGTGATGAAAAGGACAACACAATAGGGCATACAGTTTCGTGTCGATGCATCACTGTGATGTAAAGGTGCCTCAAATGACAACCAAAGGGGTTCTCTTGAAATAAAATGGCACCCGAGACCATCACTCCTTGTTGTCGGGCCGTACGGTTGGCGAATGTAAGTTTGAGATCCCCTATTTCTGGACATCTCCAGACACGTCTTCGCTTGTCATTGGAGTGGGACTCATCACTGAAGAAAATTCTACACCAGTCAGTTTCATACCAGGTCAAATGTGACCAACACCACTGTAACCGGGCTTGTTGGTGTACAGAGGTAATCGATAGTCAGTGCAAGGTGCGCCATTAGTTCAGCCTCCTTTCCTTGAGCAGCCTATTAATAACCATTGAGGTGACTGAAGCATCAATTGCATATAGGATCAATAACAATGATGACTGTGTGGGCTCTGAGTTCAGCTCTGACGATTGATTGGTCCTCGTGTTCTGTCATCTCTTAGGCCAACCCCTTTCTACTTGACGCTGTGGTCAGATATAGATCACTCATTTCTGCCAACATCGTCTAACAATCGCATAATTCTTATTTAAATTTGGAGTGAGTTATCGATTAGAACACCCGACTTTTTTGAGCACAACTACGCCACCTCTCCCAAATGCTGACATCTACAAATATTGTTCGTGCACCTGTGTACGACGCACATTTATCATCTATCAAAGTACACGAAATGAAAATCTCAGAAAATTTCTTACCTAGAATTGAAATTTCTCAACTTTAATATCCTGCCAGTTGCGCAGTTAAGATACGCTTCAGTGTTATATTTTCATTCATTGTCTGCCAAACTTTAAAATTTTCCATTTTCTTTCGAAAGCTGTATGTCGAAACCTATATATTAACTTCTGTGGAGTTTGCATTACTATTTATTGGTGAATCTTTTCCTTTTTTCGTAGAGTGCATCTCTCTCTCTCTCTCTTCCTCTCTCTGTATATATATATATATATATATATATATATATATATATATATATATATGCGTGTGTGTGTGTGTGTGTGTATACACTCCAGGTTCGTATACATATACATAAACAAACAAAAGCAAATTCCATTTTCAGAAGGTTTTATAGATTATATATTAATTCAATTTAGACTTAAAATTTATTTTTTAAATAAAATGTTAAGTATATTTAATTTTATTCAGTTGTCTTCAATTTTAATTATATTTCGTTTAATATAAGATAATTCGTTATTTTTAAATTTGCATCATTATCTAATTATGAATTTAAATAAAATATAAAATGTTTACGTGAATGTAAATAATATAAGAAGAAATATTCTCATTTATTACACCGTTTTAATAATTTGTTAACGCATTATAAATGAATGAATAAGAACAAAAATATCGTAACACTTTTGGTCCATAATTAATTAAAAGTAAAATCAACGTGACAAATCTCCATCGAAAAGAAAGCTAGAAATTTAAATTTCATTAAGCATCTACGCTCCACGCTTAAAATGATTAAATGTTTAATTCTGTCATATATTTTGACGTATTAAGTTCTCATTGTCCCTTATTTTCTCACAGGTAATAAAACCCTAATCATAAATCATCCATGGAATTAGTTATTTACGTTGGATATGAAATGATAAAATATTAATATACAATATATATACATAGCTGCCAAGTTTTTTAATTTATTCCGAAATGATGTTAGTCCCGTCCTTTTTTCACACTGTAATATTTTTAGAGTTATTGTCTACATATTGAATCGTAATTATATATTGAATAATATTTTTCTACAAAGATTACGGTGTGAAAAAAGGGCGGGGCTAACAACATTCCGGAATAAATTAAAAAAATTGGCAGCTATGTATATATATATATATATATATATTTATTTATATATATACATAACAACTTCAAATAATAATTAATATTTACTTCCAAACTTTTGTAAAAGATATCTCTGTTTAAAAAGTAAAATTTGTAAAAATGCTTATTTAATATTTTGAAAAGATCATTTAAAATCAAGTTGTGTATTTTTCTGATCGAATTGAATTATAAATGAATGGTAGTTTACGATTATTTATTGAAATCTTTTAGGAAAAGTATACTGTATTAATTTAATGCATAATCAAAATTATGAGATACATTTCGATTTATTTATTTACAGTCAAATAATTATAAGTTTATCTTTAAAATTAGCAAATAATAAATAAATATATTAATACTAAAATGTAGAATAAAAATATAAGTATTTTTATTTATTTATTTATTTTTTTTTTAATTTCTTAAATTACATAGTACGCCTAGTTAATGACCGCTGCGTCATTAAGTGTTTCACTGAACTCAACTTATAGACCATAAAAGAAAAAAAAAATGCATTTTGATGCATATAACACCATAAAAAAAATGCATTGTAAGCGATTTATAATTATCAATATCCAATAGTATAAAATGTGCAATCGCTTTGAGATTTATTCAAAAAATAAGATATAATAGAAGAAAAAAGGGATGTGAGATTAAACTGTAGACGTATTATAATAGTGGACGGAGAATTCTATTATTAAGTGAATATAAGAAAAGGTGGCAAAGATGAAGCAACTGACTTCTGTGAAAAGGTTATCTTTTTGGCATTTATCGCGTTATTGGCGATTATATGTTTTGAATATAAGTATTTATTATTATTATTATTATTAAAAGATACAAAAGTAAAACTTGTGTAAGACACTAGAGCTGTTGAAATTTATTTTTACCTTGTTATTAACACTTTCCAACAAAGATAAAAAATGTTTATGACTTCGGTTTCTCTATACTCGATTTAACTCCCTTAAATAACCATAGAAATTTTTAAAATTAATATATGGTATAGCATATCTAAACTAATTTAAGTTAAATAATTAATTATAGTAATTAATTATAGTAATTAATCATAGTAATAGCAATCAATTAAATATAGCAATTAAAAAAAATACTTAAAAAGTACGGAAAAAAAATTTTAAATGTGAAAGAAATTCTTATTTTTCATAACTTTTAGGGCTTTTTGCAGTACATCTAATCACTATTTCTTATAATAAAATTTCCTTTAGATTTAAAGCAAACTAACTTTTAAAGGGAAATAAAAATTTTAAAAAGAACTTTCAAAGAAAAGAGAAAGATATCGTCTGCGTAAGAGAAAGCAGAGTTCAGTGCTTGGTGAGAAAATTTCATGGTTGGACAGTTTGGCTCACTGTAGTTCAAGCTGTCACATGAATTTTTTATAAAGGATTTTTGCCACTGAAAAAGGTTGAAATTCTCCCGTCCACTGTTATAATAAGTCTATGGTGGAGCGCCATCCTGCATAAAATCCGTACGTTCCAGCAGGTGTTTATCAACCAGGCTAGAGATTATGCGATTCTGTTACATATCGGCGTACCTCTCTCCCGTCACGCAAACAGTTACAAAACCAGAATCATGCATTCCCTCGAAGAAAAAAGGCCCAATAACGGTAGATGTAGTAAATCCAAACCCCAACGTGACTTTCTAGTCGTGCAATTGAGTTTGCACGACAGTTCAAGGAGTTTCGGTAGCCCAAATTCTGCAGTTGTGGGAGCTGACAGACCCTCGGTGTGTGAAATACATGGGCTTCGTCGGTTCACAACACATTAGACAGCGAATCGTCACCTTCTGCCATCTTTTGAAACGCCCACGCCGCAAATGCTTTTTTCTTCACAAAATCGCCGGATAATAGTTTCTGATGACGCTGGATTTGTAACATCGGTGGGTATGCTTTAGTTCTACCAAAACAGTAGTATATGGAATGCCAGTACGTCGTTTGATTTCCCGAGCGCTGACTTCCCCATAGGTGGACGAACCCGCTACAATCTCTATTTCTTCCTAAACTGCCTGAGCAGCATTAGCACTACGTAGCTCATCGTCTAAACAACTCATGGCTTCGAACTTAGAAATCATTCTCTTCACAGCAGAATATGTCTTAGGACCTTTACCCGTTCGAATACCTTTCCTATGACGATAGGATCTTAAAGCTGCAGTAGCAGATTCCTCCTTCTGATAGTACGGTTTCACTAACAGTGCCTTTTCTGATAACGTCAACATGCTACGATTGCTCGTGCATCTGATTCCCTCTCTCATTACAACTCCTTTTATACACGATTCGCATGCAGCGTCACTGACATTTTGCTGTCCAGCGCCATCTGTTAGACATTTTTTTAACTTTTTCTTTTTTGATGTTGCAATAAAACCCCATGTCATTCCAAGAATGTGTGTCAAATTTTACCTCTCTACCTACATTATTAAATGAATTGTTAATTTTTCAAGTGTATACTCATTTTCTGATCGCCCAGTATATATATATATATATATATATATATATATATATATATGTGTGTGTGTGTGTGTGTGTGTGTGTGTGTGTACTGTTGCGTACTTGCGTGTTCGAGGGTTCGAGAATTGTCTCAGAATGAGTGACATGTCTTTATTATAAAACATTTGCCAATTACTTTGTTATCCTATGCAAACATTATTTCAAGATGCCGGACTGGTTCTAAAATATTAATTATAATACTTGTAGGAAATATATTAATTTACATCACTCTATTTTCTAAACTTTATCAGTTATATTAAATTAAAATTTCTTAACGTAAGAGAATGGAAAACAATTTTGCATAAATATAGCTTATATAAGGCTTATTCTAATCGTAAAGTTGTCAAACAACTTTTAAAATATATAATTTTAGGCATGCATGAGCAACATTAATCATTAACATTTTACTTTGAAAATAACATAGATTGTTTGAAATTTAGGATTTTCATATTATAGAATGATATGTTACAATTTCTAACCGTGCATTATGAGGATTAATTTATCAAAAATCTGTTGACCAGTTTTAAAGTATAATTTGTGAAATTGGAATGAACAGACATCCACACAAATATATATATATATATAGATAGATAGATAGATATATAGATATATAGATATATATATATAGGTATAATTTAAAACGAATGCGCATATATACTTTATTTTATAATAATTTTTACCAGTTACGTATATTAAAATAATTTATAATTTTAATCTACTACAATATATTATTGTAGTAAAATATAAATTATTGCCATCATTAATGTGCAATACCATTATCTCATTTATGAAAATAACTCAGATTTAATAATTAGGAATATATAATTCTTTGGAACCCAAGAATTTTCAAACTTCAATAATTTTTTTAAGCTCCATATTTCTTTTAAATTTAAGAGTTTAATGCATAGTTAAAAACGTAAGATATTTTAGTACAATTCCAATTATCCTTATTTTAACAAAAGAAAAATAATGCATTTTTCTTTAAATCTTTTGTCAGAAAATCAAATTATTATTATTATTATTATTTTTATCATGACGTACTTTTATATTTTGTTAGATGGTTCTCAGAAAATTTTCAAATATGTGTATATTTTTACAAATTTCTTTCTTTCTTTTTCTTATAATATGTATCAATTAAACATTTATTTAGATACACGTTATAAAAAAAATGGTGAACGTTATGTACAATTATTCCACTGTAAATTATGATGACGAAAGATCGAAAAACAGAATATGTACAGTCGGGGAAAAAAAAAACGCAACACTCAACGTAACTTCGTTGCTAATGAATGTAGAAAAATGTAATAGGTATCATTCGACGGGGAATTGTGAGTAGTTTCAGAAAATGAACTGAAATTTTGAATTAGGGGTCGTCTACATATTAAAACGCGCACCAACATTGATTTTTTCATTGGTAACACCATATTTTTATTTTATATTTGAATTTCTGGGATCGCGACAACGCGAAAAAGTATATTGGTTGGGTTGTATATTTTACTCATTTTTTCACAGAGTTATAAGCGTTCAAAGTTTGAAGGTGCTAATGTTAAATTCATATTTCAAACTTTTATTAATATCTTCATAAAAAATTACTTGATCGATATAATTTTTTTTTACGAGATACAGTGAAGAAACCCAAACATAATCCATCATTACCTTTGATTCTGGAAAATATTTTTAATTCTGAAAAATATTAATAAATTCATATTCATAAAAATTATGAATTATAACCTATATTAATTTTTACATAAAATGAATCCTAATGCTAAAAAATATGGGTGCGCAAATTTGCAGCTCATTCCAGTTATTAGTTTTCGAGATATAAATAAATCTTTCTTTTGGAGTGGTTTAGGGGGCCGTCTCTTATATAGTTTTGCATGAGATAACGAATCAAATATTAAAAAATGACAAAGAAAATTAAACAAAATATTTTATTTTTTATTTACGGGTCAAATTATAGAACAACAACGTCAAACGCACAGAAATGAAACAAAAATGACGATTTTTAGACATGAGTTTTAGCATAAAGAATTCCTGTTTTCTAAAGAAGACAAGCCCCGCCTTCATCGTTCTTCAAAACAAAACAATACAGTAAAGAAAAGTAAATGTGACATTGAGTATACGTGTTGAACCCCTTATTTAATGTTGACAAAAATATGCACAAGTGGTATTTACTTCATCGATTAATTGGTGATTAATTCTGAATATTTTAAACAAACACTAGAAGAAAAAAATTTACTAAATAGGCGGAGTTTACTGTTTTAAATAGAAAAATGGGATTAATGTGAAATTGTCAACTATAAAAAACGAATGGAATTGAATTGGAATGCAAGACAGACCTGTAAAATCATTTCTTAACTACCGTCATAGTTAAAAAAGGCTTAATCATGTGCTTCATATATTGCTTTATTTTATTTTATTTATTTTGTAGTGGGACGATTATTATTTTAATGACACTTTATTCTTTAAAATTTTATCAATATATTTTAACTTTATACATTTTTAAAAACGTACTTTAACTTTTATAAATATATTTTAACACTTTTTGCGACTGCAGGATTTTGTCTTTTTGACAGTAAGACCCGCCTATAGGCATTACACTCTCAAAATAAAATATTTCATAACAAAATTTCTGTATTCACAATTATATTACAAATGGATATGCATTATAATTATATTCTTTCTAATCGATATATTTCTATCCATAGTATATTTTATTGCAAAAATATGAACACTAGGTACACACTTAAGAAATATGTAACACACAAATTACGAAAGAAACGCCCACTGACAGAGCTACAGATTTTCAAATGGCGTGAATCTACGTAAGCGGTTGCGAAAGGGTTAATTAAGAAATTATATTTTCATAGAAATTATAAAACGAATCGTACAGTTCCTAAGATTTCAACTGATCCAAAACTGGTAAGTACGATTAAAATTGTTTAATATTTACCGCATGAACACTTACAATAATTTATCCGAAAAGATTTAGTTTAAGCGTTGTTGTATATATATATATATTATTTTATTTCGTATATTATGTTACACCTACGAAAGAAAATTTAAACTTTATTGGTGATCAGTACAGCCATAATAGACACTTTTACTTGAAAAAGACTGCGCTTTTTTCACAGAGTACTGTATGGAGTAATCGCAAGTGTAATGTATTTAAATAGACCTAAAATTATCTAAAAAAGTACTGAAGTATATATAAATCTAAAAAATTGAATTCAGGATAATTAAGGAACTGAAAACGAGGCAACGTTTTATTAATTTCTATAAATATATTTTTTTCCTGGAGGATTTCCGGTGTGAAACATTAAAATTTTCTTTATTTCTTATGGGATCTTAATTTTATTTTTCTACATTTATAGATATCCCCCTAACACATTTTTGATTATAACTCTATAAATACTAAAGATAAAGTATACAAACAGTATACTTTTCCGCACTGCCAGACTCTCAGAAATTCGAAAATGAAGTCAAAATTGGGTGTTGCTATTTGCAAATTGGGTGTTGCAAAGTTGGCGCTCATTTCAATATGTTGATGACCCCTAATTAAAACTTTGACGACATATTCAGAAAGTGCTTTGAATTTCCTGTTGAATGATGTGTATTAGATGTTCCTGCGTCAATTAATAACGAAATTACAGCGGGTGTTGCGTTTTTTTTTCCCCCGACTGTACATTCTTGGACACACTGTAAATTAAACGGCAAATAAAGTATAATATATAAAAATATATTAAAAATAATCTATGAAATATGAAATTAACGTAAAATTGAAGTAAAATTTACGTCTCAGATTTGGCAGTGAACTTTTGTGTTGTTTGTGCTTTGTTTCTTTTACTTTTTTTACCGTGTACATGTTAAAGTAGAACTATAATTGTTTACGCATCATTTTGGTACAACATTCTTCGAATTTACTGCATATTTTACATGAAACCTAATCTCACGTTCTATTTTTATTTATTTATTTACTATCAGATTTTGGTCATACTTGCAAATTGTACCTAAATGCCCACACTATTTTTTAGTATTTAAAGGATAAATTTAAAACGGTAAGCCAAGAAGTGTAATCTCTCATAAAAGAAAATAGTTTTTATTAATATAACTATAGCACACACAATTTATATATTTTTAATTTTTTCAAAATATTTTTTTTTTAAGTAACGTACAAAATGTACTAAAACGAGAGAGAGAAGAGATATTATTTTCAAAGTTCTCTCTTTTAACATATTGTTGAGCATTTTTGAGATACTCAAAAATTTACAATAGTTACTGGTTTATCATATATTAATATATTATATATTAAATTTAATATATCATATATTAATATATCATATATTAAATATATCATATATTAAATATATCATATTTAATATATCATATATTAAATTTACTGGTTTATCATATATTTATTATTTATATGATATTATTATCTAATGTGGATATACCAAATTCCTTATTTTCCCCAAAAAATGAAAAAATAAATATATCATGTTTAGTACTGAAAAATAATTGTATTTCATAGTGCTGTCTACAATGCACTCCACTTTGTTCAGCTTTGTATACTCCAAGACACAGAACTGATGTTTATCGGGAAATTTATTCAACAATATTAGGTGGGCAAACATTGCCCATATCAGATTTACATATAACGTCTTCCATATGATGTTTTATGAACATCCATATTACAGTTGCTTAAATGCTTAAAATATAACTGTCATGTCATAACACCACACAGTGAAATAGAAACAATAGCAAGTTTCGTAGAAAAATTTCAGGAATAAAAAATCAATTTTCCTAAATATGAAAATATATGCAAGATAATGTACAAGAATTTTTGTTTTAATTTAAAGAATGTACGCGGTCTTGACAAAAATAACGAAAACGATTTTGAAAGTGAATGTTTGAAATGTAATATTTATTCAAGTTCTATGTCGCTATTTTTTATATAGAAATTAACGACACATGTCTAAGATCCTGTAAGTGTGATTCATTTAAAAGAAAATGAGTTCACAACTAAGTTCACAAATTTGAAGCTAACTCAATTAAAACGTAAAAAGATTGTTTCGGTTAGTGTACAGTTTTTACTTCTCTAATCAAGACAACCAAAATAATTGAGGTTTCCAGTTGCACATTATCTATAAGGTTTATACTGCTTATAGGAAAAGCCGAAAATATGCAACTGCTATATCACAACGAAGGCCAAAAATTGTGTACAATGTATATGAAAGACTATCATTGAAAAGAAATATGATAAAAAATGAGACAACTGCAAGTACAAACGTGACAGCTAAACTGAGTGCTATGATTAGACACTACAGTGTGATTATAATTAAAGTTACGATTTCAAAACACTATAATTTTAAAACTATGCATCAGAGAGATTTGATATTTTACCAGAATAATCATGTGGCAATGAAATTTGTTTGGCAAAAGAAAAAAAAAAAATAGTTCCATAATGTACCGCTAAAGTATTTGTTTCATGAAGCTCCTCTTTTTTTCTTTTCACTGTGACTGTATCCGCTGTAAACACGTATTCTGGTATTTTTACTAAAAAAATTTTAGTAAACCCTTGAGGTCTATTGTTTCCTCCTATTCCATTGTGTTGCTAACAAAATTCCTGTGTTTGATGTGTCCATTTAGGCGTTTCTTCTGAAATTACTCTGACATAGCCATCTATAGAAACATGTTGGAACTACTTATTTCCTCCCCTTAACAACATTTCATTGCCTCACGAATGCTCTGGTAAAATATCAAATCTCTCTGATGGGTAGTTTTAAAATTAAAGCGTTTCGAAATCGTAACATAATTTATAATCACCCTGTATAATAAAGTCATACGACAAGAGGGGTTGAGGTGGGATACCGCCCCACTCAAACCCCCGTTCCATTAATGCACCTACATTTATATAGAAGTTAATACGGTTATTAAGAAATAATTCTGTTTAAAAAAATATATATATTAATATTATTAAACAAATTATCTTTTATGATAATGCAGATGATTTCAGTATTAGAGAAGTGGTATAACACTAAATATCCAAAAAAAGTTGGATTATTCTCAATATTACATTTAAAAAAAAAATGTTAAAAATGAAAAAAATCGCTAACTTTATTTTAAAATATCGCAGATCGATGGTTCAACCATTCGTTTTAAAGGTACTGGCGAGCTCTTTTGAAAGATACCCATCATGAAAATTTACTACCCTCGAGGGTTGGACTTCCCCCCAGAGGGGAGGCGAGGCTTCTACATACACAAAATTTTCTTCCCAGTTGACTATCTCTATTACAAAAAATATATGTTCGTTTCAATTGGAATAGTGCAGTCTATAGATGTTAAACTCTACTTACCTGCAATTTTCCCCATAGATGTAATGTATTAGAATAATTTTGAGTGTCCCTGTACACGAACCATTTGCTTCCTTTCAATAAAAAAGCTTACTGTAGCATCCTTATATGATACTCATTTAGAATACCGAGTTTGGAATTTCTGCTACAAATTGTTCTTGAGATATGCTGATAACAGACAGACACACAGTCCATTCGCTAAAAACATGATTTTCGCATTCAGGGGACCTCAGAACATGTAAATATAAGAAAAACTCACGTTCGAAAATTTGACCCTAAAACAATTCTTTCTCGACCCTGTGGGTAAGAGAAAGTAAAAAGAAAAAATAATACCAATTTTATGTGTTAAGCCATTCTTCTAATATTTTACTCGGACACGATCTGCAGATTCAGGCTTATATATTTTAAATAATGTAATTTTTAAACTTTTATTATATCATTTAAGAAAATATTTTTTGAAGAAGTCTAAACTTATATGATATTTATCTCTTAATTTTCTGATAAACGAAATCGAGAGAAATTTTAATGCATAAATTTTATCAAAATAATGCATACAAATTTATCAAGTGACAGTCTCTTTAGAATTCGCAAGGTTTACTAAAACTTACTCCTCAAACGTAAATAACTATTGAAATAATATAATCTAGATAATGATGTAGAATGTTTTAAAATAATCTAGAGTGCTTAACTTTCGCTAATTAAACACTTAAAGAAAGTTTACTTAATCACTTAAAAGAAATATTATGAAAATATGTTATTCATAGACAAACCATTTCCAGACAATGATAATACTTTAATAATATACATAAAAATAGATATTAATCCGAAAATGTTTCACTTTTAAATATGTAAAGAAACATTGATACATCAAATGAATGCAGCCGAATTTTCTTTTGTTATTAAGTAATAATAAGTGGTTACAGATGAATATTCAGATGAGATTCCGGAAAAGAGTGAAGGTGGTATCAACCTTATTTTACCAGAGTATAGTATAAAACATTTTGAAGTCAGTGAAGATACAATAGCCTCAAACTACATCTGTGAGCTCCGAGCTATCCAAGAGGCCCTAAATGTATACATCAGACTCAAGGAAACAAGACATCTGGAAGATTACAGAGGTCGCCAAAGCAGAGCTTTCACACGACAAAGGGTGAAAAGGTAACAAGAATATAAAAAGAGGAAAGGGGCATAGCTCCCTCGCTTGGAAAGGCTCGTAACGAAGTTATTATATTGGCTTTACCACCTTCATGGGAGAAGTTGGTAACTGCCTTGGAAGATTGAAAAATTAGTTGGTCAGATTGGAAAGATACATTAAGAAGTTATAGATTCTGGTTAGTTTCTGGCGTAGGGGAAGCCGGGTCACGATATTAAAAAGCCAGTCGTTAGGTTTGTTTGGTAGGTTAAGGAGACGCCAGTCATGAGTTAGTGGACATGAGAAAAGGTAATAATTTGCATTACCCTGAGCCCAGCACTCACATTGTGGAGTGCGCGAGCAATGAAACTTGTATAAATGTGATTTGAAAGGGCCATGACCCGCTAAGAAGGCTGTTATGGCTGGGGAAAGATCAAAGTTATAATTCGACACTTTTGGGAGGAGGTTAAATATAAATCTATCATTGGGAGAAGTATCCCAGTAATTTTGCCATTATTTCCTTAGTCGTGCTTTAAAATATATTTTGATGTAAGGGGGGGGGAGCAGAATGAAATCGACTGCTTCCTTTTTAGTGGCAGTTTTTACTAAAAGATCCGCTATTTCATTGCCCGCAACGCCCCTGTGAGCTGAGGCATGAGCTAAAGAGAAAGTATCGGGCTTATACAGGAGATCTGATTTGATTTTCTGAATAACAGGATGGTTATTTCTGCGGCGAGCCAGAGCCTAAAGACCTGAGTGACTGTCAATTTAGATATGAATTTTCGAATGGGTTAAATAGGAATTTGACCATGAAATAGCTTGGCTGATAGAGAAAAGCTCAGCCTGGAAAACCGTGTTACAGTCCCCAAGCCTAGAGGACCACTGATGAACCAAGACTACGTAATCAAAAAATAATTTAATTGTTGCAAAAAAAATTACAAGTTCATTTTATTTCGGTATAAAAATAAATGCATTTAATTAAACGTGAACGATAAAAAATTATATAAATTTATGCATCTCAAAAAAATTGACGTCATTATCACTTTAAAAAATTATACATACCGATAAAGGTCTAATATATTTAATGATACCAAAGTATGTTATTCTGAAAGGATTTCTAATTTTTAAAAGAAATATATATATATATATATATATATATATATATATATATATATTTACTGCCAAGTTGTTGAAAAAAAAAAAAAAAAAAAGAAAAAAAATCTGCCCATGACGTAACATTTGACTGCATAGCGTTTCTTTACTACTCTAAATTTTAAAATATAAAATTTTTGCATTATAAAGGTTTTATTTTATCAGTTTTATTTATAAATCCTCATGGGCGTTTTTTTTTTTTTTTTTTTTTAATTTTAGCGATGAAGTACACTGAGCATTTTTCGTCAAGTACTTGAATTTAGCAATAGTCATTTTAAGCCAAGTAGCGCATCAAAAATATAAATAAATTACAAAATATTGCAGAAAAATATATCGAAACAGAAATAATAGTCACATAAATGATCTATTTCTAAGTAGATAATTTTATAGAAGAAAATGTTGTTTTATAAATAGAAAATTTATTTAAACAAACACTATTTTAAACCTATAAACCATTAAAAATACAAATAGAATATGAAGGAATCTTATAAATTAACTAAAATGTGCAACCGATAAAAGTATTGTCAAAATAGGCACTGAAAAAGTTCACCCCTTTTATACAAGAAAGTATACAGAAAAAAAAAAATGCATTGCCAAAATGACTATGAAAATTCAAAAAGACGCCAAGTGAGAGAGATAAAATAAAGCTGTGTACCGTGAGTTTTACTTATTTACTATTATTACTTTCTTCTATATTCAATAGAAGAAAGTATTGGATTCGTAAAAATTTTCGACTTCGGGTTTTTTATGGATTTACACGTTTTGAGAGCTGTAGAACACGATTTGGCCATTAAAAAAAAGGCTATCTGTCTGTCTGTCTGTGTGTGTGTGTGTTTGTGTGTGTATGTGTGTGCGTGACAAAATTTTGTGGCAACTGTATCTCAGGAACTACTGCACAGAATTTTATACAAATTGGTATGTAGTTGCGCCTTGACATAAATTAGTGCCTATGAACTTTTGGTAAAAATTGTCTTACAGGTTGCGTTGCCATTCCGCTTTTTCTAAATTTTTAACATGGTGATATAGGTCAAAATTTTGTATAAATGTGCATAAAGAGAATTATTTTTTAGTAATAATTTTGAAATTTACAAGAATTATTTATAATAGAGATAGTGAGCTGGGAAAAATTTTTGTATGTGTAGGAGCCTCGTAAACCCCCCCTGCGGAGGAAGTCCCCCCTCGAGGGGAGTAAATTTTCAAGATGGGTATCTTTCGAAAGGTCTCGTCAATACCTTTAAAACGAATGGTTGAACTATAAATCTGTGATAATTTAAAACAAAGTTATCGATTTTTTTTATTTTTTACGAAAAAAAAACTTCGAAAAAAAATCGTATTTTTTTTTTTTTTTTTTAAAGGAAATTTAACCAAACTTGGTATTTAGTTGGCCCCTGACATAAACAGGTCCTGATTAGATTTGGGGATCAATCGCCATACAGGAGGCGCTGTGATCGTATTTTTTCTAAATTTTTTACATGGCAGTATAGGACAAAATTTCGTGTAAATGTACATAATGAGAGTTATTCTGAACCTGTGATTGTAAAATTAATATGAATTATTGATAATAGTAGTTAGTTAATTAGGAAAACGTTTTGTGCATGTGGGGGCATCGTCTCCCCCTGGGGGGAAGTACCCCGGGGGGGGGGTAAATTTTCAAGATGGGTATCTTTCGAAAGGTCTTGTGAATACCTTTAAAACGAATGATTGAACTATAATTATGTGATAATTTAAAACATAGTTATCGATCGATTTTTTTTACTTTTAACAAAGAAAAAAAAAAAAAAAAAAAAAAAAAAACTTTTTTAAACTACTTCCTTTTTTTTAATGTTACTGAGTGAATTTGTATAGGAAAATGTAGAAGAATGTCTTGTGGTGGCCACAACATACTAGTTTTTTTTTTATTTATACATCAGTCACTATGCTAATTTAACATACAAATTAATGAGCTGCTATGTGTGACTGCACATGCACGCTATCGGGCACAAATATTTCATTAATTAAAATTAATATTTAAGTAAATAAATAAAAATGAAAACGTTAATGGAAAATATATATAATCACAAAAAAATTATTTGTCTAAAATCCTTTTGAAAAGCGTTCATAGCATATTGTATTACGGGGCATATTGTCGTGAAATTGCTCTCATTTTATGTTCGACAGGATACATCAAATAAAATATAGGCAGTACCATGACCATAAATACTATATATAGTACGTAAAACTTTGTTTATGTATAATTGTGATTTAAATATAAAAGTCTACTTCGATATTTTTCGATACTGTGCTTTTCAAAACTGTCATCCAATGAGCACCCAAATTGAAGTTCACGGGTAAGGCGTTGCCGCAGACACTAGAGACAACGACCCAAAACATTACGAGAGAGAAGTTCGTGCTAAAGGTAGCGAGGACCCAAAGCGAAGTTTTTGAACGACTTCAATGCATTTTCTTTTATATTTCTGTTTTTAAAACGATATAAAAATATCTTTTTTTTTTCCCATTTAAATTTAGTGACCAACGAAGCGGGCAAATCCTGCTAGTATACATATATATATATATATATATATATATATCCAGAAAGATGTGGTTATTACTACAAAAATCGGCAGATGTATAGCGCGTGTAGTTAAATACATGATCAAAATATCGTAAAGCAGCACTCTTTTATTAAGACAGGCTACATTATAAAAGAGGTATTCTTCATTTTCCCCCCTGTAAATTAAATTTAAAGTATAACATAAAACATAAAAGAAAAACGGATAGATTTGAAATTCTTAATAGTTTAAAATGGATAAGGAAAAATGTGCATTATAATGAAATGGTAAAATCCTTGAGGCAGGATTTAAAAGAGCCTGTTTGTATAACGAAATGGCGTCAGGATTGACTAATTTTGTGCGAGACAATGTTGACGATGTTTAGAATGATTACCTAGAGATTAGTTTGCATATTTAAGCAGCTGGAAGTAGGAGCGTGGAAAAGTATTGAGTAATATTGAAAAAAAGGAAATTCATAGCAATTTCTGAAAAAAAAAAAAAACGGACTGAGTGAAAAATAAGTTGTTGGCAGAATTAAGCGATAAAAAACTGTTTATAATTTTCTATCTTATTCACAAATATATATTGCAATTTATGGAAGTGGACGTCCATTAATGGTCGTATTCACCATTAACTTCAACTCCCGGTTCAACGCAAAATCATGAAAAGCGCCTAAAGGCAGGGTACAGCTTTCCAGCAAAATTTCACACGCTGTTTCTGCCATCTAGTGTCGAGGATTTCCTATAATCTTTGATTGTTTATTTTCACGTAAAAAATCTGAAAATTACTATACCGCTAGATGGCAGAAACAACACGGCAAAATTTGCGGAAAATGTGCAACCCGCCTTTATACGCTTTTCCAATTTTCATGTTCAACCGGGAGTTGAAGTTATTGCTGAATAACCGCCAATAACTCTCAGTCAAATTGCGAGATTTTGCGCTAACAGTGAGTAATTTCCTCTATTTATCCGTGGTCCAGAAGTTCTGCTTCAGAGCTATTAAACGGTTAGTGTCATGTTCGATACCAGGTCACGTTTATTTATCAGAAGTTTGAATACTTTGGTAGTTTTCATCAAACCCAGCGTAAATACAAGCCGTACGACATAAAGAGACCTTCCATGGTGGGTATCCTCCTCAAACCTAGCTTCCTCATGTATATAATTGCATTAACGCACAACACTAACTTTAACAAATTTAAATTAATTGTTTCGGCATGATATCTCTAGACATCACTGTATTACCAGGGGTTTGAAAATGGTGTTGAATCTTTGTTTGCCGAATCGATGATAAGGCCTTCAGACGTTGCTGTTCTTTTTATTGCCCAAATTTCTCGCTCATTTATGGTCCGTGGTCGTTGATAAAACTGAGGTGTCTTAGAATATGCGTTTAGAACCATTGATTCCACACCAGACAACTTTTTTTTTATTTTATCCCTAAATATACCGACTAATCGATCTCTTTGTTCCTGCTGCCAATTTTAAACCAATGACGCAAGTTCTTCGAATATCAGAATACTGCTTTTTATCCCATAAGATTTTTATGTAAAACATTTTTCTTATTAAAGACATGAATCATATATAATATTTCGACTGTTATTGTTTCTCAGTAAGCGTCATTTTATTTTTTTCGGCACAACAATTCACATGCGGGTCCTTTGCACCCACAACGCTCGTTCCGGCTAAGTTTTTGATTGTTTCATAATAATTACCAAAAATGTGTTTGTATGTAAATGTTCGTATTTGTCGCTCAATTCTTTATGGACTCATATATACACGAGGGAGATTCAGAAAGTAATGTCTCTGAGCCCACTACAGTGCCAATAGTACTGCAAACATTTTGAACTGCTTATCAATAATGCACTGATGTTTAAGCTATAGAATGTTACTTGATTCACCTTTCTGTCTCTTCTTGTTCCAGAGTAATCAAACAATCCATGGTATTCAGTGGTTACCTCCGATTGAAACAGCGGGTTGTAATTTGATTTCTGAATGCAGAAGTTTATGTGCGCACCAACTTAAGTGAATGAAGTTTAGGGTGACGCCTGTGTTGACGTCATCATTGTGTGGAGGCGGGCGAGGACTGCGAAATACCAAAATCGAGTCGTATCAAATCTCCAGGATTAACAAGGAAGTGAAACTCTCGCAACGGCCTCTGATAAGAATCATCAAGATCGGGTAGACGCAACGATTCGCGGTAATCGCTGGGTCAAGAAACACGAGTTCTCAAATTTACAGGAGGATCAACGACGAGGAGATTCATTTCTTCTAACGTCGGCACAAAAATTACTTTAATTCGGCATTCAGTGTTACATTTTCTGCGATTAGAATCGTCTGCATTCGTCATGGAAAATAATTTTAATAAATTTTAATTGAATAAGTAATATGTACTGCAGGAATTCGTATAAGATAATATGGGTGTAAGTTTTGTGGTGTTTGCACCATACGAATTTCCAAAATACACTTATATTTCAAAATTATGAAATTATGAATTTTCAGCTTGTTTTTGAAATATAAAGGTTATACATAATAGTCATAATTATTATCTGCAGATGGAATGTTATATTTTAAATTTCAATTGTAAAAAGCTTTATTTTGTACATTGTAAAAACTGTTGAAAAAAAAAAACAGCATTAATCTTTTAAAAAGTATTAAGCAAGTTATATCAGAGAACAGAAATTCATTTTTCAAATAAAGATAAAAGAGAAAGATACCATCTACGTCTGTGACTTTATATACTTTTTTAATTGATAACTTACACTATAATTTTTGAAATTATTATAATCTTCTCTGAAAAAATAGTCATTATTATACGAATGATATTGTAAGATGAAATGACCTAGCTTTCTTGGACTTATGTATCTTTACGTTGTTTATATGATAATGATGCTGATATGTCACGTTTTTTATCCCTTTCAGTTTTATGCCCATCTTTTTATGTCAAATATATTCGAAATAAAAAGCTGGTGTGACTAAAGTTTGAAATAAAAGTTGCTTAGTCACAAAAAAAAAATTATATTAATATATATTCGCATTTACAACATAATTTTTCAATATTTACACTGTTTATAAAATTAATTTTATGAAACATTAAACAGAAAGGGTAAAAAACTGTTAACATAATAGCGAATATTTACAAAATGGTAATAACGATATTGAAATATTCAATGCAAAATTCCATTTTGACTGCTGGACATTTGTAAAGATTTTTCAGTACAATAAATGTAACAATTAACTATGTAATTATATGTAAAGTAATTAGTTACACCCATAATAAGTAATAATAATAATTAATAATGTATTAATCGAATTAATTGAAAAAGAATTTAATAAAATATAATTTTTTAGAAAATAGTTTAAAGCTTTTTTTTATACATAACATGTTTATCACTGCCCATTAAAAAATAAAATTGTGCAGTTAAAATATATAGTTTTATTTCTAAAACTATGTATGTATATAATATATATATATATATATAATATATATTAGAAACAAATAGAATTTTCATAAAACATGCATTTTTGCTTCAGAAATAATCTGGTGTGTCACTCACACGAATTTCTCTGCATTTCAATACAATGTATCGCAGATTAAGCCATAGGATCATTAAGCTAAGATAATAAGTAAAGTTCTATGTAGTTTAAAAATAATCTAAATAGGTTTAGGAGCTCAGAATCCATAATGTTTATATAAAATAGGTAGTTCACATAAAATACTATATCATTTGTTTTCCATAATTGATAAGCATTTTTATCCATTGGAGACGTCAAATTACGTAATTCAGACTCTGCAAAATGGTTTTGCAATTTTCTGGTCTGTTTTCTTTATAGGCGATTTGTGACAATTTATGCCGAAGTAGTGATTATTCGATAGACAATATTTATCTTCTTTTTTTTTTTTTTTTTTTTTTTTATTACCACCTAGGAATTATATTTTATGCAGTTTTAATTTTAGATCCTTTTATCATTATTAAATGGAATCTCTGGGACAGAAACATCTCACGCTCTCTGACTATTCCTTCCTTTTTCTATCTTACCCATACATGGGGGTGGTAGGGAGTTTTTAGTTTTATTTTATTTTTTTCGGTCAGTCAGAGACCAATCCACGTAGAGTTGTGTCCATTGACTTTTTATTATTTTGTTGATGTTTCTACAGAGTCTTATCTTAGAATAAAGCTCCCGCTTTATTACTTGCGTCCAGAAATACCAGTGGGCAGTGGGGTCTTTGTATGATCAGAGATGTTTTCAATTTTGTTTTCGATTGATTATTAAAATCTTCTCTACAGACTTATTCTGTTTAATTTGTTCGTCTATTTCGCAAAGAGATATTGAAGGATTATATTAATGTATGACGCATAAATAAGATTATTTTTAAAATAAAAATGTTAGTAATATTATAATAATATGGTGTAAATATTGTGCTAATGCTGACGTAAATGAATATAATTTTTTTAAATATAATTTATTTGTATTTTGTGAAATATTTTCTTTTAAATGCGGTTGATATTAAGGATGAGTGGGTTTTATGTCGCACGAGTGCTAAACTATGAGCAAGTGGTGTCAATCTGGGATATGACTTAAGGGTGATCCGAAGAGGTGCCATCACCATTTTGACCCTCTACGTACGGAATAGCTCCCCGCTTTGGTGTTCTTCAAAAGTATAATTTTTGCTTTAATTTGTAGTACATTATTCACTTTATTGAATTTATTATTTTATATACTATCATGAGTAGTGCTGACTCTATGTTGAATAACTGCTCAATAATACTAATTATTAAAATAGAGTAAGTAAAATATGAAATATCGACAAAAAAAAAAATTATAAATTTTAACTTTCAAAAAATTGATTAATATTTTTCTAGTTTTCTTGTGAATTACCTATGCAAATCGATATAAGAAAATTATCAGTTTCCTAGTGTTCTACATCTGAAGAAAAATTCTCAATGTTCTTAAAGGAAGAAAAGAAAAAAAGAAAAAGATTTTTAACACAGTCAGAAAATCTTATAAGTCATGGAAAAAAAAAATTAAATAAACAAATAAAATAAAATCAATGTAAAACTATGAAATAGTTGCGAGTGAAAGTGCAAATCAATAATCTTTTAAAGAGAATCACTGAATGACATTTTTTTTTTTCTTCAAGTAAAAAATAGGGATTGATTTTCGATGTCACAAAAATATGCTGCGTATTACTTTTGAAGTAAGGAAAAAAAAAAAAAAAAAACTTGTTGTTAGAGTATTTCTGTCTTGGTTATCTGTTTAACTATTTGTAGAAAAAATGAGCTAAAACAAATAATATGATACGGTGTTTTTACTAGCATATAAGTGTAACTTATTTTTCTTTACTTTTACGTCTAACTTACAGATTTGCATATTCAACGATTTCTTTCGCAATTATTTCATAAAAGGTTTTATATTCTTTATTTTATTTCATGTTCATCATTTTTAGTTGCAGATTAAAAAAAAAAGTACACATATATTTTCCAATGTCAATTAAAATTTTTCATCCACACTTTAAACATATTTTTTTTCCTTAATTGATAAAGGTCCATAAGTAATTCCTTTAACACGAGAAAAATATTTTGTTTTTAAGCAACTGAGAGTGTTTATTTATATTATTTAATAAGTTATTTTTTACTTTCTTCTATATGTAATATAGAGAAAGTATTGGATTCGCGAAAATTTTCGACCTCCGTTTTTTGACGGATCTACACGTTTTGGGATGTCCTGAACACGAATTGATAGTTTTTAGAAAATGTCTGTCTGTCTGTCTGTGGTTTAGTGTTTTCACCGTATCTCACGAACCAATGAATGGAATTCAACCAAACTTGGTATATAGTTGGACCCTGGCGGGGCATTGTGCTGATTACATTTTGGGATCAATAGCTCATCAGGTGGCGCTGTGATCGCATTTTATGTAAATTTTTAACATGGCAGTATAGGACAAATTTTCGTATTTTTCACTGTATCTCACGAACCAATGAATGAAATTCAACCAAACTTGGTATATAGTTGGAACCTGACGGGGCAAGGTGCTGATTAGATTTGGGGATCAATCGTCCGGCAGGTGGCGCTGTAATCGCAAAATTTCGTATTTTTCACCGTATCTCACGAACCGATGAATGAAATTGAACGAAACTTGGTGTATAGTTGGACCCTGACATGGAAAGTGTCTGATTAGATTCGGGGATCAATCGCCCAGCAGATGGCGCTGTGATCGCATTTTATGTAAACATTTAACATGGCAGAATAGGACAAAATTTCGTATAAATGTACATAATGAGCGTTATTTTAAACTTGTGATTGTAAAATGAATATGAATTATTGATAATAGTAGTAGTTAACTATGAAAAAAATGTTGTGCATGTGGGGGCACCGGTACCCCCCGGGGGGGGTAAATTTTCAAGATGGGTATCTTTCGAAAGATCTCGTCAATACCCTTAAAACGAATGGTTGAACTATAAATCTGTGACAATTTGAAACAAAGTTATCGATTTTTTTTTACTTTTAACAAAAAAAAAAAAAAAAAAAAAAAAAAACTTAGAAAAAAAATCGTATTTTTTTTTTTTTTTTTTTTTTTTTTAATATTGTTACTGGTTGAATATGTATTACTTTTAACAAAAAAAAAATTTTAGAAAAAATTCGTATTTTTTTTTTTTTTTTTAATATTGTTAGTGATTGAATATGTATATAGGAAAATATAGAAGAAAGTCTTGTGGTGGCCACAACATACTAGTTTATTAAAAGTAGGGGGTCTGTCCCCTATTTTCTTCATTTATTAACCCCCGAAAGACTCTACCTGTCTATTTGCTGCTTTGCCTTTCACTGAATAGGAATATTGATATAACACAAGACAAATGCAGAAAAAATTTTGTAAAAAATCCTTATATTCATTTTTTTTAATACTCAATTGAAATACGTACTATTTAATACCGCTTTTTTTAATGAAATATTATGTCTAAAATTAGTATTTCTTTTCTTCTTTTTAGAACACAAAAAAGTTCGTAATAGCTAGACCATTTTGCGCAACAGCTTTAGAATATGATGCTCTTGACGATTTTTAAATTTTTGTCCCTTTTTGGCGATGAATTTTTTGGTATAATTGCTTGTTTAAAATAAATAAATAAATAAATAAAAGAAGAAGAGAAATAAAAACTAAAATTCTGCTTACATTCGTTCTTAACAGAATTTAATTTAGTATGATAGGCCTTATTTTAATCTATTCTTTCATATAAATGCATGCAGTAACTGTATTGTACACCACAGCATCGGTTACTATATTCATTTCTTAAAATTACTTTGGTACAGATTTAGCATAGAAGCATACAGATTTAGTATTGAAGGTTTTTATATATTTTACTTTTATTTTATTTTTATATATTTATTTTGTCATTTTGCGGATGAATTAAAATGAGCATCGTAATTGTGTAATTAAACAAACTGACGAAAAACGATAGATCTATTTCGGTGGCAAATTTCAAATTTCGATTATTTGTTCGTTATATCCAGAAGATACAACCAACAAACATTCAGAAGGCATCATTGACACATATCCATAAGAAATATCCAACAAATATTCAGAAGCCAACATGAATACTTATATCATCCATAAATATTCAGAGGCCATCACCAATACTTATTCAGAAAATATTGTTAACAAATATTCAAAAGCCATCCAATTTATGAATGGTGATGGCCTTGGACACCGAAACTTGATGTAATTATTACATATGTAAATATCAAAAATGCCACTAAATTAAACGCTTACCTATAATGGATAATAGGATCATTATTCTACAGAAAAGAACATGTAAAAAGTTCCTTTATAACGCAAAAAAATGCCAGTAAACAATTAATTTTCTTAATAGCAACATTGACATCATTTATTTTAATATATTTTACAACATGAGTCACATTTTAATTTTCCCGTGGAAAATGACATCATGACGGAAAATCAACGTCATATGAGAAACTTATTTCAATGTAACAAATAGAGTACATTTATAACTCGACGTTTAACTTCGTTAATTAAGATGATACAAATTTCTAACTGACTGATATGTCTTCCTTGGAGTATTTAGAACTCATTGATATGTCTCATGATTCGGAGAACCCTGCCTTGCGCGAGGAGATGCGGTCGCAGACAAAAAAAGAAATTGACACCAGAAACAGTAACATTTGTTTAATATATAGAGTTATAATTTAAATAAATATATATATATAAATATTCCCAACAATTATTCCCTGTATTTGACAAGGCTACCTGATGACAGCCTCAATGCTTCTTCGGTTAAATATCTGTCTAGTTTCATTACTATATTTCTCATTATAGTTATTTACTTTATATATATATATATATATATATATATATATATTAATGTATATGAAAAACCTATACGAAATTATCAACATGTGAACAGACATATAAATATATAAAGATAAAAAAGGCAAAATTAATGAGCTAATAAAAAAAAAAAATACAACTGAACGAAATTAATCAATTGAATGTAAGCATGCTGACATCGCAACTCATCTGTAGCATTGTATGGATAGGTCAGGCAAATTACAGTTTTTCTGTAAGGTTAAGTGCAATGCGTTAATGATTCTCTAGTTTCAATGCTCAAATATATATATATATATATACTAAGGACAAAAAATAAAAATGAAAGCCGCACTTGGATATTTTTCTTTTCCCTTTTTTGCAACCGGTAATTTTATCTTTTAAAAAACAAATTTTCGAACAGATTTTATCATGTCGCCCTCCACGTACATTTTAGGATTGAGCCCATTGTTAAAATTAAAATGCATCTGTCAAAAAAATTATAATTTTGGAAAGTATTGCAAAAATTGCAAGTATAAGGCATTTAACGATGCCAGAAAAAGTATTAATTTTAGAATGATAGTCAAGAAATATTTTAATACGTGAGATGGCAAATTAATTAAATGTTAACGAAATATTTCTGAGATGATTTTTAGGAAGATATAAAATATTTGGCTGTTTAGACGGAAAATGTGTCTTGTGTTGCCCATCCAATCGAAGTGATGGCAAGTTAAGAAACAAAAGTTTAAAAAAATCGATTTGTACTTGCTCATAACTTAGAAAATATTAAAACCAAGTGCACAGTAAAATAATTTCTTCAAAAACAGTGCGGGAACAATGAAACAAAGTATGTTAAAGAATGAGAAGATATGAAAAAAGAAAAAAAAAAAAGATATTACTAAGGAAATTAATTTATAAAACAAGACTTCAGTTGACCAAAATTTAAAAAAATGTATCCGTTAATTATCAGGCCGAACTGGGTTTTTTCTGATGAGTCAAGCATATTTTATTTCAGGCTGATAAAAAAAAAAAAAAAATGTAGTAAGATGATAAAAATGTGACCGAATTTTTGAAACTTGCATTCATAAAACAGTGACACCTTCTCCGTATATTATGGTACGGAGGTGCATAAATTTTCCATGAATCGGGCAAACTTTTATGCTCAAGGGATCAATAAACTCGAAATAAAACGCGACCAGTATAAAAACGGCGCCTGACTGACTGTTTTGAAGGCATCTCAGACTTTCTCGCAAACAGAATTTCAAGATGATATTGCACCATACTAAAGGGTGTCTGTGATGCGTTTATTCGATTCAAATTGTCAAAACTATATATCCTATCCCATGAGCACCTATAAATATGTAAGCAATCATATCTTTTTTAGCTTTAAGTTAAACCCCACAAAAAATATCGTAGAATTTCTTTTTCATCAGACTTGAAAATAGCCCTAATCTCAATCCGCTGAAAAATGTTTAGTCTATAAAAAGCGCTCTAAAGGGCGAGGATTAAAAAATTGCAGCATACAACTCTGCAAAGACTAGAAAAAATTATTTATGATATCTGGCACAGAGAAATTTCTGATATTTATATTAAAATACTGCATAATACTATGTCTTTGCGTATTAAAGCAGTGAATCCATATAAAGGTGGAATAACGCAATGCAGAATACATATTTTCATTAAAAAATTGCGTATATCTAACAAATAAATAGTTTTCTTTCATGTATTAAAACATAACTTGTTTATATCATATAATAAATCATAATATAGTACAAAGTATATGTTTATTATATTACGTTTAAAAAGAATGTTTTATGTAGATTTTTAATAAGTACTTCGTAGAGTGAATAAAGTGAATTATCAAATCAAAAATGCACATAGGTATCATTTCATCTCTTTGATATTATGCAAACATGACAGTTTTATTTCTTTCAACCATTAGTTTTGAAGTTATTACAAATGAAGAATGTATTTCAATTTTTCTGCAGTTCGGCTTTTTTTTTTTTTTTTGGTCGCTTAGTGTATGTATATATCTCTGTACCAGGTGTTCTAAAAGCCACAAAAAATTAAAAATATATTATTTAAAATGTACTGACTTATCTTCTATGAGATTTTCACTAAAATGTACACAAAAACATGGGGATATATATATATATATATATATATATATATATATATATACAGGGTGATTATAACAAAAAATTCCCCGATATATGAGACCATAGCTATCATAGCATAGTAATAGCATAGCATAGCATACCATAGCAAAGTAACTGAATAAAATTTTTGTGGAAGGTATTTTGAGTTATGCGCTGAAGAATCATATAAAAAATAACAGTTAAACTCTAGCAGTTACGGTTACAGTGACAAAATTTCGAAAATTTCAAATAGCAACACCTATTTTTTTTTATTTGAATGGGATCTCCATACCAAAAAACCATAAATAGCGTTGGAACGGTACCTGTAGCACGAAAATTTCCATCGCTAGAAGAAAAGAGAAAGCAACTTTGATGTGCCTACCATAGCAAGACTAATGACGTCACATTTCCCACTAAGTCTTCAACTTAGAGCTCTTATAAACGCAAGCCAACTTGTGGAGGCTGGTTTACAGCCTAAACGTGTGGATTAGCATCTATTTTAAATAAGAAGTGTGTAAAGGTTGGTCGGTTGGTTGGGTTTTTACATCACACTAGTGCTGCGCAGATGGGCAATGAAGTGTGTAAAGGAGTGAATTGAAGACGACAACTTAAAACTATTCTTTGTTCAACCTGACACTTTCACCGAAACCACCGCCATCTAACACTGAAATCATTTTTTGACCTTGACACTTCCAATGCAACACTTCTATGCTGAACTCGACATTGTCACCAAAAACCACCCCTATCAAACGCTGGCTCCGACAGGTGACCTTAAAGCTTCCAACTCAATGCATCTATGCTCAGCTCGACGCTGTGACTGAAACTACTACTATTCAACACTAGATCCGACTGGTGACCTTCACTCTTCCAACTCAACACATGTCGTACCTAACAGACTCACATCGAAAATGATGCATAAACAAAAGTTTAGCAAATTAAGTTCTGAGTCAGCTACTTTTTTTTAGGAAGTGTTGCATTGGAAGTGTCAAGGTCAAAAGTTCATTTCATTGTTAGATGGCGATGATTTCGGTGAAAGTGTCAGGTTGAATAAAGATTAGTTTTAAGTTGTCGTCTTCAATTCACTCCTTCACATACTTTTTATTTAAGATGGGAGATAATTCACACGTTGAGGCTGTAAACCAGCCTCCAGAAGACCGCTTGCGTTTATAGGAGCTCTAAGCCGAAATAAGGCTCCTATATATACAAGCTGGCGCATCAGGCATTTTGTTGTCTTAGGGTTGCCACATGTACCCAGCGCGCTTCCCTGATAAACAAACGACAAACATTTTTTTTTTATTATCTTACGTTACTTTAGAGTAACTTGTTTTATTATATTTCATGATTTTAGCTAAGTAATCTATGATATGGAAATTTGTTTAACGATAAACTGCTATAATCATTGAAGAAGTGAATATAAAGTGTTCACAGACCTTCTATTACTGTGTATTTCAGTTTTGGCGACATTTTGTAACAGAAACCGCCCTAACAACACATCTTACAGTACAACCATGGGATATCCTCAGAATAAAATGACATCCTGAGAATGCACTATGAAAAAAATGTGTTTTTAGGAATATTATTGTTGCTTATTGCTCTTACCTTGACCGGATTAGCTCCAGACCAAGATTTCTTAAAATCATTAGGGAAGCGATAAGGACGCCAAGCGGGAATGCTGTCCTCTTGGCAAAAAAATGGAGGTGATAAGCCGGCCTATTATTTTATTTGGGGGCTCTAAGCCGAAAGTTCAGTGGGAAATGTGACGTCATTAGTCTTGCTCTGGTAGGCACATCACAGTTGTTTTCTCTTTTCTTCTAGCGATGACAATTTTCGTGCTGCAGGTACCGTTTCAACGTTATTTATGTTTTTTTGGTATGGAGATCTTATTCAAAAAAAAAAAAAAAGTAGGTGTTGCCATTTAAAATTTCCACAGTTTTGTCACTGTAATCATAGATGTTAGAGATTAACTGTTATTTTTTATATGTTTCTTGAGCGCACACCACAAAATACCTTACACCAAAATTTTATTCAGTTACTGTGAACGGGTATGATAGCTATGGTGTCATATATCGGGGTAGTTTTTTTTATAATTAGCCTGTATATAAATATATATATATATATATATATATATATATATATAAGGAAAAATATTAGTTACGTTTTTCATTAACATATCGCTCTATATTCATTTTATCCTCTCACATTTTAAACAGATACGCCTGATCAAATGACGCCATATCGCAAATTTTGAAGCTTTTTTAGCAGAATCTCCCATTTCATAACATCTGACGGTCATTATAATGAATGATGCCGTCACATTAAACATTCATAGTCATAGCTACGTTGTTCAAGGTACTGCAATACTGTAAAAGAGTAATTTTACAATTGAAGCACCCGGTGACAGACATTTAACCTGATATTTTTTTATAAATCTTTTGTCACAAAAAAAAAAAAAAAAAAAAAAAAAAAAAAAAAAAACAGAAAAGAAAAGAAAACTCATATTTTCCTGTGCATATCAGTGAAAACTGCATACTGCTACGGTTAATACATTTTGAACAATATATTTATTTTTTTATTTTTTATGTGAATTTTGGATCACCTTATATATATATATATATAGTATGCAATTCTTAGACATTCATCAATAGTTCAAGTCATTAAGATCTCAAATAGTTTCGGAAAAAATAATTTAACGTTATGGATTGATTTTCCCCTTATTTTCTAATTATCCGGGTAGAAGTCTTAAAATAAATGCAAACTTGTTTTAGATTAAGAACAGTAAATAAAACCCAAATATTCTTCATTGGGCACTACTGCTAATTTCATACGTTTAATCGGCTATTATTTCATTAATAATTAAAGACTTGCTTAATATAACATCTAAAACGTTATTTATAAATTGATAATTCCATTTATGTAGAATATATATATTGATTAAAGTCTTCAGCAAAAAATTCAACAACATTGATTATGAAATTTGTACTTTGAGGAAAGTCTTCAGCAAATTCTGGATGGTCCCGTATCATAATTTGTTTGTATTGATAAAAGTTTTCATCAATACAAGACCTTTAGCTAATCCTTCATCATCATTTATTGCAAAATTTCCTTATATTTATTTTTGTTGTGATATATATTTTTCTATGTAAGGCAAAAAGTTTACATACAAAGACATTTAGAATTTATAATTTTAAAAAGATTTATTTGTTTGGTACTATTTTTGATTTACTAATTTCAAAATTTACCTCGAAATATATTTCTGTTTATTCAAACGAGTTAAAATCTAAAAGTTGTTGTTAAAGGAAGTAATATAATTTTCCAAATGTAAATTTTATGTGAATATACACGTCATTGTGAATATAGTACGTTAAATTATTAATTGTTTCTAAGGAATAAATCATTTAGAAATATTACAAAAGCAATTCAAAAAATAATCTTGAGTTTCATATTCGGGTACAAATAAGCTAATAAATTATACATTTTCGCGTAAAAGTTTCTGTAAATTTTTGAGAGAAAGCAGATATTACTTTAAAAACTTCAAATAAAAATGTGAATGTTGAAAGGTAGGAAAAATCGATATTATGTTTAACTCATTTTCATGAGGAAGAAAAGTTTTAAATTTTCTTTTCTTGAAGTTCTAAATTTTATTTTTTGACAAATTTTGAAGACTGTTAAAAGTGAGGATTAAACTATAAATAAGTAATAAGATTTTTTATACTAGTAGAAACTGTAAACTGCAGCTGGTTGTATGAGATTGATTTTTTTTTTTTTTTTTTTTTTTTTTTTTTTGTTAAACAAAATTATAGTTTAGAAAAGTGAAACATTTGAAATATAAAGCAATACATTAGATAATGCTATTAATGAAAATATATTTTTTTTTTCTGTGATACTAAAGTTAATTTTAAAAACCAATTAGTATCAAAAATAGGATACTTAAGACAAACATAAAATAAATTATTTTTGTTATGTAATATGTATATCTTTAAAAAATAAATGAAATGTGTCTAGGAAAACATGATCAACAGTTAGAGAAATTGAGTGTCTAAACCTTTTTTTTTTCATTTTTTAATAAGTAATAATAAAAATAAATAAATAAATAAAAATCTTGAGTAATTCTACATGATTTTTAGAAAATGAAGTAAATAACGGTTCTCTAATGAATTGAATGAAGAAAAATCTGAAAAGAATCAACTCAATCGAATAAGCCGTATAACGCTATTGCACTGCAACTATGTTGAACCCATTAGTTTTAAAGATAAATAATGTTTGGTTGTGTTCACTTAAAAAAGTAAGTGCTAGATTCTCCAAAATCTATATAGTTCGTGCAATAATGACCAAAAAAACAATGACAGTAAAAAACATGTACATCAATT